>OU744735.1:9887911-10064340 GCA_916613615.1 Steromphala cineraria
CAAGTCATATTAAGAAAATTTCATCGTAGGGAAAATAATGACAATATCTGCTCAACTCTACATAAAGGTCGTATCTAAACCCAATTATACAAAAACTAAAAATCTGTGAGAAGATTGGTTGGCACTAGCAGATAGCATTTGATTTTTGTGTACATTTGAGCCCATTTTGGTGCATATCCAAGCCATATTAAGAAAATTTCATCGTTGGGAAAATAATGAGAATATCTGCTCAACACTACATAAAGGTCGCATCTAAAGCCAATTATCCAAAAACTAAAAATCTGTGAGATGATTGGTTGGCACCAGCAGATAGCATTTATTTTTGTGTACATTTGAGCCCATTTTGGTGCATATCCAAGCCATATTAAGAAAATTTCATCGTAGGGAAAATAATGACAATATCTGCTCAAATGTACATAAAGGTCGCATCTAAAGCCAATTATACACACCAAAAAAATCTGTGTGAAGATTGGTTGGCACCAGCAGATAGCATTTGTTTTTGTGTACATTTGAGCCCATTTTGGTGCATATCCAAGCCATATTAAGAAAATTTCATCGTAGGGAAAATGATGACAATATCTGCTCAAATGTACAATAAGGTCGCATCTAAAGCCAATTATACAAAAACTAAAAATCTGTGAGAAGTTTGGTTGGCACCAGCAGATAGCATTTATTTTGGTGTACATTTGAGCCCATTTTGGTGCATATCCAAGTCATATTAAGAAAATTTCATCTTAGGGAAAATAATGACAATATCTGCTCAACTCTACATAAAGGTCGCATCTAAACCCAATTATACAAAAACTAAAAATCTGTGAGAAGATTGGTTGGCACTAGCAGATAGCATTTATTTTTGTGTACATTTGAGCCCATTTTGGTGCATATCCAAGCCATATTAAGAAAATGTTCATCGTTGGGAAAATAATGACAATATCTGCTCAACACTACATAAAGGTCGCATCTTAAGCCAATTATACACAAACTAAAAATCTGTGAGAAGATTGGTTGGCACCAGCAGATAGCAATTATTTTTGTGTACATTTGAGCCCATTTTGGTGCATATACAAGCCATATTAAGAAAATTTCATCATAGGGACAGTAATGACAATATCTGCTCAACTCTACATAAAGGTCGCATCTAAAGTCAATTATACACAAACTAAAAATCTGTGAGAAGATTGGTTGGCACCAGCAGATAGCATTTATTTTTGTGTACATTTGAGCCCATTTGTTGGTGCATTTCCAAGTCATATTAAGAAAATTTCATCGTAGGGACAATAATGACAATATCTGCTCAAATGTAGAATAAAGTCGCATCTAAAGCCAATTATACAAAAACTAAAAATCTGTGAGAAGATTGGTTGGCACCAGCAGATAGCATTTATTTTTGTGTACATTTGAGCCCATATTGGTGCATATCCAAGTCATATTAAGAAAATTTCATCGAAGGGAAAATATTGACAATATCTGCTCAAATGTACATTAAGTTCGCATCTAAAGCCAATTATACAAAAACTAAAAATCTGTGAGAAGATTGGTTGGCACCAGCAGATAGCATTTATTTTTGTGTACATTTGAGCAAATTTTGGTGCATATCGAAGCCATATCAAGAAAATTTCATCGTAGGGACAATAATGACAATATCTGCTCAAATGTACAATAAGGTCGCATCTAAAGCCAATTATACAAAAACTAAAAATCTGTGAGAAGATTGGTTGGCACCAGCAGATAGCTTTGATTTTTGTGTACATTTGAGCCCATTTTGGTGCATATACAAGCCATATTAAGAAAATTTCATCATAGGGACAGTAATGACAATATCTGCTCAACTCTACATAAAGGTCGCATCTAAAGCCAATTATACAAAAACTAAAAATCTGTGAGAAGATTGGTTGGCAACAGCAGATAGCTTTGATTTTTGTGTACATTTGAGCCCATTTTGGTGCAAATCCAAGCCATATTAAGAACATTTCATCGTAGGGAAAATAAGACAATATCTGCTCAACCTACATAGAGGTCGCATCTAAAGCCAATTATACAAAAACTAAAAATCTGTGAGAAGATTGGTTGGCACCAGCAGATAGCATTTATTTTTGTGTACATTTGAGCAAATGTTGGTGCATATCCAAGCCATATCAAGAAAATTTCATCGTAGGGACAATAATGACAATATCTGCTCAAATATACAATAGGGTCCCATCTAAAGCCAATTATACAAAAACTAAAAATCTGTGAGAAGATTGGTTGGCACCAGCAGATAGCTTTCATTTTGGTGTACATTTGAGCCCATTTTGGTGCATATCCAAGTCATATTAAGAAAATTTCATCGTAGGGAAAATAATGACAATATCTGCTCAACTCTACATAAAGGTCGTATCTAAACCCAATTATACAAAAACTAAAAATCTGTGAGAAGATTGGTTGGCACTAGCAGATAGCATTTGATTTTTGTGTACATTTGAGCCCATTTTGGTGCATATCCAAGCCATATTAAGAAAATTTCATCGTTGGGAAAATAATGAGAATATCTGCTCAACACTACATAAAGGTCGCATCTAAAGCCAATTATCCAAAAACTAAAAATCTGTGAGATGATTGGTTGGCACCAGCAGATAGCATTTATTTTTGTGTACATTTGAGCCCATTTTGGTGCATATCCAAGCCATATTAAGAAAATTTCATCGTAGGGAAAATAATGACAATATCTGCTCAAATGTACATAAAGGTCGCATCTAAAGCCAATTATACACACCAAAAAAATATGTGTGAAGATTGGTTGGCACCAGCAGATAGCATTTGTTTTTGTGTACATTTGAGCCCATTTTGGTGCATATCCAAGCCATATTAAGAAAATTTCATCGTAGGGAAAATGATGACAATATCTGCTCAAATGTACAATAAGGTCGCATCTAAAGCAATTATACAAAAACTAAAAATCTGTGAGAAGTTTGGTTGGCACCAGCAGATAGCATTTATTTTGGTGTACATTTGAGCCCATTTTGGTGCATATCCAAGTCATATTAAGAAAATTTCATCTTAGGGAAAATAATGACAATATCTGCTCAACTCTACATAAAGGTCGCATCTAAACCCAATTATACAAAAACTAAAAATCTGTGAGAAGATTGGTTGGCACTAGCAGATAGCATTTATTTTTGTGTACATTTGAGCCCATTTTGGTGCATATCCAAGCCATATTAAGAAAAGTTCATCGTTGGGAAAATAATGACAATATCTGCTCAACACTACATAAAGGTCGCATCTTAAGCCAATTATACACAAACTAAAAATCTGTGAGAAGATTGGTTGGCACCAGCAGATAGCAATTATTTTTGTGTACATTTGAGCCCATTTTGGTGCATATACAAGCCATATTAAGAAAATTTCATCATAGGGACAGTAATGACAATATCTGCTCAACTCTACATAAAGGTCGCATCTAAAGTCAATTATACACAAACTAAAAATCTGTGAGAAGATTGGTTGGCACCCAGCAGATAGCATTTATTTTTGTGTACATTTGAGCCCATTTGTTGGTGCATTTCCAAGTCATATTAAGAAAATTTCATCGTAGGGACAATAATGACAATATCTGCTCAAATGTAGAATAAAGTCGCATCTAAAGCCAATTATACAAAAACTAAAAATCTGTGAGAAGATTGGTTGGCACCAGCAGATAGCATTTATTTTTGTGTACATTTGAGCCCATATTGGTGCATATCCAAGCCATATTAAGAAAATTTCATCGAAGGGAAAATATTGACATTATCTGCTCAAATGTACAATAAGGTCGCATCTAAAGCCAATTATACACAAACTAAAAATCTGCGAGAAGTTTGGTTGGCACCAGCAGATAGCATTTATTTTGGTGTACATTTGAGCCCATTTTGGTGCATATCCAAGCCATATTAAGAAAATTTCATTGTAGGGACAATAATGACAATATCTGCTCAAATGTACATTAAGTTCGAATCTAAAGCCAATTATACAAAAACTAAAAATCTGTGAGAAGATTGGTTTGCATCAGCAGATAGCATTTATTTGTGTGTACATTTGAGCCCATATTGGTGCATATCCAAGCCATATTAAGAAAATTTCATCGTAGGGACAATAATGACAATATCTGCTCAAATGTACATTAAGTTCGCATCTAAAGCCAATTATAAAAAAACTAAAAATCTGTGAGAAGATTGGTTGGCACCAGCAGATAGCATTTATTTTTGTGTACATTTGAGCAAATTTTGGTGCATATCCAAGCCATATCAAGAAAATGTCATCGTAGGGACAATAATGACAATATCTGCTAAAATGTACATAAAGGTCGCATCTCAAGCCAATTATACAAACACAAAAAATCTGTGTGAAGATTGGTTGGCACCAGCAGATAGCATTTATTTTTGTGTACATTTGAGCCCATTTTGGTGCATATACAAGCCATATTACGAACATTTCATAATAGGGACAGTAATGACAATATCTGCTCAACTCTACATAAAGGTCGCATCTAAAGCCAATTATACAAAAAATAAAAATCTGTGAGAAGATTGGTTGGCACCAGCAGATAGCATTTATTTTTGTGTACATTTGAGCCCATATTGGTGCATATCCAAGCCATATTAAGAAAATTTCATCGTAGGGACAATAATGACAATATCTGCTCAACTCTACATAAAGGTCGCATCTGAAGCCAATTATACACAAACGAAAAATCTGTGAGAAGATTGGATGGCACCAGCAGATAGCATTTATTTTTGTGTACATTTGAGCCCATGTTGGTGCATATCCAAGCCATATTAGGAAAATTTCATCTTAGGGAAAATAATGACAATATCTGCTCAAATGTACATAAAGGTCGCATCTCAAGCCAATTATACACACACAAAAAAACTGTGTGAAGATTGGTTGGCACCAGCAGATAGCATTTATTTTTGTGTACATTTGAGCCCATTTTGGTGCATATACAAGCCATATTAAGAAAATTTCATCATAGGGACAGTAATGACAATATCTGCTCAACTGTACATAAAGGTCGCATCTAAAGCCAAATATACAAAAACTAAAAATCTGTGAGAAGATTGGTTGGCACCAGCAGATAGCTTTGATTTTTGTGTACATTTGAGCCCATTTTGGTGCATATCCAAGCCATATTAAGAAAATTTCATCGTAGGGAAAATAAGACAATATCTGCTCAACCTACATAAAGGTCGCATCTAAAGCCAATTATACAAAAACTAAAAATCTGTGAGAAGATTGGTTGGCACCAGCAGATAGCATTTATTTTTGTGTACATTTGAGCAAATGTTGGTGCATATCCAAGCCATATCAAGAAAATTTCATCGTAGGGACAATAATGACAATATCTGCTCAAATATACAATAGGGTCCCATCTAAAGCCAATTATACAAAAACTAAAAATCTGTGAGAAGATTGGTTGGCACTAGCAGATAGCATTTATTTTTGTGTACATTTGAGCCCATTTTGGTGCATATCCAAGCCATATTAAGAAAATTTCATCGTTGGGAAAATAATGAGAATATCTGCTCAACACTACATAAAGGTCGCATCTAAAGCCAATTATCCAAAAACTAAAAATCTGTGAGAAGATTGGTTGGCACCAGCAGATAGCATTTATTTTTGTGTACATTTGAGCCCATTTTGGTGCATATCCAAGCCATATTAAGAAAATTTCATCTATGGGAAAATAATGACAATATCTGCTCAAATGTACATAAAGGTCGCATCTAAAGCCAATTATACACACCAAAAAAATCTGTGTGAAGATTGGTTGGCACCAGCAGATAGCATTTGTTTTTGTGTACATTTGAGCCCATTTTGGTGCATATCCAAGCCATATTAAGAAAATTTCATCGTAGGGAAAATGATGACAATATCTGCTCAAATGTACATAAAGGTCGCATCTAAAGCCAATTATACACACCAAAAAAATCTGTGTGAAGATTGGTTGGCACCAGCAGATAGCATTTGTTTTTGTGTACATTTGAGCCCATTTTGGTGCATATCCAAGCCATATTAAGAAAATTTCATCGTAGGGAAAATGATGACAATATCTGCTCAAATGTACAATAAGGTCGCATCTAAAGCCAATTATACAAAAACTAAAAATCTGTGAGAAGTTTGGTTGGCACCAGCAGATAGCATTTATTTTGGTGTACATTTGAGCCCATTTTGGTGCATATCCAAGTCATATTAAGAAAATTTCATCTTAGGGAAAATAATGACATTATCTGCTCAACTCTACATAAAGGTCGCATCTAAACCCAATTATACAAAAACTAAAAATCTGTGAGAAGATTGGTTGGCACTAGCAGATAGCATTTATTTTTGTGTACATTTGAGCCCATTTTGGTGCATATCCAAGCCATATTAAGAAAATTTCATCGTTGGGAAATAATGACAATATCTGCTCAACACTACATAAAGGTCGCATCTTAAGCCAATTATACACAAACTAAAAATCTGTGAGAAGATTGGTTGGCACCAGCAGATAGCAATTATTTTTGTGTACATTTGAGCCCATTTTGGTGCATATACAAGCCATATTAAGAAAATTTCATCATAGGGACAGTAATGACAATATCTGCTCAACTCTACATAAATGTCGCATCTAAAGCCAATTATACACAAACTAAAAATCTGTGAGAAGATTGGTTGGCACCAGCAGATAGCATTTATTTTTGTGTACATTTGAGCCCATTTGTTGGTGCATTTCCAAGTCATATTAAGAAAATTTCATCGTAGGGACAATAATGACAATATCTGCTCAAATGTACAATAAAGTCGCATCTAAAGCCAATTATACAAAAACTAAAAATCTGTGAGAAGATTGGTTGGCACCAGCAGATAGCATTTATTTTTGTGTACATTTGAGCCCATATTGGTGCATATCCAAGTCATATTAAAAAAATTTCATCGAAGGGAAAATATTGACATTATCTGCTCAAATGTACAATAAGGTCGCATCTAAAGCCAATTATACACAAACTAAAAATCTGCGAGAAGTTAGGTTGGCACCAGCAGATAGCATTTATTTTGGTGTACATTTGAGCCCATTTTGGTGCATATCCAAGCCATATTAAGAAAATTTCATCGTAGGGACAATAATGACAATATCTGCTCAAATGTACAATAAGGTCGCATCTTAAGCCAATTATACAAAAACTAAAAATCTGTGAGAAGTTTGGTTGGCACCAGCAGAAAGCATTTATTTTGGTGTACATTTTAGCCCATTTTGGTGCATATACAAGCCATATTAAGAATATTTCATCATAGGGAAAATAATGCGATATCTGCTCAACTCTACATAAAGGTCGCATCTAAAGCCAATTATACACAAACTAAAAATCTGTGAGAAGATTGGTTGGCACCAGCAGATAGAATTTATTTTTGTGTACATTTGAGCCCATGTTGGTGCATATCCAAGTCATATTAAGAAAATTTCATCGTAGGGACAATAATGACAATATCTGCTCAAATGTACATTAAGTTCGCATCTAAAGCCAATTATACAAAAACTAAAAATCTGTGAGAAGATTGGTTGGCAATGCAACAGCAGATAGCATTTATTTTTGTGTACATTTGAGCCCATTTTGGTGCATATCCAAGCCATATTAAGAAAATTTCATCGTAGGGAAAATAATGACAATATCTGCTCAACTCTACATAAAGGTCGCATCTAAAGCCAATTATACAAAAAATAAAAATCTGTGAGAAGATTGGTTGGCACCAGCAGATAGCATTTATTTTTGTGTACATTTGAGCCCATTTTGGTGCATATCCAAGCCATATTAAGAAAATGTCATCGTATGGACAATAATGACAATATCTGCTCAAATGTACAATAAGGTCGCATCTAAAGCTAATTATACAAAAACTAAAAATCTGTGAGACGTTTGGTTGGCACCAGCAGAAAGCATTAAGTTTGGTGTACATTTGAGCCCATTTTGGTGCATATCCAAGCCATATTAAGAAAATTTCATCGTAGGGAAAATAATGACAATATCTGCTCAACTCTACATAAAGGTCGCATCTAAAGCCAATTATACACACACACAAAATCTGTGTGAAGATTGGTTGGCACCAGCAGATAGCTTTGATTTTTGTGTACATTTGAGCCCATTTTGGTGCATATCCAAGCCATATGAAGAAAATTTCATCGTAGGGACAATAATGACAATATCTGCTCAAATGTACATTAAGTTCGCATCTAAAGCCAATTATACAAAAACTAAAAATTTATAAGAAGATTGGATGGCACCAGCAGATAGCATTTATTTTTGTGTACATTTGAGCCCATGTTGGTGCATATCCAAGTCATATTAAGAAACTTTCATCGTAGGGATAATAATGACAATATCTTCTCAAATGTACAATAAGGTCGCATCTAAAGCCAATTATACAAAAACTAAAATTCTGTGAGAAGATTGGTTGGCAACAGCAGATAGCATTTATTTTTGTGTACATTTGAGCCCATTTTGGTGCATATCCAAGCCATATTAAGAAAATTTCATCGTAGGGAAAATAATGACAATATCTGCTCAACTCTACATAAAGGTCGCATCTAAAGCCAATTATACAAAAATTAAAAATCTGTGAGAAGATTGGTTGGCAACAGCAGATAGCATTTATTTTTGTGTACATTTGAGCCCATTTTGGTGCATATCCAAGCCATATTAAGAAAATTTCATCGTAGGGAAAATAATGACAATATCTGCTCAACTCTACATAAAGGTCTCATCTAAAGCCAATTATACACCCAAAAAAAAATCTGTGTGAAGATTGGTTGGCACCAGCAGATAGCATTTATTTTTGTGTACATTTGAGCCCATTTTGGTGGATATACAAGCAATATTAAGAAAATTTCATCATAGGGACAGTAATGACAATATCTGCTCAACTCTACATAAAGGTCGCATCTAAAGCCAATTATGCAAAAACTAAAAATCTGTGAGACGTTTGGTTGGCACCAGCAGATAGCATTTAGTTTGGTGTACATTTGAGCCCATTTTGGTGCATATCCAAGCCATATTAAGAAAATTTCATCGTAGGGACAATAATGACAATATCTGCTCAAATGAACATTAAGTTCGCATCTAAAGCCAATTATACAAAAACTCAAAATTTATAAGAAGATTGGATGGCACCAGCATAAAAAATTTATTTGTGTGTACATTTGAGCCCATGTTGGTGCATATCCAAGTCATATTAAGAAAATTTCATCGTAGGGACAATAATGACAATATCTGCTCAAATGTACAATAAGGTCGCATCTAAAGCCAATTATACAAAAACTAAACATCTGTGAGAAGTTTGGTTGGCACCAGCAGATAGCATTTATTTTGGTGTACATTTGAGCCCATTTTGGTGCATATCCAAGCCATATTAAGAAAATTTCCTCGTAGGGACAATAATGACAATATCTGCTCAACTCTACATAAAGGTCGCATCTAAAGCCAATTATACAAAAACTAAATATCTGTGAGAAGATTGGTTGGCACCAGCAGATAGCATTTATTTTTGTGTACATTTGAGCCCATTTTGGTGCATATCCAAGCCATATTAAGAAAATTTAATCGTAGGGACAATAATGACAATATCTGCTCAACTCTACATAAAGGTCGCATCTAAAGCCAATTATACAAAAACTAAAAATCTGTGAGAAGATTGGTTGGCAACAGCAGATAGCATTTATTTTTGTGTACATTTGAGCCCATTTTGGTGCATATCCAAGCCATATTAAGAAAATTTCATCGTAGGGAAAATAATGACAATATCTGCTCAACTCTACATAAAGGTCGCATCTAAAGCCAATTATACAAAAACTAAAACTCTGTGAGAAGATTTGTTGGCACCAGCAGATAGCATTTATTTTTGTGTACAGTTGAGCCCATTTTGGTGCATATCCAAGCCATATCAAGAAAATTTCATCGTAGGGAAAATAAGACACTATCTGCTCAACTCTACATAAAGGTCGCATCTAAAGCCAATTATACAAAAACTAAAAATCTGTGAGAAGATTGGTTGGCACCAGCAGATAGCATTTATTTGTGTGTAAATTTGAGCAAATTTTGGTGCATATCCAAGCCATATCAAGAAAATATCATCGTAGGGATAATAATGACAATATCTGCTCAAATGTACAATAAGGTCGCATCTTAAGCCAATTATACAAAAACTTAAAATCTGTGAGAAGATTGGTTTGCACCAGCAGATAGCTTTGATTTTTGTGTACATTTGAGCCCATTTTGGTGCATATCCAAGCCATATTAAGAAAATTTCATCTTACGGAAAATAATGACAATATCTGCTCAAATGTACATAAAGGTCGCATCTAAAGCCAATTATACACACACAAAAAATCTGTGTGAAGATTGGTTGGCACCAGCAGATAGCATTTATTTTTTTGTACATTTGAGCCCATTTTGGTGCATATCCAAGCCATATCAAGAAAATTTCATCATAGGGACAGTAATGACAATATCTGCTCAACTCTACATAAAGGTCGCATCTAAAGCCAATTATACACAAACTAAAAATCTGTGAGAAGATTGGTTGGCACCAGTAGATAGCATTTATTTTTGTGTACATTTGAGCCCATTTTGGTGCATATCCAAGCCATATTAAGAAAATTTCATCGTAGGGAAAATAAGACAATATCTGCTCAACCTACATCAAGGTCGCATCTAAAGCCAATTATACAAAAACTAAAAATCTGTGAGAAGATTGGTTGGCACCAGCATAAGCATTTATTTTTGTGTACATTTGAGCCCATTTTGGTGCATATCCAAGCCATATTAAGAAAATTTCATCTTAGGGACTATAATGACAATATCTGCTCAAATGGACATTAAGTTCGCATCTAAAGCCAATCATACAAAAACTAAAAATCTGTGAGAAGATTGGTTGGCACTAGCAGATAGCATTTATTTTTGTGTACATTTGAGCCCATGTTGGTGCATATCCAAGCCATATTAAGAAAATTTCATCGTAGGGAAAATAATGACAATATCTGCTCAACTCTACATAAAGGTCGCATCTTAAGCCAATTATACAAAAACTAAAAATATGTGAGAAGTTTGGTTGGCACCAGCAGATAGCATTTATTTTTGTGTACATTTGAGCCCATTTTGGTGCATATCCAAGCCATATTAAAATTTTTCATCGTAGGGAAAATAAGACAATATATGCTCAACCTACATAAAGGTCGCATCTAAAGCCAATTATACAAAAACTAAAAATCTGTGAGAAGATTGGTTGGCACCAGCAGATAGCATTTATTTTTGTGTACATTTGAGCAAATTTTGGTGCATATCCAAGCCATATCAAGAAAATTTCATCGTAGGGACAATAATGATAATATCTGCTCAAATGTACAATAAGAGCGCATGTAAAGCCAATTATACAAAAACTAAAAATCTGTGAGAAGATTGGTTGGCACCAGCAGATAGCTAAGATTTTTGTGTACATTTGAGCCCATTTTGGTGCCTATCAAAGCCATATTAAGAAAATTTCATCTTAGGGAACATAATGACAATATCTGCTCAACTCTACATAAAGGGCGCATCTAAAGCCAATTATACACCAAAAAAAATCTGTGAGACGATTGGTTGGCACCAGCAGACAACATTGATTTTTGTGTACATTTGAGCCAATTTTGGTGCATATCCAAGCCATATCAAGAAAATTTCATCGTAGGGACGATAATGACAATATCTGCTCAAGTGTACATTAAGTTCGCATCTAAAGCCAATTATACAAAAACTAAAAATCTGTGAGAAGATTGGTTGGCACCAGCAGACAACATTGATTTTTGTGTACATTTGAGCCCATTTTGGTGCATATCCAAGCCATATCAAGAAAATTTCATCGTAGGGACAATAATGACAATATCTGCTCAACTGTACAATAAGGTCGCATCTAAAGCCAATTATACAAAAAGTAATAATCTGTGAGAAGATTGGTTGGCACCAGCAGATAGCATTTGTTTTTGTGTATAATTGAGCCCATTTTGGTGCATATCCAAGCCATATTAAGACAATTTCATCGTAGGGACAATAATGACAATATCTGCTCAACTGTACAATAAGGTCGCTGTCACATTTCGACTGATTGACAACACAACGCATGATTACCAAAATTTATATCCCAAAAATATGGAAAATAGTTACAAAACAGAGATTTATGTATAAAACAAATTATACAGAATCCACTGGTATCCCTGCTAATACACCTTATGAAGTATGCATACTTGTAAATTGTCTAATAAGGTTACACACACAAAAGTCAGAACCTCATAAGTGTATACAATCTCAATTCAAAGATATATATATATGGGAAATTATAGCTTATGTTTGTTTTTATACTTTTCTGACAATATAATCCTTGTTACATGACAAATAATAATCAAAATTCAAACAATACTTGATGTGATATTAAATTCACACAACTCTCACAAGTCACAACCTTGCAATGATATTAAATTATCACTTAATACAAGTCAAACCTTGTTATGATATTAAATTGAAGACAGTCTCTTTGTTATGGTTTCATCTAAATGAATGATAATTAAATGAGTTCACTTCAAGACCACTTCTTGATAGGTATTTTCAAAGCACAGTCCTTGAATGTCTATAAATGGCAGTCACATCCTCCATACAGTGAGAGAAAGTTCATGACTTCATAAGTTCATACAACCTTCTATGTCGACAGAAGGTCTTGTCACATGGCCATACAGAGTGCAGATCATCAGTCGTCACTCAACACGTCATTACACGATGCACCTTGCACGGCAATGACGCAATAGGGTAGTAGGCGTCTCCTACATCATACCCAGCACTGAAACAATCTATTTCATCAATGCACTAACTGCATAATAATATTTCTGACATTTTAAAATACACACACATCAGAAAACTTCAACCAAAAGGCATTACCGGTGAGCACATTTCACCCTTCACAAAATCCAAAATTTACAATGTAACATGTTATAAAATTGTCCTTACATGTTCACAAAAGCTTTTAGGAACATAATCATAAACTTATTAATTCAAAAATATAACATTAAATAGCACTTACGGCTCACAATTGCCCCTGAACATTTCCATTCTGCAACCACATGTTGACAGTCCAGAAACTTCTGGTTGCGTTTTGGAGGTCTAACCTCCCCACTCTTTTCCCGACTGGGTGTGTTTGGGTGATGTTCCCAGTTCTTGACATTTCGCCCAACCTAAAGATTTTGCATTCCAATGCAAAATTCAACAATATTCACATTACTAGTTCTCCTCATCCATCTGTCCACAGCGACTGAGGAAGTTCCCTCCAAGGTTCTCTTTCCCAGGAATGCTTTGTAGCACAAATCGAAATGGCTGAAGAGTTAATGCCCAGCGCATTACTCGTGCATTGGTCATTTTAGCCGTGTTCATCCATGTCAACGATCTATGATCAGTTTCAAGTGCAAATTCTTTGCCGTAAAGGTACTGTCTCAGTTTTCCTAAAGCCCAAACTATGCTCAAACATTCTTTCTCAACCGTAGCGTAGGCCAACTCTCTAGGCAACAACTTCCGGCTAAGATAGCAAATAGGAAACTTGACCTCATCGTATGCTTGAAGTAATACCGCTCCCAGACCAGTTCCTGACGCTTCTGTCCTCAGTATGAACGGTTTTCCCCAGTCTGGAATTTTGAGAATATTCTTCAAATTTGCGAACGCTAATTCACTTGAAGGGGTCCATTCCAACTTGTTTGGGGTGCCTTTCTTCATGAAATCTGTGAGTGGAGCTGCTGTCGTGGAGAAATGTGGGATGAACTTGCGGTACCCTACCAGACCTAAGAACGATCTCATCTGCTTCTTGTTCTAAGGTTTTGATACTGACAGAATCTTCTCCACTTTCTGTGGTTCAGGATGAAGTTCTCCCCCTCCTACGATGTGTCCTAAGAATTCCAAGTTGGAGTACGCAACAAAGCATTTGGTCGGCCTTGCAGTGAGGTTTGCATCACGTAAGCGTTTCAATACATCCTGTAAAGAGATCAACAAGTCCTCAAAAGTCTCTGTGAAGATCAAGATGTCGTCAATATAGTTCACCACATTGGTCAGACCTTTCAACAGCTTTCTCATCATACCGGAGAATACGGCGGGTGCGTTTACCAGGCCAAATGACATCACCTTCCAGTGAAATAGTCCATCGAACGTCACAAATGCAGTTTTCTCTCAACTGTCCTCAGCAACAGGGATCTGCCAATAGCCTTTTTACAAGTCGATCTTTGCAAAATATACAGCCTTTTGCAGTTTTGAATATAATTCCTCCGTGTTTGGAATCGGTTCAGAATCAAACAGAGAAATCCGATTAATTTTACGATAATCTGAGCAAAACCGGTAAGTTCCATCCTTCTTGTGAACTAGTACAATGGGGCTAGCATATGGGGATCTTGACGGCTCAATGATAACCATGTCTATCATTGTCTGTACCTCCTCCTTCACAACATCTTTCAAATGATGAGGGATCTGATACGGTTTTGACCGAATAGGCTGGTCAGTGGTTAGGCGTAAGTCAAACTCTTTAAGATTTGTTTTGCCTGGCATATCTGAGAGAACATCTTGAAAGTCTTTCAGGATACTTTCCACTTGTACCTGCTGCTCAGCAGTACATGTTTCTCCAATGTGGACATCCTTCCACGTTTCCTTCTGTTTCAATGGTGGCAACTCCAATGTCTGTTCCTCAAACTCGGAGATACCATCAACCATTTCTCCAACTACGGCAACACATAGTTCACTTGCGTCATCTGTATCCTGGTCCAAATCCCTGTGCCAATACTTCTTAAGCATATTTGCGTGGTATGTCTTGGCTTTCCCACCAACAAGTATTTTGTAGTCATCTTGTCCAACCTTGTCCACAATTTTAAATGGGCTTCTCCACTGCATTAGGAGTTTGTTGGCTTGTGTCGGCAAAAGCATGAGTACCTCTTCTCCAACTTTGAATTTCCTGTCCTTCGTTTTGGTGTTGTAGTACTTTGCATACCTGGTTGAAGCACGTCCCGATTCCTGTTGTGCAAGTTTACATGTTTCATCCAGTCTGTCACGGAGATCCACAACGTATTCATAGGTGGTTTTCACTTCCGGATCGTCCACTTCCCCTGTCCACAATTCTCGGAGAATCTTCATCGGACCCCGGACTGACCTTCCGTATAACAGTTCAAACAGCGAGAAATCCAAACTGTCCTGTCTCGCTTCACGGTACGCAAATAACAATGGTGCGAGGTATCCGTCCCACTCACGAGGCTGTTCTGCACATAGTTTCTTGAGCATTGACTTTAACGTTCCATTCATACGTTCCACTAAGCCATTACAGATTGGATGGTATGGAGTTGTTGTAAGCTGTCGTATTGACAACAGTCTGCTGACCTCCTTCATCAAATCAGACGTAAATTGAGTGCCAAGATCTGTGAGTACCTCCTTTAGGATTCCAACTCTACTGAAGGCTGTAATAAGAGCTTCTGCCACTGTTACTGTCTCAATGTTAGGTAATGGTACAGCTTCTGGGTAGTGTGTTGCGTAGTCAACTATTGTGAGTATGTACCGATTCTTTCTTTCTGTCACAGGCGACAGCGGTCCAACAAGATCCACAGCAATGCGTTGAAATGGAGTGTCAATAAGCGGCATCTTACCAAGTGGCACTCTTCGCATCTTTCCTCTTGGAAGCGTTCGCTGACATATGTCACATGATCGGCAATACCTCTTCACGTCCGCCTGTACACCCGGCCAATAAAATTGATACTGAATACGATCCAATGTCTTTGCAGCTGCCAAGTGTCCAGCAAATACTGTTTCATGTCCCAGTCTCATAATTGTCTTCGGATACTTGCCTGGTACCAATAGCTGTGTGCACATGGGTCCTTCTCCACCTTCAGGTTCAAACTTCCTAACCAGGAATCCATTCTTGTAGCCAAAGCTGATTACATGTCCATTACGTGTCTTCCTTGTTCCTGAGTGTACAAGGCCTCTTATCTTGTCAAGACTTGAATCCTGTTTCTGAACTTCCTTCATTTCCTGTGGACTGACATTCTCTATCTGAATTGCCGGTGTTGTCAGTTGAGTACTCTTTCCTGCTTCATCCTTCTTCTTCTGTGCCCTTGTTACCACAGCTAAGTTTTCAGCAGGTAGAATGGTCAAACTCATCCATGTCAGATCAGGATACTCTCTTGCCCTTGCCCCAGGTAAATCTCTAATTATTATGTCATATATTGGGGTGTCGAAAACCATAGCTTCCATTACTCCCTTGAAGTATGGGGTTTCCACGTACACTCTACACAACAGTGTTGTATGTACGACTCCATCGATGGGCTTGTAAGTTCCAACTTTGTCTAGGATACAACTTTCAGGAATAAGGACCTCTTGATAGCAGCACTTGTGCATCCTGTGTCTCGCAGGATCTTCACTTCTTCACCGTTACATACAGTAGTGTAAACTCTTGGAGTTTCAGACACTGTCACCTCTTCAACTGTAATGTTTTCAGCTCGATCACTCCTATTCTGCTCTAGACCAACACTGCATCCAACTTTCTGCTTATTCCCCCACTTCTTGTGAGTCTGATCCTTATCTGACCTTGGACAAAAACGAAGAACATATCCAACTTCACCACACCTGTAACAAGTTACCTCCCTTTTCTTTGGTGAGCCATGAGAACTAGTTGACTTGTCTGGGGTATTCTGTCCAGTGTCTGGCTTGTGTTGATTCTGTCCTTTGCTTCCCTTGAAATTATTCTTCTTATCTCCAAATCTCCCTTTTCTAGCATCCTTGTACTGTTCCGCTAAAGTCGCCATCCTTACAGCTGTCTCGGGGACTCTCTCTCGCAGAAACAGCTGTTCCATTTATGGTCCTACAGAGTTTAACATCTGTTCCCTAAGCAGTAAATCTTGCAACCCTTCAAAGGTGTTATCACATTTACTCTGTGTGATCCAACGTGTGAGATAATTTCTAAGTCGTTCCAGAAATTTGGGATAACTTTCACCTCCATCAATACGTGCTCTACGGAATTTCTGATGAAATCCTTCCTCAGTGAGTTCAAATCTCTTCAAAAGTGCTTCCTTCACCTTTGCATACACAGACGCGTCTTCTTTTGACATTGCTACAAATGTTTCTAAGGCTTTGCCTTTCAACAAGACGCTGAGATGAACTGCCCAATCACTCTCATGATGACTCTGTAATTCCATCACTCTTTCAAACCTTCTTAAGTAAGCATCCATATCATCATGGTTCTCATTGAAAATTGGAATTGTCAACTTAACACCTTGAGTAGCCTGAAGAATAGAAGTATTTTGCTCCTGGTCTGCTTTTATACGAGTAGCGTCTAACTCCACTTTAAGTTTATCTCTCTCTAGTTCCCTGTCTTTCTCCTTCTCAGCAGCTTGAAACTCTCTTTCTCTAGCTCGCTCATCACCATCAACCCTATCTTTCTCCTTCCAGAGGGTAGTCTGTTCCGCAAGAAAAGTTTTGGGATCCTCACCCGTAATATTAACCGCCCTAGCACATGACACAATTTTGTCCAAATCCATCGTGTTAATCTCACTTAAGGAGAGATGGGACGAACAACTCAAATATTTTAGAATTTTCTAATTTTTGGTACATTGGTTATTTTTTATATGTAGAATGCATATATGAAATAATAAATGGGTGTCACCGAACGATTTTCGGAGCTACAGCCAATTGAAATTTGTGGCCACGGGAGAAATGTCCAAAATGGCATCAATGTTTGAAGTTATGTTTTAGATAAAAAGAGTTGTAATACTGCTGTAATTTTTCATATTATGTGGGATCAAATATAAAAAAGTATTGTAGATGCCTTTTTTTGGAAAAAATAATATTTAAAAAAAAGTTATGATGGTATGAAAATAAAAATTGCGATTTACGAAAACATTTTCTAACCGATTGTATTGATAAATTATATTCACACATTTTACGATTTTCTCATACTTTGTGACATGAAAGAAAATCGCTTCTTCTTTCCAAAAATATATAATTCATTAGGGGTCACCGAACGAATTAAAAAGTTATGACGCGAAATGTACATTATATGAAAGCCGAAATTAGATTTTTCGTGTCGCCGGACGGTACTGCAGTGCAGCGCGTCACAGTGTGTTTTCACAACATAGAGTAGCGCTTGCGCCGGGCGCTTTGCGGACCATATCAAATGATAAAAGTATATTAGAAAACAAACTGAAAACAACAAGAAACACGTTTTGATAAGTGAATTAACTTGATTAACATTTGAGATGCATAAGTAAATTTTTAACAAAGTTTAGTTAACAAAGTTTGGCTCGAGGCTAGACAAATAATTAAGCCACGATCCCACTTCCGGGTTTGCAATGGATACGACATCATTCTATGGTCAGGACGAAATAAAGTTATGCAGGTAGCTACAGAACACACTACGTATTATAGACAGATAATCCTACATTGTAAAGCAGTACTATTCAGCCCTGCACCCCGAAATTCTTTCATAATGTAGATTATTTGATCAACATGTTACATTTATCTATCGGAGATTCTTCACAACTCAAGTCATCTTGATTTTCATGAAAATGTTTGTGTAGTCCGAAAGTTCCAAGAAAATGATTTAATTTAATTATCTTCAGATAATATTGACAACATCATTACGATTCAAAGAGGAAAATTCGTGCACCCCCCACCCCCCTCCTAAAACATTCATGTAAAAATATTAATAAATATAAAGAAAAGGAGACTGTGATTTCTTCATTTCCTCAAATTGAGCGCTCAAGTATTATTATAGACTTTCTTAGGCTTTTATTTTATTTTAGGGTATTGAGCTCTCAGTCTCAAGTCTTATTAAAGACTTGCTTAGGCTCTTATTTTATTTTTGGGTCTGGCTGACAGACTATCTGGCTGCTAACAAATAATAACAAAATTAAAAACTGATGTCAAAAGGATTTATTTGTTGTAAATTTAGCACCAAATGATTCAGTCATTATATTCAATACACAAATTTAACCTATTGATAAGGGACACATGATAAGAGCACACATAACTAATAAACAATATGATATCCACTTAGTGAAAAGGAAATTTTTTCAAATAAGCTATATCACACAGTCAACATCTGATACATGAATAGTTTGTCAAATCCATTGACTCTTTTTATCAGGTTCCAAAAGCAGGCAATGTCAAATAGGTCACAAATGTTATGATTTGGGGGACAAAATCCAATGTTAAAAACTCTAAGGGGGGGGGGGGGGATTTTGTTTTAAATTTCAGATTTTTAAATCACAAAATATCTTTCAAGACAAAATAACTTCTAAGAATTCAATGTCTTCATAGTAAATCTTCAAACAGTAGTAAATAATAATTGTGATGTGAAATTTCTAGTAATTGAATCTGTAGGTAGTAAGATCTAACATCATTCATCAAATCTACGGACTGATACATAGTAAACAATATATAACATTAGCTGGTATCTTTTAGACATAATCTTAGCTAAAAGGCAATAATATTCTGCTAGCTTATAGTTTGTCAAATCCATTGACTCTTATTATCAGGTTTCAATGGCAGGCACTGTCAAATAGATCACAATTATTATGATTTGGGGGACAAAATCCAATGTTTAACATTCTAGGGGGGATGTATTTTTTAAATTTCAGATTTATGAATAACAAAATATCTTTCAATACAAAATAACTTCTAAGAATTCAATGTCTTCATAGTAAATCTTCAAACAGATTTTTTTTTACATACAAATAATAATTTTAATTTGAAAGTTAAAGTAAGTTAATCTGTAGCTAGTAAGATCTAGCATTCATCAAATATATGGACCGATACACAGTAAAGAATATATTACCTGGAACCTTCTAGACCTAATCTTTACCAAAAAAGGCAATAATATTCTGCTAGCTGGTTTTTGAAAGATTTCTCCATTATAGAAATGTTTGTCCATCAGATAAAGTAAATAAATATCTAACTCACAAAGGTGTGCTCATAATCCTCATTCAATGTATTTACTTTCTCTTTTAAAAATTTAGGGACCACAATTGAATTATGCAATGTAATTTAAAAAAATTATATTTCATTCACATAAACTTATTTCAAGACAAATTTACTAAAATATATTGGTCTTGGCAGTTACAGTTGTAATATCAAAGCAAATTTTGTACTTAATTATAAATTACATGATGGTTGGGTGTTTTTGTTACTTTTCTAGTACCTGTATGTTGATTCAATGATGTTTGAGTTTCTTTATTACTAAATAGATAATACATATACTTGTCTTATGATATTTGATTCCAAATTGAACATCCTCTACCAAGGCTTTTTTATGAGAAATTGCAATATTTGCAGTAATGTGTTTGTACAATAATAAAGACTCAGAATTATGTACAATTGGGTCATTTTGGTCTTGTGACCTGCAAATGTGTGACAATCTGTGAAAATCCTGTTTGTAACAAGATTTTTCTATAAACATTTCTTTGAACAGTGGCAGTGTGTCAATAAAACCAACTAAAGTTGGTGCATAATCATTGAACTTATCACATTAATTGAATTGACAAATACCCTAGAATAAAGGTTTTGGCATTATCGCCACATAAAATAAATTTGTTGAATCTTTTCAACATCCCAAGAATGATTTCAAACAACTGTGATGGGTACAGCAGGTACAGGTGTATAATGCTTGAACATCTGTTGACCATTACAAGTAAGACCAGTCACATCTCAGGCTTGCTTAGTTATTGGTTTGCGGGTAAGATGGCAATCTGGGTGATGTGGGCATCAGTTTCTGTGGAAACAATAGACAAAGTCAATCTATCTGATAGATTTTAGAGAAAACTGTATTTCCTCAAATGAGCGCCTGGGCCTCTTTACCCCCGGCGCTTATTGGAGGCCTGGTCTGGCACTTTTCTTTCATAGAAAATTGAAGTTTGTGTTAATCAGTATTTTACAATGAATATCTGTTACAATATTACAAAGGGACATAATTCAATGGTTTGGACCTGGGTGCTTATTGGAGACCCGGCACTTATTGGAGGAATTACGGTATCTCATAATTTTCTTAGCTGTCCTGATGACTTTGAGTAGATAACATCCCAGATAATGTTTTAATCGGGATTTATCTTACAATGAAAATGATATTCAAGACAAGACTAGTCTTTAATCAATTAATTTATTTGTGAATGAATTTATCCTAGTTGCAAAATAAAAATTGAGAAACAAAAGAGAATTTTTTTTTGTTCTAATCTTATAATTTCCCTTATGTTATCAAGTATGAAGAAAAACACATCGCTCATGGTCTAATAGAATATAAATATTTTTTATGCTTCAAATTTCTAAAATGCTACAAATTTTTGAATAAGAATAATAAAATCCAATTACTATTTTTAAATATTGCTTATGACACTTTTCATCAAAAGTTTGAATTAAAATAAACAGCTAATGACAAGACGTCATACAAATATCTTGTTTTTTAATTTCATATATTAGTTGATTATCTTTTCTCCATTTTCAAGAAGTTATGAAAAACAACTTTGAATTTTCAAAATATTGGTGAATTTTGAGCTTTGATGAATTAAAATAAAACTTTACGAATAATCAACCAATTGCACTTTTTAGAAAACAGTGGATCGTTTTTTATGTGACAGTATTTATCATAAAAGAAATTTACCTGAGACGAGAACTGCACTGGACATAGTAGTCAAGTTGACAGGCAAGAACTTGCAGGTCAGCTACTCTTCTTCCTTCTGTCCAGTCTTGATTTACTCGTGGGAGAGGAAACAATTAAAGTCATCGGAATCGGTGTCGGGAGTGTGAGCCGGATCGACCACCTCTTCACGTACAACATGGCCGAGTGAAACTGAGACGGGTGCGGGCACTTTCTGATTTGGTACTGCTACCGCATGATGACAGTCGTGGTCAATCGGCCAGGGCAAAGAAACGTGCAAAGTTTCCCTTTGACACACAGACAAAGCTTTGGAGACAACCCGGGATCTTTTCAACTTCGAAAGGCTACAAAATTGCCCCGATCGCGATGATCGAGCATTGTGCCAACTCATTACGAAATCAGCTGATCGTTGTTTACAAACATTGCCGTAAACCGATCGGGTGCCGTAAAACTCCCAAAAATGCAAACCAAACGCTGATGTATGAAATTAAATACAGTAAACTGACATTTCATGCTATAAATACTTAGATACATTATTTTAAAATGCATAAATTTAGTTTGTGAAACATAGACGTAACATTTCTAACAACGCGAAATACGTTAAAACTGTCATGCGCAGAAGTCGAAAATGCTACGTCCCATCTCTCCTTAAGAACAACTTTTTAAAAAAAAAAAATGTCACTGAAAATCAATGATTGTTAGAAATATGAAAAGTCATATAAACTGAGTTACCAATCAGTAGAAATAATAATAATAATAATAATAATAATAATAATAATAATAATAACACTTTATTATCCTCAGTACATGTACATATTGGAAATTCGATTTGTGCCCATTGCACCCGGCAGCCACGGTGCAGCGCCAGTTAATGCGTTGTTCTGCCTTTACAATGCTGAGTGTCAAGCAAGACAGCAACAACTCCCAACTTTTAACGTCTTTTGGTTTGACGCGACCGGGAATCGAACCCCGATCTTCCGGGTGACGAGCGGACACTCTACCACTGAGCTACTCCCCCGGTAACGCAACCAATTACACCTTTACCCGGATTCTCCCCCATAGTTGTCACATTTCGACTGATTGACAACACAACGCATGATTACCAAAACAAATTTATATCCCAAAAATATGGAAAATAGTTACAAAACAGAGATTTATGTATAATACAAATTATACAGAATCCACTGGTATCCCTGCTAATACACCTTATGAAGTATGCATACTTGTAAATTGTCTAATAAGGTTACACACACAAAAGTCAGAACCTCATAAGTGTATACAATCTCAATTCAAAGATATATATATATGGGAAATTATAGCTTATGTTTGTTTTTATACTTTTCTGACAATATAATCCTTGTTACATGACAAATAATAATCAAAATTCAAACAATACTTGATGTGATATTAAATTCACACAACTCTCACAAGTCACAACCTTGCAATGATATTAAATTATCACTTAATACAAGTCAAAACCTTGTTATGATATTAAATTAAAGACAGTCTCTTTGTTATGGTTTCATCTAAATGAATGATAATTAAATGAGTTCACTTCAAGACCACTTCTTGATAGGTATTTTCAAAGCACAGTCCTTGAATGTCTATGGCAGTCACATCCTCCATACAGTGAGAGAAAGTTCATAACTTCATAAGTTCATACAACCTTCTATGTCGACAGAAGGTCTTGGTCACATGGCCATACAGAGTGCAGATCATCAGTCGTCACTCAACACGTCATAACACGATGCACCTTGCACGGCAATGACACAATAGGGAAGTAGGCGTCTCCTACATCATACCCAGCACTGGAACAATGTATTTCATCAATGCACTAACTGCATAATAATATTTCTGACATTTTAAAATACACACACATCAGAAAACTTCAACCAAAAGGCATTACCGGTGAGCACATTTCACCCTTCACAAAATCCAAAATTTACAATGTAACATGTTATAAAATTGTCCTTACATGTTCACAAAAGCTTTTAGGAACATAATCATAAACTTATTAATTCAAAAATATAACATTAAATAGCACTTACGGCTCACAATTGCCCCTGAACATTTCCATTCTGCAACCACATGTTGACAGTCCAGAAACTTCCGGTTGCGTTTTGGAGGTCTAACCTCCCCACTCTTTTCCCGACTGGGTGTGTTTGGGTGATGTTCCCAGTTTTTTTACAAGTTCTTGACAGTCGCTTTTAAAGCCAATTATACAAAAACTCAAAATCTGTGAGAAGATTGGTTGGCACCAGCAGATAGCATTTGTTTTTGTGTACATTTGAGCCCATTTTGGTGCATATCCAAGCCATATTAACAAATTTTCATCGAAGGGACAGTAATGACTATATCTGCTCAACTGTACATTAAGCTCGCATCTAAAGCTAATTATACAAAACCTAAAAATCTGTGAGAAGATTGGTTTGCACCAGCAGATAGCATTTATTTTTGTGTACATTTGAGCCCATTTTGGTGCATATCCAAGCCATATTAAGAAAATGTCATCGTAGGGACAATGATGACAATATCTGCTCAACTGTACAGTAAGTTCGCATCTAAAGCCAATTATACAAAAACCTAAAAATCTGTGAGAAGATTGGTTGACACCAGTAGATAGCATTTATTTTTGTGTACATTGGAGCCTATTTTGGTGCATATCCAAGCCATATTAAGAAAATTTCATCGTATGGACAATAATGACAATATCTGCTCAACTGTACATTAAGGTCGCATCTAAAGCCATATATATGGTTTCAATTCGTATTGAAAATGAAACAATGTTATATTTGGGATCACACTGTTTTACATAAAACATTCCGCATATTGATACAGTCACATCCATCAAAATGATTCCGGCAACAAAAGTAGTACAGAGTATTTCTTAGATATAATCGTTCTTGCTTCTGTCCTTCTTTTATAAATCAGAATTTAACACAATCGTTTTGGTTTGAAGGAGGTTTGTCTCCAGATATTACTGTATTGTAGAAACGTAAGTGGCGACAGGCCCGGCGGGCGGGGCGTAACGCTCCAGTGAGTTTTCAAAGTGTTCGCCTGTTAATTTCGGCTGCGTTCCAAAAACCGGGTATAAAATGCTGATTAAAAATCTAATTTATGTTATAGTTACTAGCATAGTAAATTGTTTGCATCGGATAATGGCAGGGACACATTGTCAGAGAGGCCAGTCCGAGGCGGAGCCGCGTACTGGCTCGAGGACAAAGTGTCCGTGCCGTTATCCGATGCATACAATTTACTATGCTAGTAACTGACTTACATCTCACTTAATCCGAGGACAATCAACCACAAAATTAATATTTTTAAATAATAAAAAAATAAAATTTCAATTGCCGATAACCTTCCAATGGCCCCTTCACTGTTTTATTAATGAAGTTTGTAGTACTATGAATGGTGTACGAGCACATTCTTCTTGCTTGTCAAAGCGCGAGGCACGTGCTTCTTGCTTGTCAAAGCGCGAGGCATGTGCTTCTTGCGTGTCAAAGCGCAAGGCACGAAGTAAATGTTTTGGGCTTGCAAACTTCGTGCACTCCATGAATATGAGCCTGTTTCAAGACAAAGTTTCACAGGTTGTCCATTTCTGTTTCGATTTTGAAGGTAGAAGACGTTTTATTAGAGTCCTCATAGACATTTTAATTTTGACAGTGGTTTCTACTTATGAAACGTTTCCCTTGGATTTCTAATAAAAGGTACTTTTATCATTCCCATAACAAGTTTAGCCAAAAAAATATATTATCTTATCTATGAAATTAATTAATTATGTATCATTATCAAATTATTTTGGATATTTCTAGACTTATTATCCTAACATAACAAAAGTTTTGGTGCAACACAAATCATGTAATGTTTATTTCTTGGTATCGGTTTTTTCTAGTGCAAACTAAAGTCTACAGTGTTATTAGGTGATTTTAATATTTTGATTCACGCAAAATGTGTAAGTATTATGATTGTTTTCCAGCTTGTTTTATTTGATTATTCATACGTTCAGTTCAATTCTATGTATATGTTGTTGATTGATTGTTTTAAACCATGTGTAGGAAAGGTTTACTAAAGTGTCCTTGCATCAGATGGCAGGACTCTTTGGCCTAAGAGTTAGCGATATCGATAATGACACTTTTATGAATGATTGACATGGACGACGAGGGCTAAGTGGGATGTAAGTGTGTATTGTCTCAATTACATGCTCATTGCATTCCCATAGATAATGGATAGAACATGCCCTCTGTGCGATTCTCCAGCTGTCGCAGATGAAATACATTATTTATTCAAATGTAAAACTTTTGAAAGAGAACGACGTCTTTATATTAATGAATTCTATCACAAATGGCCAAATATGTATAAATATAAAAGCTTATTGTGCACCAAAAACCTGTCAGAAATGAAAAATCTATAAAAATATTTATGTATTGTCTATGACAAATTGAAGTAGGCTGTGTTGTTGATATCACCATTCTTGTCTGTTTACACGATATGCTGTATATTTGTATATTCTCTTGTACCACCGTGGGTGATTTTTGAGGAAATAAACATTGGTACGCGATAATTCTTAGAAAAAATACATTGCATAACCTCTTTAAAGGTGTTATGACCCATATGTATCATAACAATTTGTTATGATACCCCTTTACGAAGAACCACGTAGGTAATAAAATGGGTTATGAACCAGGGTCATGCTTGACCCAAAATTATATTTAACTTCAGCAGAACCGGAACTGAAACCGTGGTTGTATCCTCTTGCGTTGAGCCATCTGTATAAACACTGAACTGAACATGATATGAAGCCGATTCATGCTTGACCCCTAACCAACACAGCAAGACCGGAAGTGAACTAGTGGTGGTCTCCCCCTGCGTTGAGCCATCTGTGAAATAACTCAGCTTTCAATTCAGATTTGTCACCTAAATTGGCTTTATATGGTCAGTTAAGTCATGATTTGCACCCGATAAAGAAATTCACCTCCACTTAATGTAGCTTAAGAATGAGCGTGGCCTTTATTTTTATTTTTTTTTGTATATGAGCGTTCTACATAATATATGTTTAGAAAGTCATTTCTTGATTTTCCGTAAATGATTTGAAAAAAACTTCCCTCCCTATATTATAGTACAGTGAATATTGGCAACTTATCGAACCTTTGAATATATATAAATATACATAAATAGATTTATAGCAAAACAGTTCAGCAATTCAAATGTTTATCGTTAACACTTTTGTGGGTCTTTTATATTCTTCGTGTCATGAATGAACATGGCGTGTTTAAAGATTACCTTTTGTGAGACAAAGGGAGTTCAAATGCAATATCGGCATTTCAATAAGTTTATTTCTTATTTCTTTTTTTTCAATGTCCTTAAAGAGAGATGGGACCCAGAAATCGAAGTCACTTACGGTAACAATATGCGACAACATTTAATTGGTGTCAATTTATCCTAAAGTATACTCATTACGTTGACTGAAATTATTACTTAGCCGTACACTGAGGCAAATCTCTTAAATAAAACGGAAAGTCTTTCATGCCCTATGGCGTCATCGATGCATATATTCGCGGTAAATTCAATATGTTGTTTGTTATTGAAATCACAGTCATGTATGCCTTACATTTGTCGTAAATTGCCTCATATAATCGACTCATCGTTGTTATTTCGCTCTGCTGTCATAGTTAGGTGATGTTGCATTCTCTCCCCACAGAGGCAGATCAAGTCAAGTTGATTTAGCCTCTGTTATATCACGCCGATGTTGTGGGATAGAATGGGAGATGCCTGATTGGAGGCAATCAAAATTAGTTGTGCAATCAGCGACGCCGTGCTTAAATCATCAGATATTGTCAAAATTGTTCCCACGATGGAATTTTCTTAATATGGCTTGGATATGCACCAAAATGAGCTCAAATGTGCACACAAACAAATGCTATCAGCCGGTGCCAACCAATCTTCTCACAGATTTTTAGCTTTAGTATAAATGGCTTTAGATACGACCTTAATGTACAGTTGAGCAGATATTGTCCAAATTGTTCCCACGATGGAATTTTCCTAATATGGCTTGTATATGCACCAAAATGAGCTATAAAGTACACATTAATAATTGCTATCTGCTGGTGACAACCAATCTTCTCACAGATTTTTAGTTTTTTGTATAATTGGCTTAGATGCGACCTTAATGTACAGTTGAGCAGATATTGTCAAAATTGTTCCCACGATGGAATTTTCTTAATATGGCTTGGATATGCACCAAAATGAGCTCAAATATACACAACAATAAATGCTATCTGCTGGTGCCAACCAATCTTCTCACAGATTTTTAGCTTTTGTTTAATTGGCTTTAGATGCGACCTTAATGTACAGTTGAGCAGATATTGTCCAAATTTTTCCCACCATGGAATTTTCTTAATATGGCTTGGATATGCAACAAAATGAGCTCAAATATACACAACAATAAATGCTATCTGCTGGTGCCAACCAATCTTCTAACAGATTTTTTACTTTTGTTTAATTGGCTTTAGATGCGACCTTAATGTACAGTTGAGCAGATATTGTCATTATTTTCCCTACGATGAAATGTTCTTAATATGGCTTGGATATGCACCAAAATGAGCTCAGATGTACACAAAAATAAATGCTTTCTGCTGGTGCCAACCAATCTTCTCACAGATTTTTAGCTTTTGTATAATTGGCTTTAGATGCGACCTCAATGTTCAGTTGAGCAGATATTGTAAAAAATTCTTCCCACGATTGAATTTTCTTAATATGGCTTGGATATGCACCAACATGAGCTCAAATATACCCAACAATAAATGCTATCTGCTGGTGCCAACCAATCTTCTCACAGATTTTTAGCTTTTGTTTAATTGGCTTTAGATGCGACCTTAATGTACAGTTGAGCAGATATTGTCCAAATTGTTCCCACGATGGAATTTTCTTAATATGGCTTGGATATGCACCAAAATGAGCTCAAATGTACACAAAACAAATGTTATCAGCCGGTGCCAACCAATCTTCTCACAGATTTTTAGTTTTTGTATAATTGGCTTTAGATGCCACCTTAATGCACAGTTGAGCAGATATTGTCAAAATTGTTCCCACGATGGAACTTTCTTAATATGGCTTGGATATGCACCAAAATGAGCTCAAATGTACACAAAAATAAATGCTATCTGCTTGTGCCAACCAATCTTCTCACAGATTTTTAGCTTTTGTTTAATTGGTTTTAGATGCGACCTTAATGTACAGTTGAGCAGATATTGTCCAAATTGTTCCCACGATAGAATTTTCTTAATACGGCTTAGATATGCACCAAAATGAGCTCAAATGTACACAAAAATAATTGCTATTTGCTGGTGGCAACAAATCTTCTCACATATTTTTAGTTTTTGTATAATTGGCTTTAGATGCAACCTTAATGTACAGTTGAGCAGATATTGTCAAAATTGTTCCCACGATGGAACTTTCTTAATATAGCTTGGATATGCACCAAAATGAGCTTAAATGTACACAAAAATAAATGCTATCTGCTGGTGCCAACCAATCTTCTCACAGATTTTTAGTTTTTGTATTATTGGCTTTAGATACGACTTTAATGAACAGTTGAACAGATATTGTCAAAATTGTTCCCACGATGGAAATTTCTTATTATGGCTTGGATATGCACCAAAATGAGCTCTAATGTACACAAGAACAAATGTTATCAGCCGGTGCCAACCAATCTTCTCACAGATTTTGAGTTTTTGTATAATTGGCTTTAGATGCGACCTTAATATACAGTTGAGCAGATATTGTCCAAATTTTTCCCACCATGGAATTTTCTTAATATGGCTTGGATATGCACCAAAATGAGCTCAGATGTACACAAAAATAAATGCTTTCTGCTGGTGCCAACCAATCTTCTCACAGATTTTTAGCTTTTGTATAATTGGCTTTAGATGCGACCTCAATGTACAGTTGAGCAGATATTGTAAAAAATTGTTCCCACGATTGAATTTTCTTAATATGGCTTGGAAATGCACCAAAATGAGCTCAAATATACCCAACAATAAATGCTATCTGCTGGTGCCAACCAATCTTCTCACAGATTTTTAGCTTTTGTTTAATTGGCTTTAGATGCGACCTTAATGTACAGTTGAGCAGATATTGTCCAAATTGTTCCCACGATGGAACTTTCTTAATATGGCTTGGATATGCACCAAAATGAGCTCAAATGTACACAAAACAAATGTTATCAGCCGGTGCCAACCAATCTTCTCACAGATTTTTAGTTTTTGTATAATTGGCTTTAGATGCGACCTTAATGCACAGTTGAGCAGATATTGTCAAAATTGTTCCCACGATGGAACTTTCTTAATATGGCTTGGATATGCACCAAAATGAGCTCAAATGTACACAAAAATAAATGCTATCTGCTTGTGCCAACCAATCTTCTCACAGATTTTTAGCTTTTGTTTAATTGGTTTTAGATGCGACCTTAATGTACAGTTGAGCAGATATTGTCCAAATTGTTCCCACGATAGAATTTTCTTAATACGGCTTGGATATGCACCAAAATGAGCTCAAATGTACACAAAAATAATTGCTATTTGCTGGTGGCAACAAATCTTCTCACATATTTTTAGTTTTTGTATAATTGGCTTTAGATGCAACCTTAATGTACAGTTGAGCAGATATTGTCAAAATTGTTCCCACGATGGAACTTTCTTAATATGGCTTGGATATGCACCAAAATGAGCTTAAATGTACACAAAAATAAATGCTATCTGCTGGTGCCAACCAATCTTCTCACAGATTTTTAGTTTTTGTATTATTGGCTTTAGATACGACTTTAATGAACAGTTGAACAGATATTGTCAAAATTGTTCCCACGATGGAAATTTCTTATTATGGCTTGGATATGCACCAAAATGAGCTCAAATGTACACAAGAACAAATGTTATCAGCCGGTGCCAACCAATCTTCTCACAGATTTTGAGTTTTTGTATAATTGGCTTTAGATGCGACCTTAATGTACAGTTGAGCAGATATTGTCAAAATTGTTCCCACGGTGGAACTTTCTTAATATGGCTTGGATATGCACCAAAATGATCTCAAATGTACACAAAAATAATTGCCATTTGCTGGTGGCAACCAATCTTCTCACTGATTTTTAGCTTTTGTTTAATTGGCTTTAGATGCGACCTTAATGTACAGTTGAGCAGATATTGTCCAAATTGTTCCCACGATGGAATTTTCTTAATATGGCTTGGATATGCACCAAAATGAGCTCAAATGTACACAAAAATAATTGCAATTTGCTGGTGGCAACCAATCTTCTCACAGATTTTTAGCGTTTGTTTAATTGGCTTTAGATGCGACCTTAATGTACAGTTGAGCAGATATTGTCAAAATTGTTCCCACGATGGAATTTTCTTAATATGGCTTGGATATGCAACAAAATGAGCTCAAATATACACAACAATAAATGCTATCTGCTGGTGCCAACCAATCTTCTAACAGATTTTTTACTTTTGTTTAATTGGCTTTAGATGCGACCTTAATGTACAGTTGAGCAGATATTGTCATTATTTTCCCTACGATGAAATGTTCTTAATATGGCTTGGATATGCACCAAAATGAGCTCAGATGTACACAAAAATAAATGCTTTCTGCTGGTGCCAACCAATCTTCTCACAGATTTTTAGCTTTTGTATAATTGGCTTTAGATGCGACCTCAATGTTCAGTTGAGCAGATATTGTAAAAAATTCTTCCCACGATTGAATTTTCTTAATATGGCTTGGATATGCACCAACATGAGCTCAAATATACCCAACAATAAATGCTATCTGCTGGTGCCAACCAATCTTCTCACAGATTTTTAGCTTTTGTTTAATTGGCTTTAGATGCGACCTTAATGTACAGTTGAGCAGATATTGTCCAAATTGTTCCCACGATGGAATTTTCTTAATATGGCTTGGATATGCACCAAAATGAGCTCAAATGTACACAAAACAAATGTTATCAGCCGGTGCCAACCAATCTTCTCACAGATTTTTAGTTTTTGTATAATTGGCTTTAGATGCCACCTTAATGCACAGTTGAGCAGATATTGTCAAAATTGTTCCCACGATGGAACTTTCTTAATATGGCTTGGATATGCACCAAAATGAGCTCAAATGTACACAAAAATAAATGCTATCTGCTTGTGCCAACCAATCTTCTCACAGATTTTTAGCTTTTGTTTAATTGGTTTTAGATGCGACCTTAATGTACAGTTGAGCAGATATTGTCCAAATTGTTCCCACGATAGAATTTTCTTAATACGGCTTAGATATGCACCAAAATGAGCTCAAATGTACACAAAAATAATTGCTATTTGCTGGTGGCAACAAATCTTCTCACATATTTTTAGTTTTTGTATAATTGGCTTTAGATGCAACCTTAATGTACAGTTGAGCAGATATTGTCAAAATTGTTCCCACGATGGAACTTTCTTAATATAGCTTGGATATGCACCAAAATGAGCTTAAATGTACACAAAAATAAATGCTATCTGCTGGTGCCAACCAATCTTCTCACAGATTTTTAGTTTTTGTATTATTGGCTTTAGATACGACTTTAATGAACAGTTGAACAGATATTGTCAAAATTGTTCCCACGATGGAAATTTCTTATTATGGCTTGGATATGCACCAAAATGAGCTCTAATGTACACAAGAACAAATGTTATCAGCCGGTGCCAACCAATCTTCTCACAGATTTTGAGTTTTTGTATAATTGGCTTTAGATGCGACCTTAATATACAGTTGAGCAGATATTGTCCAAATTTTTCCCACCATGGAATTTTCTTAATATGGCTTGGATATGCACCAAAATGAGCTCAGATGTACACAAAAATAAATGCTTTCTGCTGGTGCCAACCAATCTTCTCACAGATTTTTAGCTTTTGTATAATTGGCTTTAGATGCGACCTCAATGTACAGTTGAGCAGATATTGTAAAAAATTGTTCCCACGATTGAATTTTCTTAATATGGCTTGGAAATGCACCAAAATGAGCTCAAATATACCCAACAATAAATGCTATCTGCTGGTGCCAACCAATCTTCTCACAGATTTTTAGCTTTTGTTTAATTGGCTTTAGATGCGACCTTAATGTACAGTTGAGCAGATATTGTCCAAATTGTTCCCACGATGGAACTTTCTTAATATGGCTTGGATATGCACCAAAATGAGCTCAAATGTACACAAAACAAATGTTATCAGCCGGTGCCAACCAATCTTCTCACAGATTTTTAGTTTTTGTATAATTGGCTTTAGATGCGACCTTAATGCACAGTTGAGCAGATATTGTCAAAATTGTTCCCACGATGGAACTTTCTTAATATGGCTTGGATATGCACCAAAATGAGCTCAAATGTACACAAAAATAAATGCTATCTGCTTGTGCCAACCAATCTTCTCACAGATTTTTAGCTTTTGTTTAATTGGTTTTAGATGCGACCTTAATGTACAGTTGAGCAGATATTGTCCAAATTGTTCCCACGATAGAATTTTCTTAATACGGCTTGGATATGCACCAAAATGAGCTCAAATGTACACAAAAATAATTGCTATTTGCTGGTGGCAACAAATCTTCTCACATATTTTTAGTTTTTGTATAATTGGCTTTAGATGCAACCTTAATGTACAGTTGAGCAGATATTGTCAAAATTGTTCCCACGATGGAACTTTCTTAATATGGCTTGGATATGCACCAAAATGAGCTTAAATGTACACAAAAATAAATGCTATCTGCTGGTGCCAACCAATCTTCTCACAGATTTTTAGTTTTTGTATTATTGGCTTTAGATACGACTTTAATGAACAGTTGAACAGATATTGTCAAAATTGTTCCCACGATGGAAATTTCTTATTATGGCTTGGATATGCACCAAAATGAGCTCAAATGTACACAAGAACAAATGTTATCAGCCGGTGCCAACCAATCTTCTCACAGATTTTGAGTTTTTGTATAATTGGCTTTAGATGCGACCTTAATGTACAGTTGAGCAGATATTGTCAAAATTGTTCCCACGGTGGAACTTTCTTAATATGGCTTGGATATGCACCAAAATGATCTCAAATGTACACAAAAATAATTGCCATTTGCTGGTGGCAACCAATCTTCTCACTGATTTTTAGCTTTTGTTTAATTGGCTTTAGATGCGACCTTAATGTACAGTTGAGCAGATATTGTCCAAATTGTTCCCACGATGGAATTTTCTTAATATGGCTTGGATATGCACCAAAATGAGCTCAAATGTACACAAAAATAATTGCAATTTGCTGGTGGCAACCAATCTTCTCACAGATTTTTAGCGTTTGTTTAATTGGCTTTAGATGCGACCTTAATGTACAGTTGAGCAGATATTGTCAAAATTGTTCCCACGATGGAATTTTCTTAATATGGCTTGGATATGCAACAAAATGAGCTCAAATATACACAACAATAAATGCTATCTGCTCGTGCCAACCAATCTTCTAACAGATTTTTTACTTTTGGTTAATTGGCTTTAGATGCGACCTTAATGTACAGTTGAGCAGATATTGTCATTATTTTCCCTACGATGAAATGTTCTTAATATGGCTTGGATATGCACCAAAATGAGCTCAGATGTACACAAAAATAAATGCTTTTTGCTGGTGCCAACCAATCTTCTCACAGATTTTTAGCTTTTGTATAATTGGCTTTAGATGCGACCTCAATGTACAGTTGAGCAGATATTGTAAAAAATTGTTCCCATGATTGAATTTCCTTAATATGGCTTGGATATGCACCAAAATGATCTCAAATATACCCAACAATAAATGCTATCAGCTGGTGCCAACCAATCTTCTCACAGATTTTTAGCTTTTGTTTAATTGGCTTTAGATGCGACCTTAATGTACAGTTGAGCAGATATTGTCCAAATTGTTCCCACGATGGAATTTTCTTAATATGGCTTGGATATGCACCAAAATGAGCTCAAATGTACACAAAACAAATGTTATCAGCCGGTGCCAACCAATCTTCTCACAGTTTTTAGTTTTTGTATAATTGGCTTTAGATGCGACCTTAATGTACAGTTGAGCAGATATTGTCAAAATTGTTCCCACGATGGAACTTTCTTAATATGGCTTGGATATGCACCAAAATGAGCTCAAATGTACACAAAAATAAATGCTATCTGCTTGTGCCAACCAATCTTCTCACAGATTTTTAGCTTTTGTTTAATTGGTTTTAGATGCGACCTTAATGTACAGTTGAGCAGATATTGTCCAAATTGTTCCCACGATGGAATTTTCTTAATACGGCTTGAATATGCACCAAAATGAGCTCAAATGTACATAAAAATAATTGCTATCTGCTTGTGCCAACCAATCTTCTCACAGATTTTTAGCTTTTGTTTAATTGGCTTTAGATGCGACCTTAATGTACAGTTGAGCAGATATTGTCATTATTTTCCCTACGATGAAATTTTCTTAATATGGCTTGGATATGCACCAAAATGAGCTCAAATGTACACAAAACAAATGTTATCAGCTGGTGCCAACCAATCTTCTCACAGATTTTTAGTTTTTGTATAATTGGCTTTAGATGCGACCTTAATGTACAGTTGAGCAGATATTGTCAAAATTGTTCCCACGATGGAACTTTCTTAATATGGCTTGGATATGCACCAAAATGAGCTCAAATGTACACAAAAATAAATGCTATCTGCTTGTGCCAACCAATCTTCTCACAGATTTTTAGCTTTTGTTTAATTGGTTTTAGATGCGACCTTAATGTACAGTTGAGCAGATATTGTCCAAATTGTTCCCACGATGGAATTTTCTTAATACGGCTTGGATATGCACCAAAATGAGCTCAAATGTACACAAAAATAATTGCTATTTGCTGGTGGCAACCAATCTTCTCACAGATTTTTTACTTTTGTTTAATTGGCTTTAGATGCGACCTTAATGTACAGTTGAGCAGATATTGTCATTATTTTCCCTACGATGAAATGTTCTTAATATGGCTTGGATATGCACCAAAATGAGCTCAGATGTACACAAAAATAAATGCTTTCTGCTGGTGCCAACCAATCTTCTCACAGATTTTTAGTTTTTGTATAATTGGCTCTAGATGCGACCTTAATGTACAGTTGAGCAGATATTGTCAAAATTGTTCCCACGGTGGAACTTTCTTAATATGGCCTGGATATGCACCAACATGAGCTCAAATGTACACAAGAACAAATGTTATCAGCCGGTGCCAACCAATCTTCTCACAGATTTTTAGTTTTTGTATAATTGGCTTTAGATGCGACCTTAATGTACAGTTGAGCAGATATTGTCAAAATTGTTCCCACGGTGGAACTTTCTTAATATGGCTTAGATATGCACCAAAATGAGCTCAAATGTACACAAAAATAATTGCTATTTGCTGGTGGCAACCAATCTTCTTACAGATTTTTAGCTTTTGTTTAATTGGCTTTAGATGCGACCTTAATGTACAGTTGAGCAGATATTGTCCAAATTGTTCCCACGATGGAATTTTCTTAATTTGGCTTGGATATGCACCAACATGAGCTTAAATGTACACACAAATAAATGCTATCTGCTGGTGGCAACCAATCTTCTCACAGATTTTTAGCTTTTGTTTAATTGGCTTTAGATGCGACCTTAATGTACAGTTGAGCAGATATTGTCCAAATTGTTCCCACGATGGAATTTTCTTAATATGGCTTGGATATGCACCAAAATGAGCTTAAATGTACACAAAAATAAATGCTATCTGCTGGTGCCAACCAATCTTCTCACAGATTTTTAGTTTTTGTATTATTGGCTTTAGATACGACTTTAATGAACAGTTGAACAGATATTGTCAAAATTGTTCCCACGATGGAAATTTCTTACTATGGCTTGGATATGCACCAAAATGAGCTCAAATGTACACAAGAACAAATGTTATCAGCCGGTGCCAACCAATCTTCTCACAGATTTTGAGTTTTTGTATAATTGGCTTTAGATGCGACCTTAATGTACAGCTGAGCAGATATTGTCAAAATTGTTCCCACGATGGAACTTTCTTAATATGGCTTGGATATGCACCAAAATGAGCTCAAATGTACACAAAAATAATTGCAATTTGCTGGTGGCAACCAATCTTCTCACAGATTTTTAGCTTTTGTTTAATTGGCTTTAGATGCGACCTTAATGTACAGTTGAGCAGATATTGTCAAAATTGTTCCCACGATGGCATTTTCTTATTATGGCTTGGATATGCACCAAAATGAGCTCAAATGTACACAAGAACAAATGTTATCAGCCGGTGCCAACCAATCTTCTCACAGATTTTTAGTTTTTGTATAATTGGCTTTAGATGCAACCTTAATGTACAGTTGAGCAGATATTGTCAAAATTGTTCCCACGATGGAACTTTCTTAATATGGCTTGGATATGCACCAAAATGAGCTCAAATGTACACAAAAATAATTGCAATTTGCTGGTGGCAACCAATCTTCTCACAGATTTTTAGCTTTTGTTTAATTGGCTTTAGATGCGACCTTAATGTACAGTTGAGCAGATATTGTCAAAATTGTTCCCACGATGGCATTTTCTTATTATGGCTTGGATATGCACCAAAATGAGATCAAATGTACACAAGAACAAATGTTATCAGCCGGTGCCAACCAATCTTCTCACAGATTTTTAGTTTTTGTATAATTGGCTTTAGATGCGACCTTAATGTACAGTTGAGCAGATATTGTCCAAATTGTTCCCACGATGGAATTTTCTTAATATGGCTTGGATATGCACCAAAATGAGCTCAAATGTACAAAAAAATAAATGCTATCTGCTTGTGCCAACCAATCTTCTCACAGATTTTTAGCTTTTGTTTAATTGGCTTTAGATGCGACCTTAATGTACAGTTGAGCAGATATTGTCAAAATTGTTCCCACGATGGAATTTTCTTATTATGGCTTGGATATGCACCAAAATGAGCTCAAATATACACAACAATAAATGCTATCTGCGGGTGCCAACCATTCTTCTCACAGATTTTTATCTTTTGTTTAATTGGCTTTAGATGCGACCTTAATGTACAGTTGAGCAGATATTGTCCAAATTGTTCCCACGATGGAACTTTCTTAATATGGCTTGGATATGCACCAAAATGAGCTCAAATGTACACAAAACAAATGTTATCAGCCGGTGCCAACCAATCTTCTCACAGATTTTTAGTTTTTGTATAATTGGCTTTAGATGCGACCTTAATGTACAGTTGAGCAGATATTGTCAAAATTGTTCCCACGATGGAACTTTCTTAATATGGCTTGGATATGCACCAAAATGAGCTCAAATGTACACAAAAATAATTGCCATTTGCTGGTGGCAACCAATCTTCTCACTGATTTTTAGCTTTTGTTTAATTGGCTTTAGATGCGACCTTAATGTACAGTTGAGCAGATATTGTCCAAATTGTTCCCACGATGGAATTTTCTTAATACGGCTTGGATATGCACCAAAATGAGCTCAAATGTACACAAAAATAATTGCAATTTGCTGGTGGCAACCAATCTTCTCACAGATTTTTAGCGTTTGTTTAATTGGCTTTAGATGCGACCTTAATGTACAGTTGAGCAGATATTGTCAAAATTGTTCCCACGATGGAATTTTCTTAATATGGCTTGGATATGCAACAAAATGAGCTCAAATATACACAACAATAAATGCTATCTGCTCGTGCCAACCAATCTTCTAACAGATTTTTTACTTTTGTTTAATTGGCTTTAGATGCGACCTTAATGTACAGTTGAGCAGATATTGTCATTATTTTCCCTACGATGAAATGTTCTTAATATGGCTTGGATATGCACAAAAATGAGCTCAGATGTACACAAAAATAAATGCTTTTTGCTGGTGCCAACCAATCTTCTCACAGATTTTTAGCTTTTGTATAATTGGCTTTAGATGCGACCTCAATGTACAGTTGAGCAGATATTGTAAAAAATTGTTCCCATGATTGAATTTCCTTAATATGGCTTGGATATGCACCAAAATGATCTCAAATATACCCAACAATAAATGCTATCAGCTGGTGCCAACCAATCTTCTCACAGATTTTTAGCTTTTGTTTAATTGGCTTTAGATGCGACCTTAATGTACAGTTGAGCAGATATTGTCCAAATTGTTCCCACGATGGAATTTTCTTAATATGGCTTGGATATGCACCAAAATGAGCTCAAATGTACACAAAACAAATGTTATCAGCCGGTGCCAACCAATCTTCTCACAGTTTTTAGTTTTTGTATAATTGGCTTTAGATGCGACCTTAATGTACAGTTGAGCAGATATTGTCAAAATTGTTCCCACGATGGAACTTTCTTAATATGGCTTGGATATGCATCAAAATGAGCTCAAATGTACACAAAAATAAATGCTATCTGCTTGTGCCAACCAATCTTCTCACAGATTTTTAGCTTTTGTTTAATTGGTTTTAGATGCGACCTTAATGTACAGTTGAGCAGATATTGTCCAAATTGTTCCCACGATGGAATTTTCTTAATACGGCTTGAATATGCACCAAAATGAGCTCAAATGTACATAAAAATAAATGCTATCTGCTTGTGCCAACCAATCTTCTCACAGATTTTTAGCTTTTGTTTAATTGGCTTTAGATGCGACCTTAATGTACAGTTGAGCAGATATTGTCATTATTTTCCCTACGATGAAATTTTCTTAATATGGCTTGGATATGCACCAAAATGAGCTCAAATGTACACAAAACAAATGTTATCAGCTGGTGCCAACCAATCTTCTCACAGATTTTTAGTTTTTGTATAATTGGCTTTAGATGCGACCTTAATGTACAGTTGAGCAGATATTGTCAAAATTGTTCCCACGATGGAACTTTCTTAATATGGCTTGGATATGCACCAAAATGAGCTCAAATGTACACAAAAATAAATGCTATCTGCTTGTGCCAACCAATCTTCTCACAGATTTTTAGCTTTTGTTTAATTGGTTTTAGATGCGACCTTAATGTACAGTTGAGCAGATACTGTCCAAATTGTTCCCACGATGGAATTTTCTTAATACGGCTTGGATATGCACCAAAATGAGCTCAAATGTACACAAAAATAATTGCTATTTGCTGGTGGCAACCAATCTTCTCACAGATTTTTTACTTTTGTTTAATTGGCTTTAGATGCGACCTTAATGTACAGTTGAGCAGATATTGTCATTATTTTCCCTACGATGAAATGTTCTTAATATGGCTTGGATATGCACCAAAATGGGCTCAGATGTACACAAAAATAAATGCTTTCTGCTGGTGCCAACCAATCTTCTCACAGATTTTTAGTTTTTGTATAATTGGCTTTAGATGCGACCTTAATGTACAGTTGAGCAGATATTGTCAAAATTGTTCCCACGGTGGAACTTTCTTAATATGGCTTTGATATGCACCAACATGAGCTCAAATGTACACAAGAACAAATGTTATCAGCCGGTGCCAACCAATCTTCTCACAGATTTTTAGTTTTTGTATAATTGGCTTTAGATGCGACCTTAATGTACAGTTGAGCAGATATTGTCAAAATTGTTCCCACGGTGGAACTTTCTTAATATGGCTTAGATATGCACCAAAATGAGCTCAAATGTACACAAAAATAATTGCTATTTGCTGGTGGCAACCAATCTTCTTACAGATTTTTAGCTTTTGTTTAATTGGCTTTAGATGCGACCTTAATGTACAGTTGAGCAGATATTGTCCAAATTGTTCCCACGATGGAATTTTCTTAATTTGGCTTGGATATGCACCAACATGAGCTTAAATGTACACACAAATAAATGCTATCTGCTGGTGGCAACCAATCTTCTCACAGATTTTTAGCTTTTGTTTAATTGGCTTTAGATGCGACCTTAATGTACAGTTGAGCAGATATTGTCCAAATTGTTCCCACGATGGAATTTTCTTAATATGGCTTGGATATGCACCAAAATGAGCTTAAATGTACACAAAAATAAATGCTATCTGCTGGTGCCAACCAATCTTCTCACAGATTTTTAGCTTTTGTATTATTGGCTTTAGATACGACTTTAATGAACAGTTGAACAGATATTGTCAAAATTGTTCCCACGATGGAAATTTCTTATTATGGCTTGGATATGCACCAAAATGAGCTCAAATGTACACAAGAACAAATGTTATCAGCCGGTGCCAACCAATCTTCTCACAGATTTTGAGTTTTTGTATAATTGGCTTTAGATGCGACCTTAATGTACAGCTGAGCAGATATTGTCAAAATTGTTCCCACGATGGAACTTTCTTAATATGGCTTGGATATGCACCAAAATGAGCTCAAATGTACACAAAAATAATTGCTATTTGCTGGTGCCAACCAATCTTCTCACTGATTTTTAGCTTTTGTTTAATTGGCTTTAGATGCGACCTTAATGTACAGTTGAGCAGATATTGTCCAAATTGTTCCCACGATGGAATTTTCTTATTATGGCTTGGATATGCACCAAAATGAGCTCAAATGTACACAAAAATAAATGCTATCTGCTTGTGCCAACCAATCTTCTCACAGATTTTTAGCTTTTGTTTAATTGGCTTTAGATGCGACCTTAATGTACAGTTGAGCAGATATTGTCAAAATTGTTCCCACGATGGAATTTTCTTATTATGGCTTGGATATGCACCAAAATGAGCTCAAATATACACAACAATAAATGCTATCTGCGGGTGCCAACCATTCTTCTCACAGATTTTTATCTTTTGTTTAATTGGCTTTAGATGCGACCTTAATGTACAGTTGAGCAGATATTGTCCAAATTGTTCCCACGATGGAACTTTCTTAATATGGCTTGGATATGCACCAAAATGAGCTCAAATGTACACAAAACAAATGTTATCAGCCGGTGCCAACCAATCTTCTCACAGATTTTTAGTTTTTGTATAATTGGCTTTAGATGCGACCTTAATGTACAGTTGAGCAGATATTGTCAAAATTGTTCCCACGATGGAACTTTCTTAATATGGCTTGGATATGCACCAAAATGAGCTCAAATGTACACAAAAATAATTGCCATTTGCTGGTGGCAACCAATCTTCTCACTGATTTTTAGCTTTTGTTTAATTGGCTTTAGATGCGACCTTAATGTACAGTTGAGCAGATATTGTCCAAATTGTTCCCACGATGGAATTTTCTTAATACGGCTTGGATATGCACCAAAATGAGCTCAAATGTACACAAAAATAATTGCAATTTGCTGGTGGCAACCAATCTTCTCACAGATTTTTAGCGTTTGTTTAATTGGCTTTAGATGCGACCTTAATGTACAGTTGAGCAGATATTGTCAAAATTGTTCCCACGATGGAATTTTCTTAATATGGCTTGGATATGCAACAAAATGAGCTCAAATATACACAACAATAAATGCTATCTGCTCGTGCCAACCAATCTTCTAACAGATTTTTTACTTTTGTTTAATTGGCTTTAGATGCGACCTTAATGTACAGTTGAGCAGATATTGTCATTATTTTCCCTACGATGAAATGTTCTTAATATGGCTTGGATATGCACAAAAATGAGCTCAGATGTACACAAAAATAAATGCTTTTTGCTGGTGCCAACCAATCTTCCCACAGATTTTTAGCTTTTGTATAATTGGCTTTAGATGCGACCTCAATGTACAGTTGAGCAGATATTGTAAAAAATTGTTCCCATGATTGAATTTCCTTAATATGGCTTGGATATGCACCAAAATGATCTCAAATATACCCAACAATAAATGCTATCAGCTGGTTCCAACCAATCTTCTCACAGATTTTTAGCTTTTGTTTAATTGGCTTTAGATGCGACCTTAATGTACAGTTGAGCAGATATTGTCCAAATTGTTCCCACGATGGAATTTTCTTAATATGGCTTGGATATGCACCAAAATGAGCTCAAATGTACACAAAACAAATGTTATCAGCCGGTGCCAACCAATCTTCTCACAGTTTTTAGTTTTTGTATAATTGGCTTTAGATGCGACCTTAATGTACAGTTGAGCAGATATTGTCAAAATTGTTCCCACGATGGAATTTTCTTAATACGGCTTGAATATGCACCAAAATGAGCTCAAATGTACACAAAAATAAATGCTATCTGCTTGTGCCAACCAATCTTCTCACAGATTTTTAGCTTTTGTTTAATTGGTTTTAGATGCGACCTTAATGTACAGTTGAGCAGATATTGTCCAAATTGTTCCCACGATGGAATTTTCTTAATACGGCTTGAATATGCACCAAAATGAGCTCAAATGTACATAAAAATAAATGCTATCTGCTTGTGCCAACCAATCTTCTCACAGATTTTTAGCTTTTGTTTAATTGGCTTTAGATGCGACCTTAATGTACAGTTGAGCAGATATTGTCATTATTTTCCCTACGATGAAATTTTCTTAATATGGCTTGGATATGCACCAAAATGAGCTCAAATGTACACAAAACAAATGTTATCAGCTGGTGCCAACCAATCTTCTCGCAGATTTTTAGTTTTTGTATAATTGGCTTTAGATGCGACCTTAATGTACAGTTGAGCAGATATTGTCAAAATTGTTCCCACGATGGAACTTTCTTAATATGGCTTGGATATGCACCAAAATGAGCTCAAATGTACACAAAAATAAATGCTATCTGCTTGTGCCAACCAATCTTCTCACAGATTTTTAGCTTTTGTTTAATTGGTTTTAGATGCGACCTTAATGTACAGTTGAGCAGATATTGTCCAAATTGTTCCCACGATGGAATTTTCTTAATACGGCTTGGATATGCACCAAAATGAGCTCAAATGTACACAAAAATAATTGCTATTTGCTGGTGGCAACCAATCTTCTCACAGATTTTTTGCTTTTGTTTAATTGGCTTTAGATGCGACCTTAATGTACAGTTGAGCAGATATTGTCATTATTTTCCCTACGATGAAATGTTCTTAATATGGCTTGGATATGCACCAAAATGAGCTCAGATGTACACAAAAATAAATGCTTTCTGCTGGTGCCAACCAATCTTCTCACAGATTTTTAGTTTTTGTATAATTGGCTTTAGATGCGACCTTAATGTACAGTTGAGCAGATATTGTCAAAATTGTTCCCACGGTGGAACTTTCTTAATATGGCTTGGATATGCACCAACATGAGCTCAAATGTACACAAGAACAAATGTTATCAGCCGGTGCCAACCAATCTTCTCACAGATTTTTAGTTTTTGTATAATTGGCTTTAGATGCGACCTTAATGTACAGTTGAGCAGATATTGTCAAAATTGTTCCCACGGTGGAACTTTCTTAATATGGCTTAGATATGCACCAAAATGAGCTCAAATGTACACAAAAATAATTGCTATTTGCTGGTGGCAACCAATCTTCTTACAGATTTTTAGCTTTTGTTTAATTGGCTTTAGATGCGACCTTAATGTACAGTTGAGCAGATATTGTCCAAATTGTTCCCACGATGGAATTTTCTTAATTTGGCTTGGATATGCACCAACATGAGCTTAAATGTACACACAAATAAATGCTATCTGCTGGTGGCAACCAATCTTCTCACAGATTTTTAGCTTTTGTTTAATTGGCTTTAGATGCGACCTTAATGTACAGTTGAGCAGATATTGTCCAAATTGTTCCCACGATGGAATTTTCTTAATATGGCTTGGATATGCACCAAAATGAGCTTAAATGTACACAAAAATAAATGCTATCTGCTGGTGCCAACCAATCTTCTCACAGATTTTTAGTTTTTGTATTATTGGCTTTAGATACGACTTTAATGAACAGTTGAACAGATATTGTCAAAATTGTTCCCACGATGGAAATTTCTTATTATGGCTTGGATATGCACCAAAATGAGCTCAAATGTACACAAGAACAAATGTTATCAGCCGGTGCCAACCAATTTTCTCACAGATTTTGAGTTTTTGTATAATTGGCTTTAGATGCGACCTTAATGTACAGCTGAGCAGATATTGTCAAAATTGTTCCCACGATGGAACTTTCTTAATATGGCTTGGATATGCACCAAAATGAGCTCAAATGTACACAAAAATAATTGCTATTTGCTGGTGCCAACCAATCTTCTCACAGATTTTTTGGTTTTGTATAATTGGCTTTAGATGCAACCTTAATGTACAGTTGAGCAGATATTGTCAAAATTGTTCCCACGATGGAACTTTCTTAATATGGCTTGGATATGCACCAAAATGAGCTCAAATGTACACAAAAATAATTGCAATTTGCTGGTGGCAACCAATCTTCTCACAGATTTTTAGCTTTTGTTTAATTGGCTTTAGATGCGACCTTAATGTACAGTTGAGCAGATATTGTCAAAATTGTTCCCACGATGGAATTTTCTTATTATGGCTTGGATATGCACCAAAATGAGCTCAAATGTACACAATAACAAATGTTATCAGCCGGTGCCAACCAATCTTCTCACAGATTTTTAGTTTTTGTATAATTGGCTTTAGATGCGACCTTAATGTACAGTTGAGCAGATATTGTCCAAATTGTTCCCACGATGGAATTTTCTTAATATGGCTTGGATATGCACCAAAATGAGCTCAAATGTACAAAAAAATAAATGCTATCTGCTTGTGCCAACCAATCTTCTCACAGATTTTTAGCTTTTGTTTAATTGGCTTTAGATGCGACCTTAATGTACAGTTGAGCAGATATTGTCAAAATTGTTCCCACGATGGAATTTTCTTATTATGGCTTGGATATGCACCAAAATGAGCTCAAATATACACAACAATAAATGCTATCTGCGGGTGCCAACCATTCTTCTCACAGATTTTTATCTTTTGTTTAATTGGCTTTAGATGCGACCTTAATGTACAGTTGAGCAGATATTGTCAAAATTGTTCCCACGATGGAATTTTCTTATTATGGCTTGGATATGCACCAAAATGAGCTCAAATGTACACAATAACAAATGTTATCAGCCGGTGCCAACCAATCTTCTCACAGATTTTTAGTTTTTGTATAATTGGCTTTAGATGCGACCTTAATGTACAGTTGAGCAGATATTGTCCAAATTGTTCCCACGATGGAATTTTCTTAATATGGCTTGGATATGCACCAAAATGAGCTCAAATGTACAAAAAAATAAATGCTATCTGCTTGTGCCAACCAATCTTCTCACAGATTTTTAGCTTTTGTTTAATTGGCTTTAGATGCGACCTTAATGTACAGTTGAGCAGATATTGTCAAAATTGTTCCCACGATGGAATTTTCTTATTATGGCTTGGATATGCACCAAAATGAGCTCAAATATACACAACAATAAATGCTATCTGCGGGTGCCAACCATTCTTCTCACAGATTTTTATCTTTTGTTTAATTGGCTTTAGATGCGACCTTAATGTACAGTTGAGCAGATATTGTCCAAATTGTTCCCACGATGGAATTTTCTTAATATGGCTTGGATATGCACCAAAATGAGCTCAAATGTACACAAAACAAATGTTATCAGCCGGTGCCAACCAATCTTCTCACAGATTTTTAGTTTTTGTATAATTGGCTTTAGATGCGACCTTAATGTACAGTTGAGCAGATATTGTCAAAATTGTTCCCACGATGGAACTTTCTTAATATGGCTTGGATATGCACAAAAATGAGCTCAAATGTACACAAAAATAAATGCCATCTGCTGGTGCCAACCAATCTTCTCACAGATTTTTTGTTTTTGTATTATTGGCTGTAGATGCGACCTTAATGTACAGTTGAGCAGATATTGTCAAAATTGTTCCCACGATGGAATGTTCTTATTATGGCTTGGATATGCACCAAAATGAGCTCAAATGTACACAAGAACAAATGTTATCAGCCGGTGCCAATCAATCTTCTCACAGATTTTGAGTTTTTGTATAATTGGCTTTAGATGCGACCTTAATGTACAGTTGAGCAGATATTGTCCAAATTGTTCCCACGATGGAATTTTCTTAATATGGCTTGGATATGCACCAAAATGAGCTTAAATGTTCACAAAAATAAATGCTATCTGCTGGTGCCAACCAATCTTCTCACAGATTTTTAGTTGTTGTATTATTGGCTTTAGATACGACTTTAATGAACAGTTGAACAGATATTGTCAAAATTGTTCCCACGATGGAAATTTCTTATTATGGCTTGGATATGCACCAAAATGAGCTCAAATGTACACAAGAACAAATGTTATAAGCCGGTGCCAACCAATCTTCTCACAGATTTTGAGTTTTTGTATAATTGGCTTTAGATGCGACCTTAATGTACAGTTGAGCAGATATTGTCAAAATTGTTCCCACGGTGGAACTTTTTTAATATGGCTTGGATATGCACCAAAATGAGCTCAAATGTACACAAAAATAATTGTTATTTGCTGGTGCCAACCAATGTTCTCACAGATTTTTAATTTTTGTATAATTGGCTTTAGATGCAACCTAAATGTACAGTTGAGCAGATATTGTCAAAATTGTTCCCACGATGGAACTTTCTTAATATGGCTTGGATATGCACCAAAATGAGCTCAAATGTACACAAGAACAAATGTTGTCAGCCGGTGCCAACCAATCTTCTCACAGATTTTTTACTTTTGTTTAATTGGCTTTAGATGCGACCTTAATGTACAGTTGAGCAGATATTGTCATTATTTTCCCTACGATGAAATGTTCTTAATATGGCTTGGATATGCACCAAAATGAGCTCAGATGTACACAAAAATAAATGCTTTCTGCTGGTGCCAACTAATCTTCTCACAGATTTTTAGCTTTTGTATAATTGGCTTTAGATGCGACCTCAATGTACAGTTGAGCAGATATTGTAAAAAATTGTTCCCCCGATTGAATTTTCTTAATATGGCTTGGATATGCACCAAAATGATCTCAAATGTACACAAAACAAATGTTATCAGCCGGTGCCAACCAATCTTCTCACAGATTTTTAGTTTTTGTATAATTGGCTTTAGATGCGACCTTAATGTACAGTTGAGCAGATATTGTCCAAATTGTTCCCACGATGGAATTTTCTTAATATGGCTTGGATATGCACCAAAATGATCTCAAATGTACACAAAAATAAATGCTATCTGCTTGTGCCAACCAATCTTCTCACAGATTTTTAGCTTTTGTTTAATTGGCTTTAGATGCGACCTTAATGTACAGTTGAGCAGATATTGTCCAAATTGTTCCCACGATGGAATTTTCTTAATATGGCTTGGATATGCACCAAAATGAGCTCAAATGTACAAAAAAATAAATGCTATCTGCTTGTGCCAACCAATCTTCTCACAGATTTTTAGCTTTTGTTTAATTGGCTTTAGATGCGACCTTAATGTACAGTTGAGCAGATATTGTCAAAATTGTTCCCACGATGGAATTTTCTTATTATGGCTTGGATATGCACCAAAATGAGCTCAAATATACACAACAATAAATGCTATCTGCGGGTGCCAACCATTCTTCTCACAGATTTTTATCTTTTGTTTAATTGGCTTTAGATGCGACCTTAATGTACAGTTGAGCAGATATTGTCCAAATTGTTCCCACGATGGAATTTTCTTATTATGGCTTGGATATGCACCAAAATGAGCTCAAATGTACACAAAACAAATGTTATCAGCCGGTGCCAACCAATCTTCTCACAGATTTTTAGTTTTTGTATAATTGGCTTTAGATGCGACCTTAATGTACAGTTGAGCAGATATTGTCAAAATTGTTCCCACGATGGAACTTTCTTAATATGGCTTGGATATGCACAAAAATGAGCTCAAATGTACACAAAAATAAATGCCATCTGCTGGTGCCAACCAATCTTCTCACAGATTTTTTGTTTTTGTATTATTGGCTGTAGATGCGACCTTAATGTACAGTTGAGCAGATATTGTCAAAATTGTTCCCACGATGGAATGTTCTTATTATGGCTTGGATATGCACCAAAATGAGCTCAAATGTACACAAGAACAAATGTTATCAGCCGGTGCCAATCAATCTTCTCACAGATTTTGAGTTTTTGTATAATTGGCTTTAGATGCGACCTTAATGTACAGTTGAGCAGATATTGTCCAAATTGTTCCCACGATGGAATTTTCTTAATATGGCTTGGATATGCACCAAAATGAGCTTAAATGTTCACAAAAATAAATGCTATCTGCTGGTGCCAACCAATCTTCTCACAGATTTTTAGTTGTTGTATTATTGGCTTTAGATACGACTTTAATGAACAGTTGAACAGATATTGTCAAAATTGTTCCCACGATGGAAATTTCTTATTATGGCTTGGATATGCACCAAAATGAGCTCAAATGTACACAAGAACAAATGTTATAAGCCGGTGCCAACCAATCTTCTCACAGATTTTGAGTTTTTGTATAATTGGCTTTAGATGCGACCTTAATGTACAGTTGAGCAGATATTGTCAAAATTGTTCCCACGGTGGAACTTTTTTAATATGGCTTGGATATGCACCAAAATGAGCTCAAATGTACACAAAAATAATTGTTATTTGCTGGTGCCAACCAATGTTCTCACAGATTTTTAATTTTTGTATAATTGGCTTTAGATGCAACCTAAATGTACAGTTGAGCAGATATTGTCAAAATTGTTCCCACGATGGAACTTTCTTAATATGGCTTGGATATGCACCAAAATGAGCTCAAATGTACACAAGAACAAATGTTATCAGCCGGTGCCAACCAATCTTCTCACAGATTTTTTACTTTTGTTTAATTGGCTTTAGATGCGACCTTAATGTACAGTTGAGCAGATATTGTCATTATTTTCCCTACGATGAAATGTTCTTAATATGGCTTGGATATGCACCAAAATGAGCTCAGATGTACACAAAAATAAATGCTTTCTGCTGGTGCCAACTAATCTTCTCACAGATTTTTAGCTTTTGTATAATTGGCTTTAGATGCGACCTCAATGTACAGTTGAGCAGATATTGTAAAAAATTGTTCCCCCGATTGAATTTTCTTAATATGGCTTGGATATGCACCAAAATGATCTCAAATGTACACAAAACAAATGTTATCAGCCGGTGCCAACCAATCTTCTCACAGATTTTTAGTTTTTGTATAATTGGCTTTAGATGCGACCTTAATGTACAGTTGAGCAGATATTGTCCAAATTGTTCCCACGATGGAATTTTCTTAATATGGCTTGGATATGCACCAAAATGATCTCAAATGTACACAAAAATAAATGCTATCTGCTTGTGCCAACCAATCTTCTCACAGATTTTTAGTTTTTGTATAATTGGCTTTAGATGCGACCTTAATGTACAGTTGAGCAGATATTGTCAAAATTGTTCCCACGATGGAATTTTCTTATTATGGCTTGGATATGCACCAAAATGAGCTCAAATGTACACAAGAACAAATGTTATCAGCCGGTGCCAACCAATCTTCTCACAGATTTTTTACTTTTGTTTAATTGGCTTTAGATGCGACCTTAATGTACAGTTGAGCAGATATTGTCATTATTTTCCCTACGATTAAATGTTCTTAATATGGCTTGGATATGAATCAAAATGAGCTCAGATGTACACAAAACTAAATGCTTTCTGCTGGTGCCAACCAATCTTCTCACAGATTTTTAGCTTTTGTATAATTGGCTTTAGATGCGACCTCAATGTACAGTTGAGCAGATATTGTCAAAATTGTTCCCACGATGGAACTTTCTTAATATGGCTTGGATATGCACAAACATGAGCTCAAATGTACACAAAAATAAATGCCATCTGCTGGTACCAACCAATCTTCTCACAGATTTTTTGTTTTTGTATAATTGGCTTTAGATGCGACCTTAATGTACAGTTGAGCAGATATTGTCCAAATTGTTCCCACGATGGAATTTTCTTAATATGGCTTGGATATGCACCAAAATGAGCTCAAATGTACACAAAAATAAATGCTATCTGCTTGTGCCAACCAATCTTCTCACAGATTTTTAGCTTTTGTTTAATTGGCTTTAGATGCGACCTTAATGTACAGTTGAGCAGATATTGTCAAAATTGTTCCCACGATGGAATTTTCTTAATATGGCATGGATATGCACCAAAATGAGCTCAAATATACACAACAATAAATGCTATCTGCGGGTGCCAACCAATCTTCTCACAGATTTTTAGCTTTTGTTTAATTGGCTTTAGATGCGACCTTAATGTACACTTGAGCAGATATTGTCAAAATTGTTCCCACGATGGAATTTTCTTAATATGGCTTGGATATGCACCAAAATGAGCTCAATTGTACACAAGAACAAATGTTATCAGCTGGTGCCAACCAATCTTCTCACAGATTTTTAGTTTTTGTATAATTGGCTTTAGATGCGACCTTAATGTACAGTTGAGCAGATATTGTCAAAATTGTTCCCACGATGGAACTTTCTTAATATGGCTTGGATATGCACAAAAATGAGCTCAAATGTACACAAAAATAAATGCCATCTGCTGGTACCAACCAATCTTCTCACAGATTTTTTGTTTTTGTATTATTGGCTTTAGATACGACTTTAATGAACAGTTGAACAGATATTGTCAAAATTGTTCCCACGATGGAATTTTCTTATTATGGCTTGGATATGCACCAACATGAGCTCAAATGTACACAAGAACAAATGTTATCAGCCGGTGCCAACCAATCTTCTCACAGATTTTTAGTTTTTGTATAATTGGCTTTAGATGCGACCTTAATGTACAGTTGAGCAGATATTGTCAAAATTGTTCCCACGATGGACTTTTCTTATTATGGCTTGGATATGCACCAAAATGAGCTCAAATGTACACAAGAACAAATGTTATCAGCCGGTGCCAACCAATCTTCTCACAGATTTTTAGTTTTTGTATAATTGGCTTTAGATGCGACCTTAATGTACAGTTGAGCAGATATTGTCAAAATTGTTCCCACGGTGGAACTTTCTTAATATGGCTTGGATATGCACCAAAATGAGCTCAAATGTACACAAAAATAATTGTTATTTGCTGGTGCCAACCAATGTTCTCACAGATTTTTAATTTTTGTATAATTGGCTTTAGATGCAACCTAAATGTACAGTTGAGCAGATATTGTCAAAATTGTTCCCACGATGGAACTTTCTTAATATGGCTTGGATATGCACCAAAATGAGCTCAAATGTACACAAAAATAATTGCAATTTGCTGGTGGCAACCAATCTTCTCACAGATTTTTAGCTTTTGTTTAATTGGCTTTAGATGCGACCTTAATGTACAGTTGAGCAGATATTGTCAAAATTGTTCCCACGATGGAATTTTCTTATTATGGCTTGGATATGCACCAAAATGAGCTCAAATGTACACAAGAACAAATGTTATCAGCCGGTGCCAACCAATCTTCTCACAGATTTTTTACTTTTGTTTAATTGGCTTTAGATGCGACCTTAATGTACAGTTGAGCAGATATTGTCATTATTTTCCCTACGATGAAATGTTCTTAATATGGCTTGGATATGCACCAAAATGAGCTCAGATGTACACAAAAATAAATGCTTTCTGCTGGTGCCAACCAATCTTCTCACAGATTTTTAGCTTTTGTATAATTGGCTTTAGATGCGACCTCAATGTACAGTTGAGCAGATATTGTAAAAAATTGTTCCCCCGATTGAATTTTCTTAATATGGCTTGGATATGCACCAAAATGATCTCAAATGTACACAAAACAAATGTTATCAGCCGGTGCCAACCAATCTTCTCACAGATTTTTAGTTTTTGTATAATTGGCTTTAGATGCGACCTTAATGTACAGTTGAGCAGATATTGTCCAAATTGTTCCCACGATGGAATTTTCTTAATATGGCTTGGATATGCACCAAAATGATCTCAAATGTACACAAAAATAAATGCTATCTGCTTGTGCCAACCAATCTTCTCACAGATTTTTAGCTTTTGTTTAATTGGCTTTAGATGCGACCTTAATGTACAGTTGAGCAGATATTGTCAAAATTGTTCCCACGATGGAATTTTCTTATTATGGCTTGGATATGCACCAAAATGAGCTCAAATGTACACAAGAACAAATGTTATCAGCCGGTGCCAACCAATCTTCTCACAGATTTTTTACTTTTGTTTAATTGGCTTTAGATGCGACCTTAATGTACAGTTGAGCAGATATTGTCATTATTTTCCCTACGATTAAATGTTCTTAATATGGCTTGGATATGAATCAAAATGAGCTCAGATGTACACAAAAATAAATGCTTTCTGCTGGTGCCAACCAATCTTCTCACAGATTTTTAGCTTTTGTATAATTGGCTTTAGATGCGACCTCAATGTACAGTTGAGCAGATATTGTAAAAAATTGTTCCCACGATTGAATTTTCTTAATATGGCTTGGATATGCACCAAAATGATCTCAAATGTACACAAAACAAATGTTATCAGCCGGTGCCAACCAATCTTCTCACAGATTTTTAGTTTTTGTATAATTGGCTTTAGATGCGACCTTAATGTACAGTTGAGCAGATATTGTCCAAATTGTTCCCACGATGGAATTTTCTTAATATGGCTTGGATATGCACCAAAATGAGCTCAAATGTACACAAAAATAAATGCTATCTGCTTGTGCCAACCAATCTTCTCACAGATTTTTAGCTTTTGTTTAATTGGCTTTAGATGCGACCTTAATGTACAGTTGAGCAGATATTGTCAAAATTGTTCCCACGATGGAATTTTCTTAATATGGCTTGGATATGCACCAAAATGAGCTCAAATATACACAACAATAAATGCTATCTGCGGGTGCCAACCAATCTTCTCACAGATTTTTAGCTTTTGTTTAATTGGCTTTAGATGCGACCTTAATGTACACTTGAGCAGATATTGTCAAAATTGTTCCCACGATGGAATTTTCTTAATATGGCTTGGATATGCACCAAAATGAGCTCAAATGTACACAAGAACAAATGTTATCAGCTGGTGCCAACCAATCTTCTCACAGATTTTTAGTTTTTGTATAATTGGCTTTAGATGCGACCTTAATGTACAGTTGAGCAGATATTGTCAAAATTGTTCCCACGATGGAACTTTCTTAATATGGCTTGGATATGCACAAAAATGAGCTCAAATGTACACAAAAATAAATGCCATCTGCTGGTACCAACCAATCTTCTCACAGATTTTTTGTTTTTGTATTATTGGCTTTAGATACGACTTTAATGAACAGTTGAACAGATATTGTCAAAATTGTTCCCACGATGGAATTTTCTTATTATGGCTTGGATATGCACCAACATGAGCTCAAATGTACACAAGAACAAATGTTATCAGCCGGTGCCAACCAATCTTCTCACAGATTTTTAGTTTTTGTATAATTGGCTTTAGATGCGACCTTAATGTACAGTTGAGCAGATATTGTCAAAATTGTTCCCACGATGGACTTTTCTTATTATGGCTTGGATATGCACCAAAATGAGCTCAAATGTACACAAGAACAAATGTTATCAGCCGGTGCCAACCAATCTTCTCACAGATTTTTAGTTTTTGTATAATTGGCTTTAGATGCGACCTTAATGTACAGTTGAGCAGATATTGTCAAAATTGTTCCCACGGTGGAACTTTCTTAATATGGCTTGGATATGCACCAAAATGAGCTCAAATGTACACAAAAATAATTGCTATTTGCTGGTGGCAACCAATCTTCTTACAGATTTTTAGGTTTTGTTTAATTTGTATTTACATGCGAACTTAATGTACACTTGAGCAGATATTGTCCAAATTGTTCCCACGATGGAATTTTCTTATTATGGCTTGGATATGCACCAAAATGAGCTCAAATGTACACAAGAACAAATGTTATCAGCCGGTGCCAACCAATCTTCTCACAGATTTTGAGTTTTTGTATAATTGGCTTTAGATGCGACCTTAATGTACAGTTGAGCAGATATTGTCAAAACTGTTCCCACGATGGAATTTTCTTAATATGGCTTGGATATGCACCAAAATGAGCTCAAATGTACACAAAAATAAATGCTATCTGCTTGTGCCAACCAATCTTCTCGCAGATTTTTAGCTTTTGTTTAATTGGCTTTAGATGCGACCTTAAGGTACAGTTGAGCAGATATTGTCAAAATTGTTCCCACGATGGAATTTTCTTAATACGGCTTGGATATGCACCAAAATGAGCTCAAATGTACACAAAAATAATTGCTATTTGCTGGTGGCAACCAATCTTCTCACAGATTTTTAGGTTTTGTTTAATTGGCTTTACATGCGAACTTAATGTACACTTGAGCAGATATTGTCGTTATCGTCCCTACGATGAAATTTTCTTAATATGGCTTGGATATGCACCAAAATGGGCTCAAATGTACACAAAAATAATTGCTATTTGCTGGTGGCAACCAATCTTCTCACAGATTTTTAATTTTTGTATAATTGGCTTTAGATGCAACCTTAATGTACAGTTGAGCAGATATTGTCCAAATTTTTCCCACGATGGAATTTTCTTATTATGGCTTGGATATGCACCAAAATGAGCTCAAATGTTCACAAGAACAAATGTTATCAGCCGATGCCAACCAATCTTCTCACAGATTTTGAGTTTTTGTATAATTGGCTTTAGATGCGACCTTAATGTACAGTTGAGCAGATATTGTCAAAATTGTTCCCACGATGGAACTTTCTTAATATTGCTTGGATATGCACCAAAATGAGCTCAAATGTACACAAAAATAAATGCTATCTGCTGGTGCCAACCAATCTTCTCACAGATTTTTAGTTTTTGTATAATTGGCTTTAGATGCGACCTCAATGTACAGTTGAGCAGATATTGTAAAAAATTGTTCCCCCGATTGAATTTTCTTAATATGGCTTGGATATGCACCAAAATGATCTCAAATGTACACAAAACAAATGTTATCAGCCGGTGCCAACCAATCTTCTCACAGATTTTTAGTTTTTGTATAATTGGCTTTAGATGCGACCTTAATGTACAGTTGAGCAGATATTGTCCAAATTGTTCCCACGATGGAATTTTCTTAATATGGCTTGGATATGCACCAAAATGATCTCAAATGTACACAAAAATAAATGCTATCTGCTTGTGCCAACCAATCTTCTCACAGATTTTTAGCTTTTGTTTAATTGGCTTTAGATGCGACCTTAATGTACAGTTGAGCAGATATTGTCAAAATTGTTCCCACGATGGAATTTTCTTATTATGGCTTGGATATGCACCAAAATGAGCTCAAATGTACACAAGAACAAATGTTATCAGCCGGTGCCAACCAATCTTCTCACAGATTTTTTACTTTTGTTTAATTGGCTTTAGATGCGACCTTAATGTACAGTTGAGCAGATATTGTCATTATTTTCCCTACGATTAAATGTTCTTAATATGGCTTGGATATGAATCAAAATGAGCTCAGATGTACACAAAAATAAATGCTTTCTGCTGGTGCCAACCAATCTTCTCACAGATTTTTAGCTTTTGTATAATTGGCTTTAGATGCGACCTCAATGTACAGTTGAGCAGATATTGTAAAAAATTGTTCCCACGATTGAATTTTCTTAATATGGCTTGGATATGCACCAAAATGATCTCAAATGTACACAAAACAAATGTTATCAGCCGGTGCCAACCAATCTTCTCACAGATTTTTAGTTTTTGTATAATTGGCTTTAGATGCGACCTTAATGTACAGTTGAGCAGATATTGTCCAAATTGTTCCCACGATGGAATTTTCTTAATATGGCTTGGATATGCACCAAAATGAGCTCAAATGTACACAAAAATAAATGCTATCTGCTTGTGCCAACCAATCTTCTCACAGATTTTTAGCTTTTGTTTAATTGGCTTTAGATGCGACCTTAATGTACAGTTGAGCAGATTTTGTCAAAATTGTTCCCACGATGGAATTTTCTTAATATGGCTTGGATATGCACCAAAATGAGCTCAAATATACACAAAAATAAATGCTATCTGCGGGTGCCAACCAATCTTCTCACAGATTTTTAGCTTTTGTTTAATTGGCTTTAGATGCGACCTTAATGTACACTTGAGCAGATATTGTCAAAATTGTTCCCACGATGGAATTTTCTTAATATGGCTTGGATATGCACCAAAATGAGCTCAAATGTACACAAAACAAATGTTATCAGCTGGTGCCAACCAATCTTCTCACAGATTTTTAGTTTTTGTATAATTGGCTTTAGATGCGACCTTAATGTACAGTTGAGCAGATATTGTCAAAATTGTTCCCACGATGGAACTTTCTTAATATGGCTTGGATATGCACAAAAATGAGCTCAAATGTACACAAAAATAAATGCCATCTGCTGGTACCAACCAATCTTCTCACAGATTTTTTGTTTTTGTATTATTGGCTTTAGATACGACTTTAATGAACAGTTGAACAGATATTGTCAAAATTGTTCCCACGATGGAATTTTCTTATTATGGCTTGGATATGCACCAACATGAGCTCAAATGTACACAAGAACAAATGTTATCAGCCGGTGCCAACCAATCTTCTCACAGATGTTTAGTTTTTGTATTATTGGCTTTAGATGCGACTTTAATGAACATTTGAGAAGATATTGTCAAAATAGTTCCCACGATGGACTTTTCTTATTATGGCTTGGATATGCACCAAAATGAGCTCAAATGTACACAAGAACAAATGTTATCAGCCGGTGCCAACCAATCTTCTCACAGATTTTTAGTTTTTGTATAATTGGCTTTAGATGCGACCTTAATGTACAGTTGAGCAGATATTGTCAAAATTGTTCCCACGGTGGAACTTTCTTAATATGGCTTGGATATGCACCAAAATGAGCTCAAATGTACACAAAAATAATTGCTATTTGCTGGTGGCAACCAATCTTCTTACAGATTTTTAGGTTTTGTTTAATTGGCTTTACATGCGAACTTAATGTACACTTGAGCAGATATTGTCCAAATTGTTCCCACGATGGAATTTTCTTATTATGGCTTGGATATGCACCAAAATGAGCTCAAATGTACACAAGAACAAATGTTATCAGCCGGTGCCAACCAATCTTCTCACAGATTTTGAGTTTTTGTATAATTGGCTTTAGATGCGACCTTAATGTACAGTTGAGCAGATATTGTCAAAATTGTTCCCACGATGGAATTTTCTTAATATGGCTTGGATATGCACCAAAATGAGCTCAAATGTACACAAAAATAAATGCTATCTGCTTGTGCCAACCAATCTTCTCGCAGATTTTTAGCTTTTGTTTAATTGGCTTTAGATGCGACCTTAAGGTACAGTTGAGCAGATATTGTCAAAATTGTTCCCACGATGGAATTTTCTTAATACGGCTTGGATATGCACCAAAATGAGCTCAAATGTACACAAAAATAATTGCTATTTGCTGGTGGCAACCAATCTTCTCACAGATTTTTAGGTTTTGTTTAATTGGCTTTACATGCGAACTTAATGTACACTTGAGCAGATATTGTCGTTATCGTCCCTACGATGAAATTTTCTTAATATGGCTTGGATATGCACCAAAATGGGCTCAAATGTACACAAAAATAATTGCTATTTGCTGGTGGCAACCAATCTTCTCACAGATTTTTAATTTTTGTATAATTGGCTTTAGATGCAACCTTAATGTACAGTTGAGCAGATATTGTCCAAATTGTTCCCACGATGGAATTTTCTTATTATGGCTTGGATATGCACCAAAATGAGCTCAAATGTTCACAAGAACAAATGTTATCAGCCGATGCCAACCAATCTTCTCACAGATTTTGAGTTTTTGTATAATTGGCTTTAGATGCGACCTTAATGTACAGTTGAGCAGATATTGTCAAAATTGTTCCCACGATGGAACTTTCTTAATATTGCTTGGATATGCACCAAAATGAGCTCAAATGTACACAAAAATAAATGCTATCTGCTGGTGCCAACCAATCTTCTCACAGATTTTTAGTTTTTGTATAATTGGCTTTAGATGCGACCTTAATGTACAGTTGAGCAGATATTGTCAAAATTGTTCCCACGATGGAATTTTCTTAATACGGCTTGGATATGCACCAAAATGAGCTCAAATGTACACAAAAATAATTGATATTTGCTGGTGCCAACCAATCTTCTCACAGATTTTAATTAGTTTTTGTATAATTGGCTTTAGATGCAACCTTAATGTACAGTTGAGCAGATATTGTCCAAATTGTTCCCACGATGGAACTTTCTTAATATGGCTTGGATATGCACCAAAATGAGCTTAAATGTACACAAAAATAAATGCTATTTGCTGGTGGCAACCAATGTTCTTACAGATTTTTAGCTTTTGTTTAATTGGCTTTAGATGCGACCTAAATGTACAGTTGAGCAGATATTGTCAAAATTGTTCCCACGATGGAATTTTCTTATTATGGCTTGGATATGCACCAAAATGAGCTCAAATGTACACAAAACAAATGTTATCAGCCGGTGCCAACCAATCTTCTCACAGATTTTTAGTTTTTGTATAATTGGCTTTAGATGCGACCTTAATGTACAGTTGAGCAGATATTGTCAAAATTGTTCCCACGATGGAACTTTCTTAATATGGCTTGGATATGCACAAAAATAAGCTCAAATGTACACAAAAATAAATGCTATCTGCTTGTGCCAACCAATCTTCTCACAGATTTTTAGCTTTTATTTAATTGGCTTTAGATGCGACTTTAATGTACAGTTGAGCAGATATTGTCAAAATTGTTCCCACGATGGAATTTTCTTAATACGGCTTGGATATGCACCAAAATGAGCTCAAATGTACACAAAAATAATTGCTATTTGCTGGTGGCAACCAATCTTCTCACAGATTTTTAGTTTTTGTTTAATTGGCTTTAGATGCGAACTTAATGTACACTTGAGCAGATATTGTCATTATCGTCCCTACGATGAAATTTTCTTAATATGGCTTGGATATGCACCAAAATGGGCTCAAATGTACACAAAAATAATTGCTCTTTGCTGGTGGCAACCAATCTTCTCACAGATTTTTAGTTTTTGTATAATTGGCTTTAGATGCAACCTTAATGTACAGTTGAGCAGATATTGTCAAATTGTTCCCACGATGGAATTTTCTTATTATGGCTTGGATATGCACCAAAATGAGCTCAAATGTACACAAGAACAAATGTTATCAGCCGGTGCAAAACAATCTTCTCACAGATTTTGAGTTTTTGTTTAATTGGCTTTAGATGCGACCTTAATGTACAGTTGAGCAGATATTGTCAAAATTGTTCCCACGATGGAACTTTCTTAATATTGCTTGGATATGCACCAAAATGAGCTCAAATGTACACAAAAATAAATGCTATCTGCTGGTTCCAACCAATCTTCTCACAGATTTTTAGTTTTTGTATAATTGGCTTTAGATGCGACCTTAATGTACAGTTGAGCAGATATTGTCAAAATTGTTCCCACGATGGAATTTTCTTATTATGGCTTGGATATGCACCAAAATGAGCTCAAATGTACACAAGAACAAATGTTATCAGCCGGTGCCAAACAATCTTCTCACAGATTTTGAGTTTTTGTTTAATTGGCTTTAGATGCGACCTTAATGTACAGTTGAGCAGATATTATCAAAATTGTTCCCACGATGGAACTTTCTTAATATTGCTTGGATATGCACCAAAATGAGCTCAAATGTACACAAAAATAAATGCTATCTGCTGGTGCCAACCAATCTTCTCACAGATTTTTAGTTTTTGTATAATTGGCTTTAGATGCGACCTTAATGTACAGTTGAGCAGATATTGTCAAAATTGTTCCCACGATGGAATTTTCTTAATACGGCTTGGATATGCACCAAAATGAGCTCAAATGTACACAAAAATAATTGCTATTTGCTGGTGGCAACCAATCTTCTCACAGATTTTTAGTTTTTGTATAATTGGCTTTAGATGCAACCTTAATGTACAGTTGAGCAGATATTGTCCAAATTGTTCCCACGATGGAACTTTCTTAATATGGCTTGGATATGCACCAAAATGAGCTTAAATGTACACAAAAATAAATGCTATCTGCTGGTGCCAACCACTCTTCTCACAGATTTTTTGTTTTTGTATTATTGGCTTTAGATACGACTTTAATGAACAGTTGAACAGATATTGTCAAACTTGTTCCCACGATGGAATTTTCTTATTATGGCTTGGATATGCACCAAAATGAGCTCAAATGTACACAAGAACAAATGTTATCAGCCGGTGCCAACCAATCTTCTCACAGATTTTTAGTTTTTGTATAACTGGCTTTAGATGCGACCTTAATGTACAGTTGAGCAGATATTGTCAAAATTTTTCCCACGGTGGAACTTTCTTAATATGGCTTGGATATGCACCAAAATGAGCTCAAATGTACACAAAAATAATTGCTATTTGCTGGCGGCAACCAATCTTCTTACAGATTTTTAGCTTTTGTTTAATTGGCTTTAGATGCGACCTTAATGTTCAGTTGAGCACATATTGTCCAAATTGTTCCCACGATGGAATTTTCTTAATATGGCTTGGATATGCACCAAAATGAGCTGAAATGTACACACAAATAAATGCTATCTGCTGGTGGCAACCAATCTTCTCACAGATTTTTAGCTTTTGTTTAATTGGCTTTAGATGCCACCTTAATGTACAGTTGAGCAGATATTGTCAAAATTGTTCCCACGATGGAATTTTCTTATTATGGCTTGGATATGCACCAAAATGAGCTCAAATGTACACAAGAACAAATGTTATCAGCCGGTGCCAACCAATCTTCTCACAGATTTTTAGTTTTTGTATAATTGGCTTTAGATGCGACCTTAATGTACAGTTGAGCAGATATTGCCAAAATTGTTCCCACGATGGAACTTTCTTAATATGGCTTGGATATGCACCAAAATGAGCTCAAATGTACACAAAAATAATTGCTATTTGCTGGTGGCAACCAATGTTCTTACAGATTTTTAGCTTTTGTTTAATTGGCTTTAGATGCGACCTTAATGTACAGTTGAGCAGATATTGTCAAAATTGTTCCCACGATGGAATTTTCTTATTATGGCTTGGATATGCACCAAAATGAGCTCAAATGTACGCAAGAACAAATGTTTTCAGCCGGTGCCAACCAATCTTCTCACAGATTTTGAGTTTTTGTATAATTGGCTTTAGATGCGACCTTAATGTACAGTTGAGCAGATATTGTCCAAATTGTTCCCACGATGGAATTTTCTTAATATGGCTTGGATATGCACCAAAATGAGCTCAAATGTACGCAAAAATAATTGCTATTTGCTGGTGGCAACCAATCTTCTCACAGATTTTTAGTTTTTGTATAATTGGCTTTAGATGCAACCTTAATGTGCAGTTGAGCAGATATTGTCCAAATTGTTCCCACGATGGAACTTTCTTAATATGGCTTGGATATGCACCAAAATGAGCTTAAATGTACACAAAAATAAATGCTATCTGCTGGTGCCAACCACTCTTTTCACAGATTTTTTGTTTTTGTATTATTGGCTTTAGATACGACTTTAATGAACAGTTGAACAGATATTGTCAAAATTGTTCCCACGATGGAATTTTCTTATTATGGCTTGGATATGCACCAAAATAAGCTCAAATGTACACAAGAACAAATGTTATCAGCCGGTGCCAACCAATCTTCTCACAGATTTTTAGTTTTTGTATAACTGGCTTTAGATGCGACCTTAATGTACAGTTGAGCAGATATTGTCAAAATTGTTCCCACGGTGGAACTTTCTTAATATGGCTTGGATATGCACCAAAATGAGCTCAAATGTACACAAAAATAATTGCTATTTGCTGGTGGCAACCAATCTTCTTACAGATTTTTAGCTTTTGTTTAATTGGCTTTAGATGCGACCTTAATGTTCAGTTGAGCAGATATTGTCCAAATTGTTCCCACGATGGAATTTTCTTAATATGGCTTGGATATGCACCAAAATGAGCTTAAATGTACACACAAATAAATGCTATCTGCTGGTGGCAACCAATCTTCTCACAGGTTTTTAGCTTTTGTTTAATTGGCTTTAGATGCGACCTTAATGTACAGTTGAGCAGATTTTGTCAAAATTGTTCCCACGATGGAATTTTCTTATTATGGCTTGGATATGCACCAAAATGAGCTCAAATGTACACAAGAACAAATGTTATCAGCCGGTGCCAACCAATCTTCTCACAGATTTTTAGTTTTTGTATAATTGGCTTTAGATGCGACCTTAATGTACAGTTGAGCAGATATTGTCCAAATTGTTCCCACGATGGAATTTTCTTAATATGGCTTGGATATGCACCAAAATGAGCTCAAATGTACGCAAAAATAATTGCTATTTGCTGGTGCCAACCAATCTTCTCACAGATTTTAATTAGTTTTTGTATAATTGGCTTTAGATGCAACCTTAATGTACAGTTGAGCAGATATTGTCCAAATTGTTCCCACGATGGAACTTTCTTAATATGGCTTGGATATGCACCAAAATGAGCTTAAATGTACACAAAAATAAATGCTATTTGCTGGTGGCAACCAATGTTCTTACAGATTTTTAGCTTTTGTTTAATTGGCTTTAGATGCGACCTTAATGTACAGTTGAGCAGATATTGTCAAAATTGTTCCCACGATGGAATTTTCTTATTATGGCTTGGATATGCACCAAAATGAGCTCAAATGTACGCAAGAACAAATGTTTTCAGCCGGTGCCAACCAATTTTCTCACAGATTTTGAGTTTTTGTATAATTGGCTTTAGATGCGACCTTAATGTACAGTTGAGCAGATATTGTCCAAATTGTTCCCACGATGAAATTTTCTTAATATGGCTTGGATATGCACCAAAATGAGCTCAAATGTACACAAAACAAATGTTATCAGCCGGTGCCAACCAATCTTCTCACAGATTTTTAGTTTTTGTATAATTGGCTTTAGATGCGACCTTAATGTACAGTTGAGCAGATATTGTCAAAATTGTTCCCACGATGGAACTTTCTTAATATGGCTTGGATATGCACAAAAATAAGCTCAAATGTACACAAAAATAAATGCTATCTGCTTGTGCCAACCAATCTTCTCACAGATTTTTAGCTTTTATTTAATTGGCTTTAGATGCGACTTTAATGTACAGTTGAGCAGATATTGTCAAAATTGTTCCCACGATGGAATTTTCTTAATACGGCTTGGATATGCACCAAAATGAGTTCAAATGTACACAAAAATAATTGCTATTTGCTGGTGGCAACCAATCTTCTCACAGATTTTTAGTTTTTGTTTAATTGGCTTTAGATGCGAACTTAATGTACACTTGAGCAGATATTGTCATTATCGTCCCTACGATGAAATTTTCTTAATATGGCTTGGATATGCACCAAAATGGGCTCAAATGTACACAAAAATAATTGCTCTTTGCTGGTGGCAACCAATCTTCTCACAGATTTTTAGTTTTTGTATAATTGGCTTTAGATGCAACCTTAATGTACAGTTGAGCAGATATTGTCAAATTGTTCCCACGATGGAATTTTCTTATTATGGCTTGGATATGCACCAAAATGAGCTCAAATGTACACAAGAACAAATGTTATCAGCCGGTGCCAAACAATCTTCTCACAGATTTTGAGTTTTTGTTTAATTGGCTTTAGATGCGACCTTAATGTACAGTTGAGCAGATATTGTCAAAATTGTTCCCACGATGGAACTTTCTTAATATTGCTTGGATATGCACCAAAATGAGCTCAAATGTACACAAAAATAAATGCTATCTGCTGGTTCCAACCAATCTTCTCACAGATTTTTAGTTTTTGTATAATTGGCTTTAGATGCGACCTTAATGTACAGTTGAGCAGATATTGTCAAAATTGTTCCCACGATGGAATTTTCTTATTATGGCTTGGATATGCACCAAAATGAGCTCAAATGTACACAAGAACAAATGTTATCAGCCGGTGCCAAACAATCTTCTCACAGATTTTGAGTTTTTGTTTAATTGGCTTTAGATGCGACCTTAATGTACAGTTGAGCAGATATTGTCAAAATTGTTCCCACGATGGAACTTTCTTAATATGGCTTGGATATGCACCAAAATGAGCTCAAATGTACACAAAAATAAATGCTATCTGCTGGTGCCAACCAATCTTCTCACAGATTTTTAGTTTTTGTATAATTGGCTTTAGATGCGACCTTAATGTACAGTTGAGCAGATATTGTCAAAATTGTTCCCACGATGGAATTTTCTTAATACGGCTTGGATATGCACCAAAATGAGCTCAAATGTACACAAAAATAATTGCTATTTGCTGGTGGCAACCAATCTTCTCACAGATTTTTAGTTTTTGTATAATTGGCTTTAGATGCAACCTTAATGTACAGTTGAGCAGATATTGTCCAAATTGTTCCCACGATGGAACTTTCTTAATATGGCTTGGATATGCACCAAAATGAGCTTAAATGTACACAAAAATAAATGCTATCTGCTGGTGCCAACCACTCTTCTCACAGATTTTTTGTTTTTGTATTATTGGCTTTAGATACGACTTTAATGAACAGTTGAACAGATATTGTCAAACTTGTTCCCACGATGGAATTTTCTTATTATGGCTTGGATATGCACCAAAATGAGCTCAAATGTACACAAGAACAAATGTTATCAGCCGGTGCCAACCAATCTTCTCACAGATTTTTAGTTTTTGTATAACTGGCTTTAGATGCGACCTTAATGTACAGTTGAGCAGATATTGTCAAAATTTTTCCCACGGTGGAACTTTCTTAATATGGCTTGGATATGCACCAAAATGAGCTCAAATGTACACAAAAATAATTGCTATTTGCTGGCGGCAACCAATCTTCTTACAGATTTTTAGCTTTTGTTTAATTGGCTTTAGATGCGACCTTAATGTTCAGTTGAGCAGATATTGTCCAAATTGTTCCCACGATGGAATTTTCTTAATATGGCTTGGATATGCACCAAAATGAGCTGAAATGTACACACAAATAAATGCTATCTGCTGGTGGCAACCAATCTTCTCACAGATTTTTAGCTTTTGTTTAATTGGCTTTAGATGCCACCTTAATGTACAGTTGAGCAGATATTGTCAAAATTGTTCCCACGATGGAATTTTCTTATTATGGCTTGGATATGCACCAAAATGAGCTCAAATGTACACAAGAACAAATGTTATCAGCCGGTGCCAACCAATCTTCTCACAGATTTTTAGTTTTTGTATAATTGGCTTTAGATGCGACCTTAATGTACAGTTGAGCAGATATTGCCAAAATTGTTCCCACGATGGAACTTTCTTAATATGGCTTGGATATGCACCAAAATGAGCTCAAATGTACACAAAAATAATTGCTATTTGCTGGTGGCAACCAATGTTCTTACAGATTTTTAGCTTTTGTTTAATTGGCTTTAGATGCGACCTTAATGTACAGTTGAGCAGATATTGTCAAAATTGTTCCCACGATGGAATTTTCTTATTATGGCTTGGATATGCACCAAAATGAGCTCAAATGTACGCAAGAACAAATGTTTTCAGCCGGTGCCAACCAATCTTCTCACAGATTTTGAGTTTTTGTATAATTGGCTTTAGATGCGACCTTAATGTACAGTTGAGCAGATATTGTCCAAATTGTTCCCACGATGGAATTTTCTTAATATGGCTTGGATATGCACCAAAATGAGCTCAAATGTACGCAAAAATAATTGCTATTTGCTGGTGGCAACCAATCTTCTCACAGATTTTTAGTTTTTGTATAATTGGCTTTAGATGCAACCTTAATGTGCAGTTGAGCAGATATTGTCCAAATTGTTCCCACGATGGAACTTTCTTAATATGGCTTGGATATGCACCAAAATGAGCTTAAATGTACACAAAAATAAATGCTATCTGCTGGTGCCAACCACTCTTTTCACAGATTTTTTGTTTTTGTATTATTGGCTTTAGATACGACTTTAATGAACAGTTGAACAGATATTGTCAAAATTGTTCCCACGATGGAATTTTCTTATTATGGCTTGGATATGCACCAAAATAAGCTCAAATGTACACAAGAACAAATGTTATCAGCCGGTGCCAACCAATCTTCTCACAGATTTTTAGTTTTTGTATAACTGGCTTTAGATGCGACCTTAATGTACAGTTGAGCAGATATTGTCAAAATTGTTCCCACGGTGGAACTTTCTTAATATGGCTTGGATATGCACCAAAATGAGCTCAAATGTACACAAAAATAATTGCTATTTGCTGGTGGCAACCAATCTTCTTACAGATTTTTAGCTTTTGTTTAATTGGCTTTAGATGCGACCTTAATGTTCAGTTGAGCAGATATTGTCCAAATTGTTCCCACGATGGAATTTTCTTAATATGGCTTGGATATGCACCAAAATGAGCTTAAATGTACACACAAATAAATGCTATCTGCTGGTGGCAACCAATCTTCTCACAGGTTTTTAGCTTTTGTTTAATTGGCTTTAGATGCGACCTTAATGTACAGTTTTGCAGATTTTGTCAAAATTGTTCCCACGATGGAATTTTCTTATTATGGCTTGGATGTGCACCAAAATGAGCTCAAATGTACACAAGAACAAATGTTATCAGCCGGTGCCAACCAATCTTCTCACAGATTTTTAGTTTTTGTATAATTGGCTTTAGATGCGACCTTAATGTACAGTTGAGCAGATATTGCCAAAATTGTTCCCACGATGGAACTTTCTTAATATGGCTTGGATATGCACCAAAATGAGCTCAAATGTACGCAAGAACAAATGTTTTCAGCCGGTGCCAACCAATCTTCTCACAGATTTTGAGTTTTTGTATAATTGGCTTTAGATGCGACCTTAATGTACAGTTGAGCAGATATTGTCCAAATTGTTCCCACGATGGAATTTTCTTAATATGGCTTGGATATGCACCAAAATGAGCTCAAATGTACACAAAACAAATGTTATCAGCCAGTGCCAACCAATCTTCTCACAGATTTTTAGTTGTTGTATAATTGGCTTTAGATGCGACCTTAATGTACAGTTGAGCAGATATTGTCAAAATTGTTCCCACGATGGAATTTTCTTATTATGGCTTGGATATGCACCAAAATGAGCTCAAATGTACGCAAGAACAAATGTTTTCAGCCGGTGCCAACCAATCTTCTCACAGATTTTGAGTTTTTGTATAATTGGCTTTAGATGCGACCTTAATGTACAGTTGAGCAGATATTGTCCAAATTGTTCCCACGATGGAATTTTCTTAATATGGCTTGGATATGCACCAAAATGAGCTCAAATGTACACAAAACAAATGTTATCAGCCAGTGCCAACCAATCTTCTCACAGATTTTTAGTTTTAGTATAATTGGCTTTAGATGCGACCTTAATGTACAGTTGAGCAGATATTGTCAAAATTGTTCCCACGATGGAACTTTCTTAATATGGCTTGGATATGCACAAAAATAAGCTCAAATGTACACAAAAATAAATGCTATCTGCTTGTGCCAACCAATCTTCTCACAGATTTTTAGCTTTTGTTTAATTGGCTTTAGATGCGACCTAAATGTACAGTTGAGCAGATATTGTCAAAATTGTTCCCACGATGGAACTTTCTTAATACGGCTTGGATATGCACCAAAATGAGCTCAAATGTACACAAAAATAATTGCTATTTGCTGGTGGCAACCAATCTTCTCACAGATTTTTAGTTTTTGTTTAATTGGCTTTAGATGCGAACTTAATGTACACTTGAGCAGATATTGTCATTATCGTCCCTACGATGAAATTTTCTTAATATGGCTTCGATATGCACCAAAATGGGCTCAAATGTACACAAAAATAATTGCTCTTTGCTGGTGGCAACCAATCTTCCCACAGATTTTTCGTTTTTGTATAATTGGCTTTAGATCCAACCTTAATGTACAGTTGAGCAGATATTGTCAAAATTGTTCCCACGATGGAATTTTCTTATTATGGCTTGGATATGCACCAAAATGAGCTCAAATGTACACAAGAACAAATGTTATCAGCCGGTGCCAACCAATCTTCTCACAGATTTTGAGTTTTTGTATAATTGGCTTTAGATGCGACCTTAATGTACAGTTGAGCAGATATTGTCAAAATTGTTCCCACGATGGAACTTTCTTAATATTGCTTGGATATGCACCAAAATGAGCTCAAATGTACACAAAAATAAATGCTATCTGCTGGTTCCAACCAATCTTCTCACAGATTTTTAGTTTTTGTATAATTGGCTTTAGATGCGACCTTAATGTACAGTTGAGCAGATATTGTCAAAATTGTTCCCACGATGGAATTTTCTTAATACGGCTTGGATATGCACCAAAATGAGATCAAATGTACACAAAAATAATTGCTATTTGCTGGTGGCAACCAATCTTCTCACAGATTTTTAGTTTTTGTATAATTGGCTTTAGATGCGACCTTTATGTACAGTTGAGCAGATATTGTCCAAATTGTTCCCACGATGGAACTTTCTTAATATGGCTTGGATATGCACCAAAATGAGCTTAAATGTACACAAAAATAAATGCTATCTGCTGGTGCCAACCACTCTTCTCACAGATTTTTTGTTTTTGTATTATTGGCTTTAGATACGACTTTAATGAACAGTTGAACAGATATTGTCAAAATTGTTCCCACGATGGAATTTTCTTATTATGGCTTGGATATGAACCAAAATGAGCTCAAATGTTCACAAGAACAAATGTTATCAGCCGGTGCCAACCAATCTTCTCACAGATTTTTAGTTTTTGTATAACTGGCTTTAGATGCGACCTTAATGTACAGTTGAGCAGATATTGTCAAAATTGTTCCCACGGTGGAACTTTCTTAATATGCCTTGGATATGCACCAAAATGAGCTCAAATGTACACAAAAATAAATGCTATCTGCTGGTGCCAACCAATCTTCTCACAGATTTTTAGTTTTTGTATAATTGGCTTTAGATGCGACCTTAATGTACAGTTGAGCAGATATTGTCAAAATTGTTCCCACGATGGAACTTTCTTAATATGGCTTGGATATGCACCAAAATGAGCTCAAATGTACACAAAAATAATTGCTATTTGCTGGTGGCAACCAATGTTCTTACAGATTTTTAGCTTTTGTTTAATTGGCTTTAGATGCGACCTTAATGTACAGTTGAGCAGATATTGTCAAAATTGTTCCCACGATGGAATTTTCTTATTATGGCTTGGATATGCACCAAAATGAGCTCAAATGTACGCAAGAACAAATGTTTTCAGCCGGTGCCAACCAATCTTCTCACAGATTTTGAGTTTTTGTATAATTGGCTTTAGATGCGACCTTAATGTACAGTTGAGCAGATATTGTCCAAATTGTTCCCACGATGGAATTTTCTTAAAATGGCTTGGATATGCACCAAAATGAGCTCAAATGTACACAAAACAAATGTTATCAGCCAGTGCCAACCAATCTTCTCACAGATTTTTAGTTTTTGTATAATTGGCTTTAGATGCGACCTTAATGTACAGTTGAGCAGATATTGTCAAAATTGTTCCCACGATGGAACTTTCTTAATATGGCTTGGATATGCACAAAAATAAGCTCAAATGTACACAAAAATAAATGCTATCTGCTTGTGCCAACCAATCTTCTCACAGATTTTTAGCTTTTGTTTAATTGGCTTTAGATGCGACCTTAATGTACAGTTGAGCAGATATTGTCAAAATTGTTCCCACGATGGAACTTTCTTAATACGGCTTGGATATGCACCAAAATGAGCTCAAATGTACACAAAAATAATTGCTATTTGCTGGTGGCAACCAATCTTCTCACAGATTTTTAGTTTTTGTTTAATTGGCTTTAGATGCGAACTTAATGTACACTTGAGCAGATATTGTCATTATCGTCCCTACGATGAAATTTTCTTAATATGGCTTCGATATGCACCAAAATGGGCTCAAATGTACACAAAAATAATTGCTCTTTGCTGGTGGCAACCAATCTTCCCACAGATTTTTCGTTTTTGTATAATTGGCTTTAGATCCAACCTTAATGTACAGTTGAGCAGATATTGTCAAAATTGTTCCCACGATGGAATTTTCTTATTATGGCTTGGATATGCACCAAAATGAGCTCAAATGTACACAAGAACAAATGTTATCAGCCGGTGCCAACCAATCTTCTCACAGATTTTGAGTTTTTGTATAATTGGCTTTAGATGCGACCTTAATGTACAGTTGAGCAGATATTGTCAAAATTGTTCCCACGATGGAACTTTCTTAATATTGCTTGGATATGCACCAAAATGAGCTCAAATGTACACAAAAATAAATGCTATCTGCTGGTTCCAACCAATCTTCTCACAGATTTTTAGTTTTTGTATAATTGGCTTTAGATGCGACCTTAATGTACAGTTGAGCAGATATTGTCAAAATTGTTCCCACGATGGAATTTTCTTAATACGGCTTGGATATGCACCAAAATGAGATCAAATGTACACAAAAATAATTGCTATTTGCTGGTGGCAACCAATCTTCTCACAGATTTTTAGTTTTTGTATAATTGGCTTTAGATGCGACCTTTATGTACAGTTGAGCAGATATTGTCCAAATTGTTCCCACGATGGAACTTTCTTAATATGGCTTGGATATGCACCAAAATGAGCTTAAATGTACACAAAAATAAATGCTATCTGCTGGTGCCAACCACTCTTCTCACAGATTTTTTGTTTTTGTATTATTGGCTTTAGATACGACTTTAATGAACAGTTGAACAGATATTGTCAAAATTGTTCCCACGATGGAATTTTCTTATTATGGCTTGGATATGAACCAAAATGAGCTCAAATGTACACAAGAACAAATGTTATCAGCCGGTGCCAACCAATCTTCTCACAGATTTTTAGTTTTTGTATAACTGGCTTTAGATGCGACCTTAATGTACAGTTGAGCAGATATTGTCAAAATTGTTCCCACGGTGGAACTTTCTTAACATGCCTTGGATATGCACCAAAATGAGCTCAAATGTACACAAAAATAAATGCTATCTGCTGGTGCCAACCAATCTTCTCACAGATTTTTAGTTTTTGTATAATTGGCTTTAGATGCGACCTTAATGTACAGTTGAGCAGATATTGTCAAAATTGTTCCCACGATGGAACTTTCTTAATATGGCTTGGATATGCACCAAAATGAGCTCAAATGTACACAAAAATAATTGCTATCTGCTGGTGCCAAAAAATTTTCTCATAGATTTTAAGCTTTTTTATAATTGGCTTTAGATGCGACCTTAATGTACAGTTGAGCAGATATTGTCAAAATTGTTCCCACGATGGAATTTTCTTAATATGACTTGGATATGCACCAAAATTAGCAGAAATGTACACAAAAATAAATGTTATCTGCTGGTGGCAACCAATCTTCTCACAGATTTTTAGTTTTTGTATAATTGGCTTTAGATGCGACCTTAATGTACAGTTGACCAGATATTGTCAAAATTGTTCCCACGATGGAATTTTCTTATTATGGCTTGGATATGCACCAAAATGAGCTCAATTATACACAACAATAAATGCTATCTGCTGGTGCCAACCAATCTTCTCACAGATTTTTAGCTTTTGTTTAATTGGCTTTAGATGCGACATTAATGTACAGTTGAGCAGATATTGTCCAAATTGTTCCCACGATGGAATTTTCTTAATATGACTTGGATATGCACCAAAATTAGCTGAAATGTACACAAAAATAAATGTTATCTGCTGATGGCCACCAATCTTCTCACAGATTTTTAGTTTTTGTATAATTGGCTTTAGATGCGACCTTAATGTACAGTTGAGCAGATATTGTCAAAATTGTTCCTACGATGGAATTTGCTTATTATGGCTTGGATATGCACCAAAATGAGCTCAAATATACACAAAAATAAATGCTATCTGTTGGTGCCAACCAATCTTCTCACAGATTTTTAGCTTTTGTTTAATTGGCTTTAGATGCGACCTTAATGTATAGTTGAGCAGATATTGTCATTATCGTCCCTACGATGAAATTTTCTTAATATGGCTTCGATATGCACCAAAATGGGCTCAAATGTACACAAAAATAATTGCTCTTTGCTGGTGGCAACCAATCTTCCCACAGATTTTTCGTTTTTGTATAATTGGCTTTAGATCCAACCTTAATGTACAGTTGAGCAGATATTGTCAAAATTGTTCCCACGATGGAATTTTCTTATTATGGCTTGGATATGCACCAAAATGAGCTCAAATGTACACAAGAACAAATGTTTTCAGCCGGTGCCAACCAATCTTCTCACAGATTTTGAGTTTTTGTATAATTGGCTTTAGATGCGACCTTAATGTACAGTTGAGCAGATATTGTCAAAATTGTTCCCACGATGGAACTTTCTTAATATTGCTTGGATATGCACCAAAATGAGCTCAAATGTACACAAAAATAAATGCTATCTGCTGGTTCCAACCAATCTTCTCACAGATTTTTAGTTTTTGTATAATTGGCTTTAGATGCGACCTTAATGTACAGTTGAGCAGATATTGTCAAAATTGTTCCCACGATGGAATTTTCTTAATACGGCTTGGATATGCACCAAAATGAGATCAAATGTACACAAAAATAATTGCTATTTGCTGGTGGCAACCAATCTTCTCACAGATTTTTAGTTTTTGTATAATTGGCTTTAGATGCGACCTTAATGTACAGTTGAGCAGATATTGTCCAAATTGTTCCCACGATGGAACTTTCTTAATATGGCTTGGATATGCACCAAAATGAGCTTAAATGTACACAAAAATAAATGCTATCTGCTGGTGCCAACCACTCTTCTCACAGATTTTTTGTTTTTGTATTATTGGCTTTAGATACGACTTTAATGAACAGTTGAACAGATATTGTCAAAATTGTTCCCACGATGGAATTTTCTTATTATGGCTTGGATATGCACCAAAATGAGCTCAAATGTACACAAGAACAAATGTTATCAGCCGGTGCCAACCAATCTTCTCACAGATTTTTAGTTTTTGTATAACTGGCTTTAGATGCGACCTTAATGTACAGTTGAGCAGATATTGTCAAAATTGTTCCCACGGTGGAACTTTCTTAATATGGCTTGGATATGCACCAAAATGAGCTCAAATGTACACAAAAATAAATGCTATCTGCTGGTGCCAACCAATCTTCTCACAGATTTTTAGTTTTTGTATAATTGGCTTTAGATGCGACCTTAATGTACAGTTGAGCAGATATTGTCAAAATTGTTCCCACGATGGAACTTTCTTAATATGGCTTGGATATGCACCAAAATGAGCTCAAATGTACACAAAAATAAATGCTATCTGCTGGTGCCAACCACTCTTCTCACAGATTTTTTGTTTTTGTATTATTGGCTTTAGATACGACTTTAATGAACAGTTGAACAGATATTGTCAAAATTGTTCCCACGATGGAATTTTCTTATTATGGCTTGGATATGCACCAAAATGAGCTCAAATGTACACAAGAACAAATGTTATCAGCCGGTGCCAACCAATCTTCTCACAGATTTTTAGTTTTTGTATAACTGGCTTTAGATGCGACCTTAATGTACAGTTGAGCAGATATTGTCAAAATTGTTCCCACGGTGGAACTTTCTTAATATGGCTTGGATATGCACCAAAATGAGCTCAAATGTACACAAAAATAAATGCTATCTGCTGGTGCCAACCAATCTTCTCACAGATTTTTAGTTTTTGTATAATTGGCTTTAGATGCGACCTTAATGTACAGTTGAGCAGATATTGTCAAAATTGTTCCCACGATGGAACTTTCTTAATATGGCTTGGATATGCACCAAAATGAGCTCAAATGTACACAAAAATAATTGCTATCTGCTGGTGCCAAAAAATTTTCTCATAGATTTTAAGCTTTTTTATAATTGGCTTTAGATGCGACCTTAATGTACAGTTGAGCAGATATTGTCAAAATTGTTCCCACGATGGAATTTTCTTAATATGACTTGGATATGCACCAAAATTAGCAGAAATGTACACAAAAATAAATGTTATCTGCTGGTGGCAACCAATCTTCTCACAGATTTTTAGTTTTTGTATAATTGGCTTTAGATGCGACCTTAATGTACAGTTGACCAGATATTGTCAAAATTGTTCCCACGATGGAATTTTCTTATTATGGCTTGGATATGCACCAAAATGAGCTCAATTATACACAACAATAAATGCTATCTGCTGGTGCCAACCAATCTTCTCACAGATTTTTAGCTTTTGTTTAATTGGCTTTAGATGCGACATTAATGTACAGTTGAGCAGATATTGTCCAAATTGTTCCCACGATGGAATTTTCTTAATATGACTTGGATATGCACCAAAATTAGCTGAAATGTACACAAAAATAAATGTTATCTGCTGATGGCAACCAATCTTCTCACAGATTTTTAGTTTTTGTATAATTGGCTTTAGATGCGACCTTAATGTACAGTTGACCAGATATTGTCAAAATTGTTCCTACGATGGAATTTTCTTATTATGGCTTGGATATGCACCAAAATGAGCTCAAATATACACAAAAATAAATACTATCTGTTGGTGCCAACCAATCTTCTCACAGATTTTTAGCTTTTGTTTAATTGGCTTTAGATGCGACCTTAATGTATAGTTGAGCAGATATTGTCCAAATTGTTCCCACGATGGAATGTTCTTAATATGGCTTGGATATGCACCAAAATGAGCTCAAATGTACACAAAACAAATGTTATCAGCCGGTGCCAACCAATCTTCTCACAGATTTTTAGTTTTTGTATTATTGGCTTTAGATGCAACCTTAATGTACAGTTGAGCAGATATTGTCAAAATTGTTCCCACGATGGAACTTTCTTAATATGGCTTGGATATGCACCAAAATGAGCTTAAATGTACACAAAAATAAATGCTATCTGCTGGTGCCAACCAATCTTCTCACAGATTTTTAGTTTTTGTATTATTGGCTTTAGATACGACTTTAATGAACAGTTGAACAGATATTGTCAAAATTGTTCCCACGATGGCATTTTCTTATTATGGCTTGGATATGCACCAAAATGAGCTCAAATGTACACAAGTACAAATGTTATCAGCCGGTGCCAACCAATCTTCTCACAGATATTTAGCTTTTGTTTAATTGGCTTTAGAAGCGACCTTAATGTACAGTTGAACAGATATTGTCAAAATTTTTCCCACGATGGAATTTTCTTATTATGGCTTGGATATGCACCAACATGAGCTCAAATATACACAACAATAAATGCAATCAGCCGGTGCCAACCAATCTTCTCACAGATTTTTAGCTTTTGTTTAATTGGCTTTAGATGCGACCTTAATGTACAGTTGAGCAGATATTGTCAAAATTGTTCCCACGATGGAATTTTCTTAATACGGCTTTGATATGCACCAAAATGAGCTCAAATGTACACAAAAATAATTGCTATTTGCTGGTGGCAACCAATCTTCTCACAGATTTTTAGTTTTGTATAATTGGCTTTAGATGCAACCTTAATGTACAGTTGAGCAGATATTGTCAAAATTGTTCCCACGATGGAACTTTCTTAATATGGCTTGGACATGCACCAAAATGAGCTCAAATGTACACAAAAATAAATGCTATCTGCTGGTGGCAACCAATCTTCTCACAGATTTTTAGTTTTTGTATAATTGGCTTTAGATGCGACCTTAATGTACAGTTGAGCAGATATTGTCAAAATTGTTCCCACGATGGAATTTTCTTATTATGGCTTGGATATGCACCAAAATGAGCTCAAATGTACACAAAACAAATTTTATCAGCCGGTGCCAACCAATCTTCTCACAGATTTTTAGTTTTTGTATAATTGGCTTTAGATGCGACCTTAATGTACAGTTGACCAGATATTGTCAAAATTGTTCCCACGATGGAACTTTCTTAATATGGCTTGGATATGCACAAAAATGAGCTCAAATGTACACAAAAATATATACTATCTGCTTGTGCCAACCAATCTTCTCACAGATTTTTAGCTTTTGTTTAATTGGCTTTAGATGCGACCTTAATGTACAGTTGAGCAGATATTGTCAAAATTGTTCCCACGGTGGAATTTTCTTAATACGGCTTGGATATGCACCAAAATGAGCTCAAATGTACACAAAACAAATGTTATCAGCCGGTGCCAACCAATCTTCTCACAGATTTTTAGTTTTTGTATAATTGGCTTTAGATGCAACCTTAATGTACAGTTGAGCAGATATTGTCAAAATTTTTCCCACGATGGAACTTTCTTAATATGGCTTGGATATTCACCAAAATGAGCTTAAATGTACACAAAAATAAATGCTATCTGCTGGTGCCAACCAATCTTCTCACAGATTTTTAGTTTTTGTATTATTGGCTTTAGATGCGACTTTAATGAACAGTTGAACAGATATTGTCAAAATTGTTCCCACGATGGAATTTTCTTATTATGGCTTGGAGATGCACCAAAATGAGCTCAAATGTACACAAGAACAAATGTTATCAGCCGGTGCCAACCAATCTTCTCACAGAGTTTTAGCTTTTGTTTAATTGGCTTTAGAAGCGACCTTAATGTACAGTTGAACAGATATTGTCAAAATTGTTCCCACGATGGAATTTTCTTATTATGGCTTGGATATGCACCAAAATGAGCTCAAATATACACAACAATAAATGCTATTTGCTGGTGGCAACCAATGTTCTTACAGATTTTTAGCTTTTGTTTAATTGGCTTTAGATGCGACCTTAATGTACAGTTGAGCAGATATTGTCAAAATTGTTCCCACGATGGAACTTTCTTAATATGGCTTGGATATGCACCAAAATGAGCTCAAATGTACACAAAAATAAATGCTATCTGCTGGTGGCAACCAATCTTCTCACAGATTTTTAGTTTTTGTATAATTGGCTTTAGATGCGACCTTAATGTACAGTTGAGCAGATATTGTCAAAATTGTTCCCACGATGGAATTTTCTTATTATGGCTTGGATATGCACCAAAATGAGCTCAAATGTACACAAAAATAAATGCTATCTGCTGGTGCCAACCAATCTTCTCACAGATTTTTGGCTTTTGTTTAATTGGCTGTAGATGCGACCTTAATGTACAGTTGAGGAGATATTTTCCAAATTGTTCCCACGATGGAATTTTCTTAATATGGCTTGGATATGCACCAAAATGAGCTCAAATGTACACAAAACAAATTTTATCAGCCGGTGCCAACCAATCTTCTCACAGATTTTTAGTTTTTGTATAATTGGCTTTAGATGCGACCTTAATGTACAGTTGAGCAGATATTGTCAAAATTGTTCCCACGGTGGAATTTTCTTAATATGGCTTGGATATGCACAAAAATGAGCTCAAATGTACACAAAAATATATACTATCTGCTTGTGCCAACCAATCTTCTCACAGATTTTTAGCTTTTGTTTAATTGGCTTTAGATGCGACCTTAATGTACAGTTGAGCAGATATTGTCAAAATTGTTCCCACGGTGGAATTTTCTTAATACGGCTTGGATATGCACCAAAATGAGCTCAAATGTACACAAAACAAATGTTATCAGCCGGTGCCAACCAATCTTCTCACAGATTTTTAGTTTTTGTATAATTGGCTTTAGATGCAACCTTAATGTACAGTTGAGCAGATATTGTCAAAATTTTTCCCACGATGGAACTTTCTTAATATGGCTTGGATATTCACCAAAATGAGCTTAAATGTACACAAAAATAAATGCTATCTGCTGGTGCCAACCAATCTTCTCACAGATTTTTAGTTTTTGTATTATTGGCTTTAGATGCGACTTTAATGAACAGTTGAACAGATATTGTCAAAATTGTTCCCACGATGGAATTTTCTTATTATGGCTTGGAGATGCACCAAAATGAGCTCAAATGTACACAAGAACAAATGTTATCAGCCGGTGCCAACCAATCTTCTCACAGAGTTTTAGCTTTTGTTTAATTGGCTTTAGAAGCGACCTTAATGTACAGTTGAACAGATATTGTCAAAATTGTTCCCACGATGGAATTTTCTTATTATGGCTTGGATATGCACCAACATGAGCTCAAATATACACAACAATAAATGCTATTTGCTGGTGGCAACCAATGTTCTTACAGATTTTTAGCTTTTGTTTAATTGGCTTTAGATGCGACCTTAATGTACAGTTGAGCAGATATTGTCAAAATTGTTCCCACGATGGAACTTTCTTAATATGGCTTGGATATGCACCAAAATGAGCTCAAATGTACACAAAAATAAATGCTATCTGCTGGTGGCAACCAATCTTCTCACAGATTTTTAGTTTTTGTATAATTGGCTTTAGATGCGACCTTAATGTACAGTTGAGCAGATATTGTCAAAATTGTTCCCACGATGGAATTTTCTTATTATGGCTTGGATATGCACCAAAATGAGCTCAAATGTACACAAAAATAAATGCTATCTGCTGGTGCCAACCAATCTTCTCACAGATTTTTGGCTTTTGTTTAATTGGCTGTAGATGCGACCTTAATGTACAGTTGAGCAGATATTTTCCAAATTGTTCCCACGATGGAATTTTCTTAATATGGCTTGGATATGCACCAAAATGAGCTCAAATGTACACAAAACAAATTTTATCAGCCGGTGCCAACCAATCTTCTCACAGATTTTTAGTTTTTGTATAATTGGCTTTAGATGCGACCTTAATGTACAGTTGAGCAGATATTGTCAAAATTGTTCCCACGGTGGAATTTTCTTAATATGGCTTGGATATGCACAAAAATGAGCTCAAATGTACACAAAAATATATACTATCTGCTTGTGCCAACCAATCTTCTCACAGATTTTTAGCTTTTGTTTAATTGGCTTTAGATGCGACCTTAATGTACAGTTGAGCAGATATTGTCAAAATTGTTCCCACGGTGGAATTTTCTTAATACGGCTTGGATATGCACCAAAATGAGCTCAAATGTACACAAAACAAATGTTATCAGCCGGTGCCAACCAATCTTCTCACAGATTTTTAGTTTTTGTATAATTGGCTTTAGATGCAACCTTAATGTACAGTTGAGCAGATATTGTCAAAATTTTTCCCACGATGGAACTTTCTTAATATGGCTTGGATATTCACCAAAATGAGCTTAAATGTACACAAAAATAAATGCTATCTGCTGGTGCCAACCAATCTTCTCACAGATTTTTAGTTTTTGTATTATTGGCTTTAGATGCGACTTTAATGAACAGTTGAACAGATATTGTCAAAATTGTTCCCACGATGGAATTTTCTTATTATGGCTTGGAGATGCACCAAAATGAGCTCAAATGTACACAAGAACAAATGTTATCAGCCGGTGCCAACCAATCTTCTCACAGAGTTTTAGCTTTTGTTTAATTGGCTTTAGAAGCGACCTTAATGTACAGTTGACCAGATATTGTCAAAATTGTTCCCACGATGGAATTTTCTTATTATGGCTTGGATATGCACCAACATGAGCTCAAATATACACAACAATAAATGCTATTTGCTGGTGGCAACCAATGTTCTTACAGATTTTTAGCTTTTGTTTAATTGGCTTTAGATGCGACCTTAATGTACAGTTGACCAGATATTGTCAAAATTGTTCCCACGATGGAATTTTCTTATTATGGCTTGGATATGCACCAAAATGAGCTCAAATGTACGCAAGAACAAATGTTTTCAGCCGGTGCCAACCAATCTTCTCACAGATTTTGAGTTTTTGTATAATTGGCTTTAGATGCGACCTTAATGTACAGTTGAGCAGATATTGTCCAAATTGTTCCCACGATGGAATTTTCTTAATATGGCTTGGATATGCACCAAAATGAGCTCAAATGTACACAAAACAAATGTTATCAGCCAGTGCCAACCAATCTTCTCACAGATTTTTAGTTTTTGTATAATTGGCTTTAGATGCGACCTTAATGTACAGTTGAGCAGATATTGTCAAAATTGTTCCCACGATGGAACTTTCTTAATATGGCTTGGATATGCACAAAAATAAGATCAAATGTACACAAAAATAAATGCTATCTGCTTGTGCCAACCAATCTTCTCACAGATTTTTAGCTTTTGTTTAATTGGCTTTAGATGCGACCTAAATGTACAGTTGAGCAGATATTGTCAAAATTGTTCCCACGATGGAATTTTCTTAATACGGCTTGGATATGCACCAAAATGAGCTCAAATGTACACAAAAATAATTGCTATTTGCTGGTGGCAACCAATCTTCTCACAGATTTTTAGTTTTTGTTTAATTGGCTTTAGATGCGAACTTAATGTACACTTGAGCAGATATTGTCATTATCGTCCCTACGATGAAATTTTCTTAATATGGCTTCGATATGCACCAAAATGGGCTCAAATGTACACAAAAATAATTGCTCTTCGCTGGTGGCAACCAATCTTCCCACAGATTTTTCGTTTTTGTATAATTGGCTTTAGATCCAAACTTAATGTACAGTTGAGCAGATATTGTCAAAATTGTTCCCACGATGGAATTTTCTTATTATGGCTTGGATATGCACCAAAATGAGCTCAAATGTACACAAGAACAAATGTTATCAGCCGGTGCCAACCAATCTTCTCACAGATTTTGAGTTTTTGTATAATTGGCTTTAGATGCGACCTTAATGTACAGTTGAGCAGATATTGTCAAAATTGTTCCCACGATGGAACTTTCTTAATATTGCTTGGATATGCACCAAAATGAGCTCAAATGTACACAAAAATAAATGCTATCTGCTGGTTCCAACCAATCTTCTCACATATTTTTAGTTTTTGTATAATTGGCTTTAGATGCGACCTTAATGTACAGTTGAGCAGATATTGTCAAAATTGTTCCCACGATGGAATTTTCTTAATACGGCTTGGATATGCACCAAAATGAGATCAAATGTACACAAAAATAATTGCTATTTGCTGGTGGCAACCAATCTTCTCACAGATTTTTAGTTTTTGTATAATTGGCTTTAGATGCGACCTTAATGTACAGTTGAGCAGATATTGTCCAAATTGTTCCCACGACGGAACTTTCTTAATATGGCTTGGATATGCACCAAAATGAGCTTAAATGTACACAAAAATAAATGCTATCTGCTGGTGCCAACCACTCTTCTCACAGATTTTTTGTTTTTGTATTATTGGCTTTAGATACGACTTTAATGAACAGTTGAACAGATATTGTCAAAATTGTTCCCACGATGGAATTTTCTTATTATGGCTTGGATATGCACCAAAATGAGCTCAAATGTACACAAGAACAAATGTTATCAGCCGGTGCCAACCAATCTTCTCACAGATTTTTAGTTTTTGTATAACTGGCTTTAGATGCGACCTTAATGTACAGTTGAGCAGATATTGTCAAAATTGTTCCCACGGTGGAACTTTCTTAATATGGCTTGGATATGCACCAAAATGAGCTCAAATGTACACAAAAATAATTGCTATTTGCTGGTGGCAACCAATCTTCTTACAGATTTTTAGCTTTTGTTTAATTGGCTTTAGATGCGACCTTAATGTACAGTTGAGCAGATATTGTCCAAATTGTTCCCACGATGGAATTTTCTTAATATGGCTTGGATATGCACCAAAATGAGCTTAAATGTACACACAAATAAATGCTATCCGCTGGTGCCAACCAATCTTCTCACAGATTTTTAGCTTTTGTTTAATTGGCTTTAGATGTGACCTTAATGTACAGTTGAGCAGATATTGTCAAAATTGTTCCCACGATGGAATTTTCTTATTATGGCTTGGATATGCACCAAAATGAGCTCAAATGTACACAAGAACAAATGTTATCAGCCGGTGCCAACCAATCTTCTCACAGATTTTGAGTTTTTGTATAATTGGCTTTAGATGCGACCTTAATGTACAGTTGAGCAGATATTGTCAAAATTGTTCCCACGATGGAACTTTCTTAATATTGCTTGGATATGCACCAAAATGAGCTCAAATGTACACAAAAATAAATGCTATCTGCTGGTGCCAACCAATCTTCTCACAGATTTTTAGTTTTTGTATAATTGGCTTTAGATGCGACCTTAATGTACAGTTGAGCAGATATTGTCAAAATTGTTCCCACGATGGAACTTTCTTAATATGGCTTGGATATGCACCAAAATGAGCTCAAATGTACACAAAAATAATTGCTATCTGCTGGTGCCAAAAAATTTTCTCATAGATTTTAAGCTTTTTTATAATTGGCTTTAGATGCGACCTTAATGTACAGTTGAGCAGATATTGTCAAAATTGTTCCCACGATGGAATTTTCTTAATATGACTTGGATATGCACCAAAATTAGCAGAAATGTACACAAAAATAAATGTTATCTGCTGGTGGCAACCAATCTTCTCACAGATTTTTAGTTTTTGTATAATTGGCTTTAGATGCGACCTTAATGTACAGTTGACCAGATATTGTCAAAATTGTTCCCACGATGGAATTTTCTTAATATGGCTTGGATATGCACCAAAATGAGCTCAATTATACACAACAATAAATGCTATCTGCTGGTGCCAACCAATCTTCTCACAGATTTTTAGCTTTTGTTTAATTGGCTTTAGATGCGACATTAATGTACAGTTGATCAGATATTGTCCAAATTGTTCCCACGATGGAATTTTCTTAATATGACTTGGATATGCACCAAAATTAGCTGAAATGTACACAAAAATAAATGTTATCTGCTGATGGCAACCAATCTTCTCACAGATTTTTAGTTTTTGTATAATTGGCTTTAGATGCGACCTTAATGTACAGTTGACCAGATATTGTCAAAATTGTTCCTAGGATGGAGTTTTCTTATTATGGCTTGGATATGCACCAAAATGAGCTCAAATATACACAAAAATAAATGCTATCTGTTGGTGCCAACCAATCTTCTCACAGATTTTTAGCTTTTGTTTAATTGGCTTTAGATGCGACCTTAATGTATAGTTGAGCAGATATTGTCCAAATTGTTCCCACGATGGAATGTTCTTAATATGGCTTGGATATGCACCAAAATGAGCTCAAATGTACACAAAACAAATGTTATCAGCCGGTGCCAACCAATCTTCTCACAGATTTTTAGTTTTTGTATTATTGGCTTTAGATGTAACCTTAATGTACAGTTGAGCAGATATTGTCAAAATTGTTCCCACGATGGAACTTTCTTAATATGGCTTGGATATGCACCAAAATGAGCTTAAATGTACACAAAAATAAATGCTATCTGCTGGTGCCAACCAATCTTCTCACAGATTTTTAGTTTTTGTATTATTGGCTTTAGATACGACTTTAATGAACAGTTGAACAGATATTGTCAAAATTGTTCCCACGATGGCATTTTCTTATTATGGCTTGGATATGCACCAAAATGAGCTCAAATGTACACAAGAACAAATGTTATCAGCCGGTGCCAACCAATCTTCTCACAGATTTTTAGCTTTTGTTTAATTGGCTTTAGAAGCGACCTTAATGTACAGTTGAACAGATATTGTCAAAATTTTTCCCACGATGGAATTTTCTTATTATGGCTTGGATATGCACCAAAATGAGCTCAAATATACACAACAATAAATGCTATCAGCCGGTGCCAACCAATCTTCTCACAGATTTTTAGTTTTTGTATAATTGGCTTTAGATGCGACCTTAATGTACAGTTGAGCAGATATTGTCAAAATTGTTCCCACGATGGAACTTTCTTAATATGGCTTGGATATGCACAAAAATGAGCTCAAATGTACACAAAAATAAATGCTATCTGCTTGTGCTAACCAATCTTCTCACAGATTTTTAGCTTTTGTTTAATTGGCTTTAGATGCGACCTTAATGTACAGTTGAGCAGATATTGTCAAAATTGTTCCCACGATGGAATTTTCTTAATACGGCTTGGATATGCACCAAAATGAGCTCAAATGTACACAAAAATAATTGCTATTTGCTGGTGGCAACCAATCTTCTCACAGATTTTTAGTTTTCTATAATTGGCTTTAGATGCAACCTTAATGTACAGTTGAGCAGATATTGTCAAAATTGTTCCCACGATGGAACTTTCTTAAGGAGGTTGGATACAAAATATCGAGGTATTAAGAAATAACTGAATTTGGTCTTATTTTGTTGAAAAATATGTCTTGAATCAAATTGTGTCATAAAAATACCATGTCACCACAGTTATTGTTTGAAAAAGGGCCCATCCGTTAGGGCACCCAATGATGAAAATACAATAATTTAAAAACTCCTTTTCAAGATAACTTTGGAATATAATTGTTATTTAAATGTTTTTCTATTAAGCCATTGCAGTATGTAAGTAAACTAAGTCGGAAAAAGGGAACTTGAAACTAATATGAAGTAAAGACATGCAAATAACCTTTTTCTTTGTATGATTATTTTTGTAAAATATTATTCTTTTATGAAAAAAAAATCAATTTCTCGTATTAAGATTTTTTTGAAAATTATATATTTTATAGTTAATTCACACTAGAATAAGATTAAAAAGAAAAAAAGATATGTCACCACCGGATAACAGAGATATTCACATTCAATTAAGCCACATCAATGAAAATCAACATCCAGGGGAGATAACTCTTCATTGTCAACATTACCCTTTTTAGAATTTTTCATTAGTTTTTAAGGTTAATTAGTGAAATAAATTTTATCATAAAACAAATACTTATGTTCACAAATATAACATAGTCATTGTTTTTTGTTAAACTAAATCATTATTTAATTTTTTAGTTTTTTAATCTCACACTTGCAGTGAAAAATAAACAAAATAGCATAAACTTTAAAATAGCTCAATCTGATTATCTGACTGTTGCGGATGTGCAGAAACAAAGGTATCCAACCTCCTTAATATGGCTTGGATATGCACCAAAATGGGCTCAAATGTACACAAAAATAAATGCTATCTGCTGGTGGCAACCAATCTTCTCACAGATTTTTAGTTTTTGTATAATTGGCTTTAGATGCGACCTTAATGTACAGTTGAGCAGATATTGTCAAAATTGTTCCCACGATGGAATTTTCTTATTATGGCTTGGATATGCACCAAAATGAGCTCAAATGTACACAAAAATAAATGCTATCTGCTGGTGCCAACCAATCTTCTCACAGATTTTTGGCTTTTGTTTAATTGGCTGTAGATGCGACCTTAATGTACAGTTGAGCAGATATTTTCCAAATTGTTCCCACGATGGAATTTTCTTAATATGGCTTGGATATGCACCAAAATGAGCTCAAATGTACACAAAACAAATTTTATCAGCCGGTGCCAACCAATCTTCTCACAGATTTTTAGTTTTTGTATAATTGGCTTTAGATGCGACCTTAATGTACAGTTGACCAGATATTGTCAAAATTGTTCCCACGATGGAACTTTCTTAATATGGCTTAGATATGCACAAAAATGAGCTCAAATGTACACAAAAATATATACTATCTGCTTGTGCCAACCAATCTTCTCACAGATTTTTAGCTTTTGTTTAATTGGCTTCAGATGCGACCTTAATGTACAGTTGAGCAGATATTGTCAAAATTGTTCCCACGATGGAATTTTCTTAATACGGCTTGGATATGCACCAAAATGAGCTCAAATGTACACAAAACAAATGTTATCAGCCGGTGCCAACCAATCTTCTCACAGATTTTTAGTTTTTTTATAATTGGCTTTAGATGCAACCTTAATGTACAGTTGAGCAGATATTGTCAAAATTTTTCCCACGATGGAACTTTCTTAATATGGCTTGGATATTCACCAAAATGAGCTTAAATGTACACAAAAATAAATGCTATCTGCTGGTGCCAACCAATCTTCTCACAGATTTTTAGTTTTTGTATTATTGGCTTTAGATGCGACTTTAATGAACAGTTGAACAGATATTGTAAAAATTGTTCCCACGATGGAATTTTCTTATTATGGCTTGGAGATGCACCAAAATGAGCTCAAATGTACACAAGAACAAATGTTATCAGCCGGTGCCAACCAATCTTCTCACAGAGTTTTAGCTTTTGTTTAATTGGCTTTAGAAGCGATCTTAATGTACAGTTGACCAGATATTGTCAAAATTGTTCCCACGATGGAATTTTCTTATTATGGCTTTGATATGCACCAAAATGAGCTCAAATGTACACAAGAACAAATGTTATCAGCCGGTGCCAACCAATCTTCTAACAGATTTTGAGTTTTTGTATAATTGGCTTTAGATGCGACCTTAATGTACAGTTGAGCAGATATTGTCAAAATTGTTCCCACGATGGAACTTTCTTAATATGGCTTGGATATGCACAAAAATGAACTCAAATGTACACAAAAATAAATGCTATCTGCTGGTGCCAACCAATCTTCTCACAGATTTTTAGTTTTTGTATAATTGGCTTTAGATGCGACCTTAATGTACAGTTGAGCAGATATTGTCAAAATTGTTCCCACGATGGAACTTTCTTAATATGGCTTGGATATGCACCAAAATGAGCTCAAATGTACACAAAACAAACGTTATCAGCCGGTGCCAACCAATCTTCTCACAGATTTTTAATTTTTGTATAATTGGCTTTAGATGCGACCTTAATGTACAGTTGACCAGATATTGTCAAAATTGTTCCCACGATGGAACTTTCTTAATATGGCTTGGATATGCACCAAAATGAGCTCAAATGTACACAAAAATAAATGCTATCCACTGGTGCTAACCAATCTTCTCACAGTTTTTTTTTTGTACAATTGGCTGTTGATGCGACCTCAATGTACAGTTGAGCAGATATTGTCAAAATTGTTCCCATGATGGAATTTTCTTAATATGGCTTGGATATGCACCAAAATGAGCTTAAATGTACATAAAAATAAATGCTATCTGCTGGTGCAAACCAATCTTCTCACAGATTTTTAATTTTTGTATTATTGGCTTTAGATGCGACTGTAATGAACAGCTGAGCAGATATTGTCAAAATTGTTCCCACGATGGAATTTTCTTAATATGGCTTGGATATGCACCAAAATGAGCTCAAATGTACACAAAACAAACGTTATCAGCCGGTGCCAACCAATCTTCTCACAGATTTTTAATTTTTGTATAATTGGCTTTAGATGCGACCTTAATGTACATTTGAGCAGATATTGTCAAAATTTTTCCCACGATGGAACTTTCTTAATATGGCTTGGACATGCACCAAAATGAGCTCAAATGTACACAAAAATAATTGCTATTTGCTGGTGGCAACCAATCTTCTTACAGATTTTTAGCTTTTGTTTAATTGGCTTTAGATGCGACCTCAATGTACAGTTGAGCAGATATTGTCCAAATTGTTCCCACGATGGAATTTTCTTAATATGGCTTAGATATGCACCAAAATGAGCTTAAATGTACACACAAATAAATGCTATCTGCTGGTGGCAACCAATCTTCTCACAGATTTTTAGTTTTTGTATAATTGGCTTTAGATGCGACCTTAATGTACAGTTGAGCAGATATTGTCAAAATTGTTCCCACGATGGAATTTTCTTAATATGGCTTGGATATGCACTAAAATGAGCTCAAATATACACAACAATAAATGCTATCTGCTGGTGCCAACCAATCTTCTCACAGATTTTTAGCTTTTGTTTAATTGGCTTTAGATGCGACCTTAATGTACAGTTGAGCAGATATTGTCCAAATTGTTCCCACGATGGAATTTTCTTAATATGGCTTGGATATGCACCAAAATGAGCTCAAATGTACACAAAACAAATTTTATCAGCCGGTGCCAACCAATCTTCTCACAGATTTTTAGTTTTTGTATAATTGGCTTTAAATGCGACCTTAATGTACAGTTGAGCAGATATTGTCAAAATTGTTCCCACGATGGAACTTTCTTAATATTGCTTGGATATGCACCAAAATGAGCTCAAATGTACACAAAAATAAATGCTATCTGCTGGTTCCAACCAATCTTCTCACATATTTTTAGTTTTTGTATAATTGGCTTTAGATGCGACCTTAATGTACAGTTGAGCAGATATTGTCAAAATTGTTCCCACGATGGAATTTTCTTAATATGGCTTGGATATGCACCAAAATGAGCTCAAATGTACACAAAACAAACGTTATCAGCCGGTGCCAACCAATCTTCTCACAGATTTTTAGTTTTTGTATAATTGGCTTTAGATGCGACCTTAATGTACATTTGAGCAGATATTGTCAAAATTTTTCCCACGATGGAACTTTCTTAATATGGCTTGGACATGCACCAAAATGAGCTCAAATGTACACAAAAATAATTGCTATTTGCTGGTGGCAACCAATCTTCTTACAGATTTTTAGCTTTTGTTTAATTGGCTTTAGATGCGACCTCAATGTACAGTTGAGCAGATATTGTCCAAATTGTTCCCACGATGGAATTTTCTTAATATGGCTTAGATATGCACCAAAATGAGCTTAAATGTACACACAAATAAATGCTATCTGCTGGTGGCAACCAATCTTCTCACAGATTTTTAGTTTTTGTATAATTGGCTTTAGATGCGACCTTAATGTACAGTTGAGCAGATATTGTCAAAATTGTTCCCACGATGGAATTTTCTTATTATGGCTTGGATATGCACCAAAATGAGCTCAAATGTACACAACAATAAATGCTATCTGCTGGTGCCAACCAATCTTCTCACAGATTTTTAGCTTTTGTTTAATTGGCTTTAGATGCGACCTTAATGTACAGTTGAGCAGATATTGTCCAAATTGTTCCCACGATGGAATTTTCTTAATATGGCTTGGATATGCACCAAAATGAGCTCAAATGTACACAAAACAAATTTTATCAGCCGGTGCCAACCAATCTTCTCACAGATTTTTAGTTTTTGTATAATTGGCTTTAAATGCGACCTTAATGTACAGTTGAGCAGATATTGTCAAAATTGTTCCCACGATGGAACTTTCTTAATATTGCTTGGATATGCACCAAAATGAGCTCAAATGTACACAAAAATAAATGCTATCTGCTGGTTCCAACCAATCTTCTCACATATTTTTAGTTTTTGTATAATTGGCTTTAGATGCGACCTTAATGTACAGTTGAGCAGATATTGTCAAAATTGTTCCCACGATGGAATTTTCTTAATATGGCTTGGATATGCACCAAAATGAGCTCAAATGTACACAAAACAAACGTTATCAGCCGGTGCCAACCAATCTTCTCACAGATTTTTAGTTTTTGTATAATTGGCTTTAGATGCGACCTTAATGTACATTTGAGCAGATATTGTCAAAATTTTTCCCACGATGGAACTTTCTTAATATGGCTTGGACATGCACCAAAATGAGCTCAAATGTACACAAAAATAATTGCTATTTGCTGGTGGCAACCAATCTTCTTACAGATTTTTAGCTTTTGTTTAATTGGCTTTAGATGCGACCTCAATGTACAGTTGAGCAGATATTGTCCAAATTGTTCCCACGATGGAATTTTCTTAATATGGCTTAGATATGCACCAAAATGAGCTTAAATGTACACACAAATAAATGCTATCTGCTGGTGGCAACCAATCTTCTCACAGATTTTTAGTTTTTGTATAATTGGCTTTAGATGCGACCTTAATGTACAGTTGAGCAGATATTGTCAAAATTGTTCCCACGATGGAATTTTCTTATTATGGCTTGGATATGCACCAAAATGAGCTCAAATATACACAACAATAAATGCTATCTGCTGGTGCCAACCAATCTTCTCACAGATTTTTAGCTTTTGTTTAATTGGCTTTAGATGCGACCTTAATGTACAGTTGAGCAGATATTGTCCAAATTGTTCCCACGATGGAATTTTCTTAATATGGCTTGGATATGCACCAAAATGAGCTCAAATGTACACAAAACAAATTTTATCAGCCGGTGCCAACCAATCTTCTCACAGATTTTTAGTTTTTGTATAATTGGCTTTAAATGCGACCTTAATGTACAGTTGAGCAGATATTGTCAAAATTGTTCCCACGATGGAACTTTCTTAATATGGCTTGGATATGCACAAAAATGAGCTCAAATGTACACAAAAATAAATACTATCTGCTTGTGCCAACCAATCTTCTCACAGATTTTTAGCTTTTGTTTAATTGGCTTTAGATGCGACCTTAATGTACAGTTGAGCAGATATTGTCAAAATTGTTCCCACGGTGGAACTTTCTTAATATGGCTTGGATATGCACCAAAATGAGCTCAAATGTACACACAAATAATTGCTATTTGCTGGTGGCAACCAATCTTCTTACAGATTTTTAGCTTTTGTTTAATTGGCTTTAGATGCGACCTTAATGTACAGTTGAGCAGATATTGTCCAAATTGTTCCCACGATGGAATTTTCTTAATATGGCTTGGATATGCACCAAAATGAGCTTAAATGTACACAAAAATAAATGCTATCTGCTGGTGGCAACCAATCTTCTCACAGATTTTTAGCTTTTGTTTAATTGGCTTTAGATGCGACCTTAATGTACAGTTGAGCAGATATTGTCAAAATTGTTCCCACGATGGAATTTTCTTATTATGGCTTTGATATGCACCAAAATGAGCTCAAATGTACACAAGAACAAATGTTATCAGCCGGTGCCAACCAATCTTCTCACAGATTTTGAGTTTTTGTATAATTGGCTTTAAATGCGACCTTAATGTACAGTTGAGCAGATATTGTCAAAATTGTTCCCACGATGGAACTTTCTTAATATTGCTTGGATATGCACCAAAATGAGCTCAAATGTACACAAAAATAAATGCTATCTGCTGGTGCCAACCAATCTTCTCACAGATTTTTAGTTTTTGTATAATTGGCTTTAGATGCGACCTTAATGTACAGTTGAGCAGATATTGTCAAAATTGTTCCCACGATGGAACTTTCTTAATATGGCTTGGACATGCACCAAAATGAGCTCAAATGTACACAAAAATAATTGCTATCTGCTGGTGGCAACCAATCTTCTCACAGATTTTTAGTTTTTGTATTATTGGCTTTAGATGCGACCTTAATGTACAGTTGACCAGATATTGTCAAAATTGTTCCCACGATGGAACTTTCTTAATATGGCTTGGATATGCACCAAAATGAGCTCAAATGTACACAAAAATAAATGCTATCTACTGGTGCCAACCAATCTTCTCACAGATTTTTTTTTTGTATAATTGGCTGTTGATGCGACCTCAATGTACAGTTGAGCAGATATTGTCAAAATTGTTCCCATGATGGAATTTTCTTAATATGGCTTGGATATGCACCAAAATGAGCTTAAATGTACATAAAAATAAATGCTATCTGCTGGTGCAAACCAATCTTCTCACAGATTTTTAGTTTTTGTATTATTGGCTTTAGATGCGACTTTAATGAACAGCTGAGCAGATATTGTCAAAATTGTTCCCACGATGGAATTTTCTTAATATGGCTTGGATATGCACCAAAATGAGCTCAAATGTACACAAAACAAACGTTATCAGCCGGTGCCAACCAATCTTCTCACAGATTTTTAGTTTTTGTATAATTGGCTTTAGATGCGACCTTAATGTACATTTGAGCAGATATTGTCAAAATTTTTCCCACGATAGAACTTTCTTAATATGGCTGTGACATGCACCAAAATGAGCTCAAATGTACACAAAAATAATTGCTATTTGCTGGTGGCAACCAATCTTCTTACAGATGTTTAGCTTTTGTTTAATTGGCTTTAGATGCGACCTCAATGTACAGTTGAGCAGATATTGTCCAAATTGTTCCCACGATGGAATTTTCTTAATATGGCTTAGATATGCACCAAAATGAGCTTAAATGTACACACAAATAAATGCTATCTGCTGGTGGCAACCAATCTTTTCACAGATTTTTAGCTTTTGTTTAATTGGCTTTAGATGCGACCTTAATGTACAGTTGAGCAGATATTGTCCAAATTGTTCCCACGATGGAACTTTCTTAATATGGCTTGGATATGCACCAAAATGAGCTCAAATGTACACTAAAATAAATGCTATCTACTGGTGCCAACCAATCTTCTCACAGATTTGTTTTTGTTGTATAATTGGCTTTAGATGCGACCTCAATGTACAGTTGAGCAGATATTGTCAAAATTGTTCGCATGATGGAATTTTCTTAATATGGCTTGGATATGCACCAAAATGAGCTCAAATTTACACAAAACAAATGCTATCTGCTGGTGCAAACCAATCTTCTCACAGATTTTTAGTTTTTGTATTATTGGCTTTAGATGCGACTTTAATGAACAGCTGAGCAGATATTGTCAAAATTGTTCCCACGATGGAATTTTCTTAATATGGCTTGGATATGCACCAAAATGAGCTTAAATGTACATAAAAATAAATGCTATCTGCTGGTGCAAACCAATCTTCTCACAGATTTTTTTTTCTGTTTAATTGGCTTTAGATGCGACCTCAATGTACAGTTGGGCAGATATTGTCCAAATTGTTCCCACGATGGAATTTTCTTAATATGGCTTAGATATGCACCAAAATGAGCTCAAATGTACACAAGAACAAATGTTATCAGCCGGTGCCAACCAATCTTCTCACAGGTTTTGAGTTTTTGTATAATTGGCTTTAGATGCGACCTTAATGTACAGTTGACCAGATATTGTCAAAATTGTTCCCACGATGGAACTTTCTAATATGGCTTGGATATGCACCAAAATGAGCTCAAATGTACACTAAAATAAATGCTATCTACTGGTGCCAACCAATCTTCTCACAGATTTTTTTTTTGTATAATTGACTTTAGATGCGACCTCAATGTACAGTTGAGCAGATATTGTCAAAATTGTTCCCATGATGAAATTTTCTTAATATGGCTTGGATATGCACCAAAATGAGCTCAAATGTACACAAAACAAATGCTATCTGCTGGTGCAAACCAATCTTCTCACAGATTTTTAGTTTTTGTATTATTGGCTTTAGATGCGACTTTAATGAACAGCTGAGCAGATATTGTCAAAATTGTTCCCACGATGGAATTTTCTTAATATGGCTTGGATATGCACCAAAATGAGCTCAAATGTACACAAAACAAATGTTATCAGCCGGTGCCAACCAATCTTCTCACAGATTTTTAGTTTTTGTATAATTGGCTTTAGATGCGACCTTAATGTACATTTGAGCAGATATTGTCAAAATTTTTCCCACGATAGAACTTTCTTAATATGGCTGTGACATGCACCAAAATGAGCTCAAATGTACACAAAAATAATTGCTATTTGCTGGTGGCAACCAATCTTCTTACAGATTTTTAGCTTTTGTTTAATTGGCTTTAGATGCGACCTCAATGTACAGTTGAGCAGATATTGTCCAAATTGTTCCCACGATGGAATTTTCTTAATATGGCTTAGATATGCACCAACATGAGCTTAAATGTACACACAAATAAATGCTATCTGCTGGTGGCAACCAATCTTTTCACAGATTTTTAGCTTTTGTTTAATTGGCTTTAGATGCGACCTTAATGTACAGTTGACCAGATATTGTCCAAATTGTTCCCACGATGGAACTTTCTTAATATGGCTTGGATATGCACCAAAATGAGCTCAAATGTACACTAAAATAAATGCTATCTACTGGTGCCAACCAATCTTCTCACAGATTTGTTTTTGTTGTATAATTGGCTTTAGATGCGACCTCAATGTACAGTTGAGCAGATATTGTCAAAATTGTTCGCATGATGGAATTTTCTTAATATGGCTTGGATATGCACCAAAATGAGCTCAAATTTACACAAAACAAATGCTATCTGCTGGTGCAAACCAATCTTCTCACAGATTTTTAGTTTTTGTATTATTGGCTTTAGATGCGACTTTAATGAACAGCTGAGCAGATATTGTCAAAATTGTTCCCACGATGGAATTTTCTTAATATGGCTTGGATATGCACCAAAATGAGCTTAAATGTACATAAAAATAAATGCTATCTGCTGGTGCAAACCAATCTTCTCACAGATTTTTTTTTCTGTTTAATTGGCTTTAGATGCGACCTCAATGTACAGTTGGGCAGATATTGTCCAAATTGTTCCCACGATGGAATTTTCTTAATATGGCTTAGATATGCACCAAAATGAGCTCAAATGTACACAAGAACAAATGTTATCAGCCGGTGCCAACCAATCTTCTCACAGGTTTTGAGTTTTTGTATAATTGGCTTTAGATGCGACCTTAATGTACAGTTGACCAGATATTGTCAAAATTGTTCCCACGATGGAACTTTCTAATATGGCTTGGATATGCACCAAAATGAGCTCAAATGTACACTAAAATAAATGCTATCTACTGGTGCCAACCAATCTTCTCACAGATTTTTTTTTTGTATAATTGACTTTAGATGCGACCTCAATGTACAGTTGAGCAGATATTGTCAAAATTGTTCCCATGATGGAATTTTCTTAATATGGCTTGGATATGCACCAAAATGAGCTCAAATGTACACAAAACAAATGCTATCTGCTGGTGCAAACCAATCTTCTCACAGATTTTTAGTTTTTGTATTATTGGCTTTAGATGCGACTTTAATGAACAGCTGAGCAGATATTGTCAAAATTGTTCCCACGATGGAATTTTCTTAATATGGCTTGGATATGCACCAAAATGAGCTCAAATGTACACAAAACAAATGTTATCAGCCGGTGCCAACCAATCTTCTCACAGATTTTTAGTTTTTGTATAATTGGCTTTAGATGCGACCTTAATGTACATTTGAGCAGATATTGTCAAAATTGGTCCCACGATGAAACTTTCTTGATATGGCTTGGACATGCACCAAAATGAGCTCAAATGTAGTCAAAAATAATTGCTATTTGCTGTTGGCAACCAATCTTCTTACAGATTTTTAGCTTTTGTTTAATTGGCTTTAGATGCGACCTCAATGTACAGTTGAGCAGATATTGTCAAAATTGTTCCCACGATGGAACTTTCTTAATATGGCTTGGACATGCACCAAAATGAGCTCAAATGTACACAAGAACAAATGTTATCAGCCGGTGCCAACCAATCTTCTCACAGATTTTTAGCTTTTGTTTAATTGGCTTTAGATGCGACCTTAATGTACAGTTGAGCAGATATTGTCCAAATTGTTCCCACGATGGAACTTTCTTAATATGGCTTGGATATGCACCAAAATGAGCTCAAATGTACACTAAAATAAATGCTATCTACTGGTGCCAACCAATCTTCTCACAGATTTTTTTTTTGTATAATTGGCTTTAGATGCGACCTCAATGTACAGTTGAGCAGATATTGTCAAAATTGTTCCCATGATGGAATTTTCTTAATATGGCTTGGATATGCACCAAAATGAGCTTAAATGTACATAAAAATAAATGCTATCTGCTGGTGCAAACCAATCTTCTCACAGAATTTTTTTTTCTGTTTAATTGGCTTTAGATGCGACCTCAATGTACAGTTGAGCAGATATTGTCCAAATTGTTCCCACGATGGAATTTTCTTAATATGGCTTAGATATGCACCAAAATGAGCTCAAATGTACACTAAAATAAATGCTATCTACTGGTGCCAACCAATCTTCTCACAGATTTTTTTTTTGTATAATTGGCTTTAGATGCGACCTCAATGTACAGTTGAGCAGATATTGTCAAAATTGTTCCCATGATGGAATTTTCTTAATATGGCTTGGATATGCACCAAAATGAGCTTAAATGTACATAAAAATAAATGCTATCTGCTGGTGCAAACTAATCTTCTCACAGATGTTTAGTTTTTGCATTATTGGCTTTAGATGCGACTTTAATGAACAGTTGAGCAGATATTGTCAAAATTGTTCCCACGATGGAATTTTCTTAATATGGCTTGGATATGCACCAAAATGAGATCAAATGTACACAAAACAAATGTTATCAGCCGGTGCCAACCATTCTTCTTACAGATTTTGAGTTTTTGTATAATTGGCTTTAGATGCGACCTTAATGTACAGTTGAGCAGATATTGTCAAAATTGTTCCCACGATGGAACTTTCTTAATATGGCTTGGACATGCACCAAAATGAGCTCAAATGTACACAAGAACAAATGTTATCAGCCGGTGCCAACTAATCTTCTCACAGAGTTTTAGCTTTTGTTTAATTGGCTTTAGATGCGACCTTAATGTACAGTTGACCAGATATTGTCAAAATTGTTCCCACGATGGAACTTTCTTAATATGGCTTGGATATGCACCAAAATGAGCTCAAATGTACACTAAAATAAATGCTATCTACTGGTGCCAACCAATCTTCTCACAGATTTTTTTTTTGTATAATTGGCTTTAGATGCGACCTCAATGTACAGTTGAGCAGATATTGTCAAAATTGTTCCCATGATGGAATTTTCTTAATATGGCTTGGATATGCACCAAAATGAGCTTAAATGTACATAAAAATAAATGCTATCTGCTGGTGCAAACCAATCTTCTCACAGATGTTTAGTTTTTGTATTATTGGCTTTGGATGCGACTTTAATGAACAGTTGAGCAGATATTGTCAAAATTGTTCCCACGATGGAATTTTCTTAATATGGCTTGGATATGCACCAAAATGAGATCAAATGTACACAAAACAAATGTTATCAGCCGGTGCCAACCATTCTTCTTACAGATTTTGAGTTTTTGTATAATTGGCTTTAGATGCGACCTTAATGTACAGTTGAGCAGATATTGTCAAAATTGTTCCCACGATGGAACTTTCTTAATATGGCTTGGACATGCACCAAAATGAGCTCAAATGTACACAAGAACAAATGTTATCAGCCGGTGCCAACCAATCTTATCACAGATTTTTAGCTTTTGTTTAATTGGCTTTAGATGCGACCTTAATGTACAGTTGAGCAGATATTGTCAAAATTGTTCCCACGATGGAACTTTCTTAATATGGCTTGGATATGCACCAAAATGAGCTCAAATGTACACAAAACAAATATTACACTGGGTGAAATGAAGATATTTATTACCTTTACAAGATATTTATTTTTTTGTAAGTATCATCTTTACAAGATATTTATTTCTTTGTAAATATCATCTTTAATCCTTTGTAAATTTTTGTAAATATTTGTAAATATTTGTAAATTTTTGTAAATATTTGTAAATATCATCTTTAATCTGTAATGTAGACTTTGAAAGTAAAAAAATTGGTAAATGTTGACTTTGAAAGAAATGTTTGATGAAATGTTGACTTTGGATAGAAATAATTTGTGAAAGGATGACTTTGGAAAGAAATAATTTGTGAAATGATATCTTTGAAAGAAATAATTTGATGAAATGTTGATTTTGAAAAGAAATTAAGTTGAAATATTCACTTTGAAAGGTATTAATTTGAAGAAATGTTGGCTTTGGAAATTAATGATTTAATGAAATGTTTACTTTCAAAAGTAATAATTTGGTGAAATGATGACTTTGAAGAGAAACAATTAGTGAAATGATGACTTTGAAAACTAGTATGTTTGGTGAAGTGTTGACTTTGAAAAGTGATAATTGGTAAAATGTTGACTTTAAAAAGAAATAATTTGATGAAATTTTTACTTTTAATATCAACAATTTCATCAAATGGTAACTTTGAAAAGTACAAATTTTATGAGATGTTGACTTTCAAAAGTGATGATTTCATGAAATGTTGACTTTGAAAAGAAATACAAGATGAATTTGTTGAGTTTGAAGAGAAATATAAATCTTCGAAATGTTGGCTTTGAAAAGAGATAATTTGTTTAAATGATGACTCTGAATAGGAATAATTTGGTGAAATGATAAATTTGAAGATAAAATAATTAGTGAAATGATAACATTGGAAACTAATAGGTTGGTGAAATAGTGAAAAAATGCTTTGAAAAGTAACAATTTGATGAAATGTTGAATTTGAAAAGAAATAATTGGTGAAATGATGACTTTGAAAGGAAATGATTTGATGAAATAGTGACTTTGAAAAGTGATTATTTTATTAGATGTTTACTTTGAAACGTGAACATTTTATAGGATGTTGACTTTGAAAAGAAGTAATTTGGTTAAATGATGACTATGAAGAGGAATAATTTGGTAAAATTATGACTTGAAGAGGAAGAATTAGTGAAATGATGACTTTGGGAACTTATACGTTTTGTTAAATGTTGACTTTGGAAAGTAATAATGAATGATATGAAGACTTTGAAAACGTATAAGTTTGGTACTTTGAAAAGTAATAATTTGATGACATTTTGACTTTAAAAAAATAAATATTTTGTGAAATTTGTGAAATGATGACTTAGAAAAGATATAATTTGATAATTTACTTATTTTAACTAATATGAATAATAAATACAGTGTTGAAGAATGAAAACAGCTTGTTGGAAATTATTTCCACTCATCAGGTTGTAGCTTAACGAATACACTTGCTAAATAACTCATTAGTCAAGGTGTTGATTGTCTATTGAGTGACAATATGCTGTTACATAATCAGTTCGATGTATTCATTACTCATTTAATGGGTGTTAATTTTTCAGATGGAATATTAATTTTTAAGGAAAATTTGATAATTTCAAATGATGACCTTTTGTAAAACATAGACTTATAAAATCCATTGTGTTGTTGAATGAAGATTTGTAATGGTGATTTCGTTGAAACAATTTTTGATGAAAAATTAATCATTAGATACTGGAAATGTTTACTGTTGTCTTTAGTTTGTGAAATATTTTCTCATTTTCATAAGAAAAAGAAAAACTAATCACTGATTTGAGGAATCCAAACAGCTTACTAGAAGTTAAATTCCCCTCACTTGTAGGTACCTTAACGAATACACCTGTTGGAATATCTCATTAATTAAGATGTTGATTGTGTATTGAATGGCAATGCCGTTAGCTCATGCTTGATATGCTTCATGGCTCAACGCCTGGATCAACTCTCAGCGTAAAAGCCTACCCTAGCACTGTTCATTGGGATCGACCATCTTGTATGCCGGGCAAATGTTGTTTTATGTATATGGTGCTAATTTTTATGTATACGACATGTCAACATTTGCGTGACACAATAATAAAATTATTAAAAAAATATCTCATTGCAGTTTTTAATTTCCTGTCGGTGAGGTGTCCATCAATAGTTTATTGACGTTTACATAAACACCTTACACTGCAATAGATCTTTAAAACTTGTTTGAGTGTAAATGTGTTTAAATGTTAAACATCATATAACCACAAACATATGTTGCTATTTTCTTTTGAATATAAGTATGTCTGATTAAATATTTTATAGTGTGTCAAAGGTTGATACTCAATTATGTTCAGTTTAGTAACTAAAGCCGTTTTTTAATGCCGACTTGATGGGCAGCTAGATCTGTCTCGCGACAGACCCGTGAATGCATGACTGGTCACACGCCATTTTTGAGACGTCATATATACAGAATGATTACAACGAGCTCTAAACATCTATCTTAACGAGATCACCAACTAAACCCATTCATTAACGATTTTCAGAAAATATTAAACACTCAGTTGGATTAGTCATTTGACGATGTAACACTATTAAGCGTTTGAAGTAATAAAGATATCAACATCACTTGTAAATAAACAATTATTTAAGGCGGTATTTCAGTTCAATTAATGATGCGCTACTCTGTATAGTCTGTTTATTACGTCACACCCGCGCGAGTTTTATGGCCCCTATCTCAGGTAGGTTTTTTACAGCCGTTAATTACGCAGTCTTAATAAAAAACTAATTAAAGGTGTTTATTGGACAAATTGACAAAAAGCACACCCAGTTCTTATTTAGTTGAAATATCTTTGAAAGTAAATCGAAAAGTGATCGAGGTTAGTGGTTGTTGCAGTTTTTAATTTCCTGTCCGCGAGGTGTCCATCATTAGTTTCTTGACGAATACATAAAACACCTTATACTGCAATAGATCTTTAAAACTTGTTTTAGTCTAAATGTGTTTAAACGTTAAATATATAGTAGGTATTAGAAATTGTCAATTTCAATTCAATTCAATTCAATTCTTTATTAACCTTAAGTTACACAACTTATCGTCGGTTACATAAAGTGATACAAAAAGTGATACAGGTGGACGGTGATTGCAGCGTAGATACATATGGAGAATGTACATTGTTATTTTAAGTACTAACTAACTAAGTAGTAATTAATGAATTAAGATGGTAAAGTTGATACGGCGCCGGATACCCCATCGGATCCTCACCCAGGCATAAGAGTAGACAATAATGAAAGAATGAAAGGTTTTTCGTCATTTGGTGCATTCTCTACCTGATGTAGACCTATTGTTAGGAAAACCAAGTATTAAATAGTTAACATGATTTATCTAATGATTTTGAGAAATAGGTTGAATCAATGAATTGTTGATTTCATTTAATCAAATCATCTACTTAATACAACATATTTGTTAATTAAATAATCAACCGTAATTGTTGATTGTTTAGATATAATCATAAGAAATAGAATTTCAAGATTTTATGTTCCAATCAGTTATCCTAAATGTAAAAGGTTTTTACATGTAGCTTTACACTTTTAAATAATATATTTATAACATATTTGCAAAAAAAGCGCAACCCATGACCTCACTGACAATGAAAAAAGAAGCAATGACAATCAAACATTGCCAAGATTCTACATGTCAAGGATTCAGCCAAAGGCTCGTTATGTCTTCATGCATGCATACCACTTTACTACCTAATAAACACAGTGTGTCACTGCACCTGTTATGTTATTGTTAGTGCAATAAACTAAATAATGAGAATCAAATATCTTTACCCATTAAAGGCTCATCGAATGTATAGTACAAAAATCCCTTATTTGCCACACACACAAAAAATGAGGAGATAAATCCTAATTTCGTAAATAATGATTCTATTGAAATGTTGACTTTGAAAGCAATTAGGTTCAGTTGAATATTAACTTATTGTTTATGTTATTGTTAATCATAGTAAGGGTATTGATTCTGTGTTGTTTAAAATTAGTGATCAGCAAGATATACTGTAGTACTTGTCTTTGTCTGGGTGACATATTCACATTGATAGTATATTACACTATGTCATGTTACCATGTACATCATGGTGTCACTGATATTTTGATTATGAAAGACATACTGCTTCATGTGTAAAATTTACCAATTCAAATTCAACAATATAATGTTGAGGCCACTTTGTCCCGTCAAAGGGATATCAATGCTCTTAGCATCAATCTATAGTCTGCTACCTGCTCTGACTCCAATACCTGTCTTGTTAAGTTTAACGACATTCAATCAATATATAAGATGATAATAGATGAATATACAAACAATTTAATGTAACTACTTGACAATCAAGCTTGGAGAGTTTTAATCAATGTTTATCTTGGAGAAGTGAACGCTCAGACAAAGTGAAAATTTGAAATTCTGACTTTCAAATATAATAGACCGATCCAGTCGAGAGCAGTTAGGCCCCGCCCCCTGCGTCGTGATTGGTTGAAATATTTGAGGGGACAAGTTTCAAGCTCAGGCGAGCCGGGCAGCGTATCTCAACAATGTCACTAACCGAAGCTTTTGGCTTGCGTTCATGCTAATGTCGTTCAATAACGCACATTACCTAACACATACATTCAATATATGACCTATAGCTTAGATAAATCTCATTTTATCAACAAATGAAGCGTAATTTTGACACTTTATCAATGCCCAGAGCGAGAGAAGTCGTCGACCACTTTGTAAACAAACGCATTTCAACTCGGAATATTTCCTTCACTTTTGTAAAAAAAAATTATAATCGTACAATCCAGGTAATTAATAGCTCACACATTTTACCACCAGATGTTTGATTTCATAAATCATCCACAAGTTAATTTTTTTCATATTTTGTCGAGAAACCTTTTTCACTGAAATATGTTGAGTAGTCATTGTCATCAGCTGGTCATGGTCGCATATGCTCAGTTCACCAGTTGTTGACAGTGTGTAAATTACACATCTAGATCAGTGAACTTAACTTTGAAAAAAAAACATCGAGAATTTTAATCCTTGAAACCAAATTTAAAACTAGTTGCCATATTTCATTATTGATATATCTTTTTATATTGACACAGATATCATAATCATGAAAAGTCAATATTCTCAAAATATTATTCCAGTATATGTAATTTATAATATCCTTAAAATGATAATCATTTTCACGTTTCCTTCAAATGCTACCTTCCTTTTGAATAAATTTAACTACCAAAATGTTAATGAGTCTACCTTCAAAAATCAATTGACTGTATCTATAAATCATTAAAGATGAATTTTGAATCACAAACACCATTAGAAAATATCATTGCACTACATACAATCAAAGTTTTCATTTATGTTTTGCTTTTTAAAAGTCGTATTTCATTCAGGATCTGGAAAATATCAATCTGGGTTAATCTAGATCAACAGATCTTATATTTTGTCTTTATAGCCAAATATGAATGTTCTATGAGATAGATTTGAAGAAACAGTAAAATGGGATGAGAAACAATAATCAGGGAAACATATGAGTCAACAGCAGAAGAAAATGTCTTTATAGCCAAATATGAATGTTTTATGGCATAGATTAGAACCACAAACATCTACTGTAATGGGAATGTAACAGGGATGATTTTTATTTGACATTAAAAAATATATATTTGACAGGCTTCATTCAGGATCTGGAAGACATCAATCTAAGTAAATTTATATCAACAGATCTTATATTTTTTCATTCAAGTTGATAAACAGTAGGACCTTATCCTGCTTCTAAAAAAACTTGTTGATCCAAATTTATTTAGATTGGGAAAATATGGCTATGATAAAAAAAATTCAATTAGAAAGGCTTACAGCCATACATACATATCACTATACATAATTATTTTAGAGAATTCAAAACTGGAAGATCCAAATAAATTAAGTGACTATGAAGTTTTTTAATATATAATTGTTAAAAAAATAGTTTTGTGTGAAAATAACACAATATCAGGGATCCTGGAATTAATCAATCTTGGAAATAAAAAATTAATCTTTGCTTTACATAAATATTGCATTTCATGTTTCCAAAGTAAAAACATGCATTAGGATTGGATTTAAAACAATTGTCAGGTAACATATGAGTCAACAGCAATAAAAAATGTCTTTTCAAGATTTCACATGTATGTGAAATATTATTTTTTGATTTATTATTTTGGTTTGTCTTATTGTATTCCCTGGTACACCTAAAAATCATTGACATATATGCACCAAGTTTTATTTGATTGATAAAGAATAGAAATCAGATGTACTTTTGTTAACTGATCTTTGGTCACTATTAAAACTTACCCCATCTAAAAATGATAGTTTTGAACAGTTTGGGTTATTGACTCATTCAAAATTTTATTGTTATAGCTTTGTGTCAGATTACAAGGTTATATTTTATCACTCTGAGCAAGTTTTATTCCATTATTATTTGTAGTTTAGACTTAAGCAAGTCTAGGCCCTCTAGCAGGGTAGTTACTCACGTGACCATCCGTATAAAAGCGAAATGCACGTGCAGGGTACCTTACAGTCAAAATTCACACCATGTGCGATCTAGGTTGTGTACCAGGAATTTTGACGTAAGTATTGCTTTGTTTGGAATGATTAGTAATTTGATTGTGTTATTTTAGTATCATATTTAATGTATAGAATGTCATAATCTGAAGATTATACTTTGAATTATTTAAATTTAAGTATTTTGTATCGGAACATTGTGTTCAGTTTGAAATACATGATATTATGTTCCCATGGCATTTCATGATTGTTGTTTGACAATTTGACAAATTAGTTTGCAACAGTTCAGTAAAAATTATGTGTTTATCTATCGTCCCTAGTAATCGTCCACAGTAAGGAACAAGTGTGTACTATTATCATGTATATGATAACAAGTGTGTGGAGTATTAAACCCCTATGTTTTGCGAAGAATGGCTCGCTAATGACTAGGTGGTGAGTAGTGTGTGGTGTAGTAGGCATCTGATGTAATGCAGTTGTTGTAAACGTGTGTAATACATTCGTTGTATGTATATTAAGTGTCACTAATATACAGTAGTAAGGCAATGTGACTTTGCTTTATAGTGTCCCGGTCAACTGCTGATCCGGTACTTTGTGGAAGTCTAGGTTCGGATGCTCCCCGAATCCTAGCAACGTGTAGACGGTAGTCTACGGAAGGGGCAGTGAAGCGTGGTCCGGGACGCCCAGCAGCCACTTGACCCCGCTCATATGTACGAGGGTACATGTGTCATCGCGACACGTGGGAATGACAACCCCCCACAGGTGAATTGTTGCTGATTGTTGTGAACTGTCGTTCAGTGTTGTGAACTGTCGTTCAGTGTTGTGAACTGTCGTCCAGTGTTGTGAACTGTTGTCCAGTTTTGTGAACAGTCGTTCACTGTGTGAACTGTTGTGAACTGTTGTGAACGGTTATAAACTGTTCAGCTGTGTACTGTTGTGTGGTCAACAGGTGGATTGAGACTTTATATATGTAATGAACCATATTGAATTATGAGTGACATAATTTAACAAAGACACTTGTTTTCTGCGTGTGCTCGCAGTTGTTTATGTGATTGTGTTGTGTTCATTATTTATGTGTTCTTGAATGTTGTATGTATTTGGGGTGTTAGTTGGGAGGTTTTGTGTGTAGGTAGTTTAGTGGTAGGTTAGGTACATGTAGGTAAACTATGGGACGGGTTAGTGATTAATGTTAGTTTAGTTTTATTTTATTTTGTAAATAAACTTTTTCATTTACCACTTGGGTTTTGTTATTCCTCTGATACGTGACATTTTGGTGGCAGCGGTGGGATATATTTTTTTTGTCACTATCAGGGGTAGTAGTAACGTTAGGATTAGCTAGGTCTATGCCTGATAAGGTGTTGCTTGCAAGTCTTGTGATTTGAAAGTACCCTTGTGGCTAGAGACAGGGGTTGACAGCCGCTGTTCTCTACACCTGTTGATTGTTAGATCAGGAATCTGGGTGGTAGGCGTTAGCTCGTCCCTTGGTCAATTTTGTTAGTACCAGTAAGTAGATGTAGCATACATTCCAGTAGTATAGGGAAATCCATATTGGGTGATTGGTTGAACTGGTTGAAGTAAGTTGGTGCGTTATTTTCCAGAATTGACAATAAGGTTGTCCACTTGTACTAGTGTATTGTATCGAGCAGAAGTAACATCGTACATTAGCCATGGATCTTGAGAGAATTATTCAGCTTGGTAAGAGCTTGGGTTATGATGGTGTGAATTTACAAACGTTTGTGAATGAACAGCAAGAAAGGGAAAGTATGAAGGAGAAAGATAGGCTGGAAAGAGAGAAAAGGGCGATTGAGAGAGATGCAAGGTTAGAGGAAGCCAGGTTAGCAAAGGAAGCTAGAGAGTTAGAGTTAAAGAATGAGAGAGAGAAGAATGAGAGAGATGCGAAGTTGGAAGAAGTGAGGTTATCGAATGAAGCTAGAGAGCTAGAGTTGAAGAATGAGAGAGAAAAGAATGAGAGAGATGCAAAATTGGAGGAAGCACGGTTAGCGAATGAAGCTAGGGAGTTAGAGTTGAAGAATGTGAGAGAGTTGGAGGAGAGGGAAAGGGAGGAGAGATTAGAGAAGGAGAAATGTCAGTTAGAGAGAATGCGATTGGAGACTGAGAAGGAGATTGAGATCGAAAGAATGACTTTAGATAAATTGAGATTGAAGATGACTGAACGGACAGAGAACGAGAGGTTACAATTAGATAGAGCTAGAGTAGAGAAAGGGTTGGAGGATGGAGTAGTTAGGACCAGTACTTTACCTAAGATGCCAAAGATGCCGCCATTTGAGGAACATAAAGACAATATGGACGCCTATCTGCAGAGATTTGAGAGAGTAGCTGTAGTGCAAAAGTGGCCAAAAGAGAGTTGGGCAGCTTATTTGTGTACATTGTTGAAGGGAAAAGCGTTAGAGGTGTACTCTAGACTTAGTTGTATAGATGCTGACGACTACGACCTTGTTAAAACTGCTTTACTCAGAAGGTATGACATGACGGAGGAAGGTTTTCATCAGAAGTTCAGAAACGCTAAGACAGATTCAGGTGAGATATTTTCCCAGTTTGTTGTTAGAATAGAGAACTATCTTACTAGATGGGTAGAACTTAGCGGGACTGACAAGACATACGATGGATTGGTTGATTTATTGTTGAGAGAGCAGATTGTGAATGTTGTTGGTAGAGAAGTGAGTGTGTTTCTGAAGGAAAGAAAGCCAAAGAATGCAATGGAGATGGCAAAATTAACAGAGCAGTATCTGGAGGCTCGTGGACCATTACCAGTGAAGGGTAATAGAACAGCTAATGCTGGTCAAGGTGAGAAACCCAATTCTGGTAATAAACAACCCAGGGAAAGTCCGAAAGCTGGAACACCATTCACAAAGAAAGGTCAGTTTTTCCCATTGTCTGAAAGGATGTGCTACAATTGTAAGGAAATAGGACATCTGGCTAGAACATGTCCTAAAACCACCATGAAATTGGCAAGTATTCAGGTAAGTGACCCAATTACATGTAAATCTGGGTTGTCTGCAGTTGGCGACATGAGTATGTTGTCGGATCAAGTATCGCCAGAGGTCAAAGAGCCGTCAGAATTGGTCACCTGTGAAGTGGATATGAGTTTGGGAAGCATGTGTGCCTTGGACGGGAATATGCCGATTCACAAAGGGAAGTTGAATGGTAAGCCAGTAGAAGTCCTGCGGGATAGCGGATGTAATGGCGTTATAGTACGGAAGTCCTTGGTAAGTTTGGAGTGTATGACTACGGATGTTCAGTCATGTCGACTTGCAGACAGCAGAGTCCTAATGCTTCCTGTAGCTTGGATTAGTGTGGACACTCCCTTCTACACAGGTAAAGTAATGGCAGCTTGTATGGACACCCCTTTGTGTGATCTCATCTTAGGCAACATTCCAGGGGTAAGGGAACCAAATGACCCAGACCCAGGATGGTACAATACCGTTGAGGTAGGTGCAGTCGAGACCCGAGGGCAGAGGAAGGTGAGACAAGAAGGTATGAAACCCCTTAAAACCCTTCAAACAGTTAGCCAATCATTGACTAGAGAAGAGTTTGTGCGCTTACAACAGCAAGATCCTAGTCTCGACAAGGTTAGGAAGCTCATAGAGGAAGAAAAGGTAAGACAAACAGGTCTCAGCACTTCTTTCTATTTTTGTGAAGGGGACATGCTTTATCGATCACATACATCATCAAAGTTTGATAATGGTAAGACTGTAGTACAAGCTGTTGTGCCCCAAGATTTGAAATTGGACGTAATGCAGGTATGTCATGAATCACTTATGGGTGGACATCTAGGAACTAAGAAGACAATGGATCGTGTGACGTCACAGTTTTACTGGCCAGGTGTAGCTGGAGATGTTCGGCGTCACGTTATGTCATGTGACATATGTCAACGTACCACCCCAAAAGGAAAGGTAAGACGAATTCCATTAGGTCAAATGCCACTCATTGAGGTGCCATTCGAAAGGATTGCTGTGGACCTAGTAGGACCATTGTACCCTGTCACAGACAAAGGTAATCGTTACATACTAACAGTTGTAGATTATGCAACTAGATATCCGGAGGCAGTTCCCCTACCTAGGATCGAGACAGAGTATGTGGCAGAGGCATTGTTTGAGATTTTCAGTCGGGTAGGTATTCCGAAAGAAATCTTGACGGACATGGGCACGCAATTCACATCAGGAGTGATGAAGGAGGTAAGTCGCCTTTTGTCATTACATCAGTTGACCACTACTCCATATCATCCCATGTGTAATGGACTCGTTGAGAGATTTAATGGGACATTGAAAGGCATGTTGAAGAGAATGTGCAGTGAGAAACCCCAGGACTGGGACAGGTATTTACCCGCATTGTTATTTGCATACAGAGAAGTAGCTCAAGAAAGCCTTGGATTTTCTCCATTCGAGTTGTTGTATGGAAGAACGGTGCGTGGTCCTGTACACATTCTACGCGAGGTTTGGACAAAAGACATTGAGAGTCCAGAGGTGAGAACAACTTATGAATATGTGCTTGACTTACAAAACCGGCTGGAAGAAACCTTGCAGGTAGCGCAACAGGAGCTGCGTAAGTCCCAAGGTAAGTATAAGCGTCACTACAATGCCAAGGCAAAGGTACGGAAACTGCAGCCAGGAGACAAGGTATTAGTGTTACTACCGACAGACACCAATAAACTCCTTATGCAGTGGAAGGGACCGTATGAAATCAAAGAATCATTTGGAATTGGCAACCACCGTGTACAGGTAGGTACAAAGGTCAAGACCTATCATGCCAACCTCCTAAAGAAGTATATTTTGTATCGGAACATTGTGTTCAGTTTGAAATACATGATATTATGTTCCCATGGCATTTCATGATTGTTGTTTGACAATTTGACAAATTAGTTTGCAACAGTTCAGTAAAAATTATGTGTTTATCTATCGTCCCTAGTAATCGTCCACAGTAAGGAACAAGTGTGTACTATTATCATGTATATGATAACAAGTGTGTGGAGTATTAAACCCCTATGTTTTGCGAAGAATGGCTCGCTAATGACTAGGTGGTGAGTAGTGTGTGGTGTAGTAGGCATCTGATGTAATGCAGTTGTTGTAAACGTGTGTAATACATTCGTTGTATGTATATTAAGTGTCACTAATATACAGTAGTAAGGCAATGTGACTTTGCTTTATAGTGTCCCGGTCAACTGCTGATCCGGTACTTTGTGGAAGTCTAGGTTCGGATGCTCCCCGAATCCTAGCAACGTGTAGACGGTAGTCTACGGAAGGGGCAGTGAAGCGTGGTCCGGGACGCCCAGCAGCCACTTGACCCCGCTCATATGTACGAGGGTACATGTGTCATCGCGACACGTGGGAATGACAACCCCCCACAGGTGAATTGTTGCTGATTGTTGTGAACTGTCGTTCAGTGTTGTGAACTGTCGTTCAGTGTTGTGAACTGTCGTCCAGTGTTGTGAACTGTTGTCCAGTTTTGTGAACAGTCGTTCACTGTGTGAACTGTTGTGAACTGTTGTGAACGGTTATAAACTGTTCAGCTGTGTACTGTTGTGTGGTCAACAGGTGGATTGAGACTTTATATATGTAATGAACCATATTGAATTATGAGTGACATAATTTAACAAAGACACTTGTTTTCTGCGTGTGCTCGCAGTTGTTTATGTGATTGTGTTGTGTTCATTATTTATGTGTTCTTGAATGTTGTATGTATTTGGGGTGTTAGTTGGGAGGTTTTGTGTGTAGGTAGTTTAGTGGTAGGTTAGGTACATGTAGGTAAACTATGGGACGGGTTAGTGATTAATGTTAGTTTAGTTTTATTTTATTTTGTAAATAAACTTTTTCATTTACCACTTGGGTTTTGTTATTCCTCTGATACGTGACACTTTGACAGTTGTATAGCTGATATACCTAGACTTCAGGGATTACTTTGGACTGGGATTTGGGGATATTTACCAATTGATGTATCAATATATCCCATTATCAATACTAATGAGGGGAGAAAGTCTCATTGCAAAAATCAAAACTATTAATTTTCTTCTCAAACATCCCATTGCATTCTCTAAAAATCCCATTATATCAGGCTTAGGGAATTTTATCCCTTTCATACTTTGAACCAGGGTGTTCCCTGAGACTTGCAGCAATTAATCAATGAGGCAATCAAGTAGTTTGTTTTGAATAGCTAGGTTTTCATTGATCACATATTTGGAAATAAATCTAACCAATGAAGTGAAAAATTTATATATTTGAAATGAACATTATTGATATTCCATGTTTTATCTTACAGGCAAGTTTATTTTCAAGTTGTGTTAGTATCAAATACCTGAAAGGTTATGGGACATAGCCTACTGTTTGAAAGCTATGTATACATACATTAATCTTATGGGTTTGGGCATAATTATGGAACATAATGAGTAAAATGGAAATGCAGAAAAAGCTTATATTTATTAAATATTCAATGTCTGCCAGTTTTTTTGATATCTAATTATATTTGAGTGGGATATTTCATCGTATTTGGCACAACAAGTCGTTTAACATAGTTTGTTAACAATATGGCGAAAGTTTGATAATTGCCGAAATGTCAACGTGTAGAATTGTTATAAATGATCTCGATCAATTTCAATGAACTGTTGATTCAGAAACATAAAGTACCAAAGATAAATTATCAAAGGGTACTTAGAGCTGTCACCTTGTGGAAAGTTTATGGGAGTGACTTGAAAAGTGCGTAGTTCGTGCAAATTCTCACCTTCGAACACTTGTCCGACCAGCGATTGTTTTTTTACCATGTAGTGAGCCTTTTCCACAATTTTAGCGATGGATAACGGTAACCTTGTTACCCTACACAATGAGGAATACTTCTGTCATGATATCGATGCATAAATATCGTAAAGAACGCCATTTTCAATATTATTTGCAACAACAGAATCGAGCCGCCATTATCGCGTTGTTTGTCCCCGGAAGTAAAGTTGACAAATTCGCGTAGCGAAATCGCCGCTCTGATTGGCTGATATAACGCATGCGCGAGATTTGATTGACAGACTGGATCGGTCTATTGAATTTGGTGTACATTATTGGCTCTGAAGCTGTCATATTGTTCAAAGGTTATTTCCAAAGTATAACCCGTATGAAAAAGGGCTATTTTGAGGGTTTATAATTTTGATGAAGTGTTTACTTTGAAGTATAGTTTGATGTTGTTGACATGCTAGTTCAGAAAATTTTTTTATTTGTGAACGTTTAATCTATTTTTATTATCTATTTTTATTATGTAACCAGCGAGTGCAAGTTGAATAGATATCATTGTCTTTCAGTGTGTCTGTATTTCAATTGTTGTGATAACTACCTTGTGAACATATTGATGATGTATTTTTTAAAGTTCAGCTTCATGGGCAAACGTATTGAGTAATTTTCATTTCATGACTGCATATTTTTGAGAAAAATATTCTCAATGAGACTTTTTATTTGCAATGTTTCTGAAAGAAAGTTTACTTTGGATTATTTTATTTTGTAAATATGTAGCGTCCAAAACATTTTGACCTTGATAGACATATTCATTATTGTGTAAAATCTACCAATTCAAATGTTACCATATACTATTTTAGGCCCCTTCGTCCTGTTCAAGGGCAATCAATGCTATTTGCATCAATCTATCATCTGCTACATGCTCTGACTCCGATACCCTCCTCGTTAAGTTAAACGACATTCAATTAACAATAATCTCAGATGACTATACCTGAATAACAAACAATCAACAAGCAACTACCCGACAATATATTAAGCTTGGCGAGTTTTCACTAAATGTATATCTTAGATTATAAAGTAACAATTATCAATCTATCGTCTGCTACCTGCTCTGACTCCAATACCCTCCTCGCTAAGTTAAACGACATTCAATTAACATAAAGCTCACATGACTATACCTGAATATACAAACACTTAACAAGCAAGTACACGACAATTAAGCTTGGCGAGTTTTCACAAAATGTATATCTGATATTATATGTGATCCAAATGTATTGTCTCTTGTAGCCTTTTGGCGGCTTTTACATTTTTAATGTATACATTATTGAAATATTTTTGAATGTAAGGGATGAGACAAAAATAAACAATTTCTCTCTCTATCTTTGGGTTTAGAGTAAAAATCAATACTCATACAAAATGAAATGAGTTCTGACTTTCAAATATATTTGAAATTAGGAAGTTGTTGACACTGAAGTTGTTATATTGTTCACGAGTGATTTCCAAAGTAGATGCATCATATTTATTGGCTATATTGAGAGATGATACTTTTGAAAAATATCTTGTTATATACGAATGCTTGTAAATATATCCTAAATCTGTTTACACGTGATGGGCGTGTTCTATATTTCTGGTGAGCAAGTCCTGTAACTTTAAAGCTTAAACAGATTGACTTATTGTAGTTATATCTATATCCTTTTGTCCCTGTATGAATTCTGCATATGATGTAAAATATGTATTTTGTATTAGTAATGTCAGATCCGAGATGGTGTGAGACATTCAACAAAAGATAAAAACAAAATGTTGCTCTAATTGACCTTTTGAAATGTTATTGAACCCACAAACATCTTATAAAACCTTTTATGTAGAATGTCACATTATTACATACTCAACTTAAAAGGGAACCTTTATGATACATTTCACGTACTTAGATCTCTACTTTGAAAAATATATTCAGAATGCAAAAACAACATTCCACCTTCACATGACAGAATAACAGATGCAAAGAGGATATTGTGCAAAAACGCAAATATTAATTAAAAAAAGCAAACTGTGGGCATGGAATAGACGGTGTTTCAATGGGTATTGAACAGGGGTGTGGCTACATGAAGACTTTTGTCCGATGAAAGCATATGCACGTGTTTGTTCTACGGTTGCTATGCTTCAATCAGTGGCATGCATCTTGAGACAGTGTTATTTCAAGGTCAATCTATTATGATAGTGATTTAATTTTTAGAGCCTGATTAGATATTTATTCGCGGGAGAATCAAACCTGTAGTAAAATCTAGATTCGACTTTTATTGATGATTGGTCAAAAGACGCTGAATTCATTTGATGACGATGTGGTAAATACATCAAACTACATCACCGAAGTGACCTCATTGCAATACAAGTAGAAGCGATAAGACAAGAGGTGCTTTCAAGCGACTTATATATGTGAACTTTCTTATTGAGAGATATGTGGCCCTCACGAGGAGGATTACCCTAATTTGCCACATATATTTCGGAGGTAATGAGTAAATTAATGAATATTGACGGATGCATTGTTAATATTTGTTCATATAGAAAAAGTCATCTAAGACTATGCTGATTGCATGTCGTTTAGGTATTGGAGAAAGAGAGGGTGAATAACAATCCATAGATTGATAAAAATAGCATTGTTTGCTCGCTAACAAGACAAAGTGGCTCATCTTATTATGGTTTGTCCATCTTATAGCAATGTATAATATTCATTACTTCCATCTTTAGATACGTTTATATCACTGATATCATAAGAACATAAACAACTGCAGTGGATATTTTGAAACTGTGTCAAAACCTGTCTACGCATGCTCCCATAATCAAACATGTTTATTTGTCGTTGTTTTTTCTATGTCATTTTTTGTGTGATCTTCATGGTAATAAACCATTCATTCACTAATCAGTATAGCGTATTGTTTAACTGTACACTTACAATAATATACTCAATGAAGGATTTTTTTTCATTGGGAATGTTAACTGAATTCGAATATCTTTAAATATATTCTAAAAACATTAAAAAGAGACAACATACTTTTCATATTTATCAAAGTTTACTTTTAACAACATCAAACTAAACTTCAAACTAAATATTTCATGAAAGTTATCATCTCCCAAAATAGCCAATAATTCAATAATAATTTGATATTAGAATAAATTGAAAATAAACTTTGATCAATTTCAGAACATTTTAAGAATTCAAAAAAAAATGAAAGTCGGAATTTCATATTGTCATTCTGTATAACTTCTACTCAATGCTCCAAGATAAACATTTATTGAGACACGCCAAGTTTAATTGTCGGGTAGATGCTTGTTAATTGTTTGTATATTCAGGTTAGTCATCTGAGATTTATGTTAATTGGATGTAGTTTAACTTAACGAAGAGGGTATTGGAGTCAGAGCAGGTAGCAGACGATGGATTGATGATTACTTCTCTATGCTCCAAGATAAACATTTATTGAAAACTCGCCAAGTTTAATTGACTGGTAGATGCTTGTTAAGTGTTCGTATATTCAGGTTAGTCATCTGAGATTTATGTTAATTGGACGTAGTTTAACTTAACGATGAGGGCATTGGAGTCAGAGCAGGTAGCAGAAGATAGATTGATGGTTTCTATTTTATGCTCCAATTAAACATTTTTTGAAAACTCGCCAGTTTAATTGTCGGGTAGTTGCTTTTTAAATGTGTGTATATTCAGGTATAGTCTTTGAGATTTATGTTAATTGGATGTAGTTTAACTTAACGATGAGGGTATTGGAGTCAGAGCAGGTAGCAGACGATGGATTGATGATTACTTCTCTATGCTCCAAGATAAACATTTATTGAAAACTCGCCAAGTTTAATTGTCTGGTAGATGCTTGTTAAGTGTTCGTATATTCAGGTTAGTCATCTGAGATTTATGTTAATTTGACGTAGTTTAACTTAACGATGAGGGCATTGGAGTCAGAGCAGGTAGCAGAAGATAGATTGATGGTTTCTATTTTATGCTCCAATTAAACATTTATTGAAAACCCGCCAGTTTAATTGTCGGGTAGTTGCTTTTTAAATGTGTGTATATTCAGGTATAGTCTTTGAGATTTATGTTAATTGGATGTAGTTTAACTTAACGATGAGGGTATTGGAGTCAGAGCAGGTAGCAGACGATGGATTGATGATTTCTATTTTATGCTCCAATTAAACATTTATCGAAAACTCGCCAAGTTAAATTGTCGGGTAGTTGCTTTTTAAATGTTTGTATATTCAGGTATAGTCTTTGAGATTAATGTTAATTGGATGTAGTTTAACTTAACGATGAGGGTATTGGAGTCAGAGCAGGTAGCAGACGATGGATTGATGATTTCTATTTTATGCTCCAATTAAACATTTATTGAAAACTCGCCAAGCTTAATTGTCGGGTAGTTGCTTGTTGATTGTTTGTATATTCAGGTATAGTCATCTGAGATTATTGTTAATTGAATGTCGTTAAACTTAACGAGGAGGGTATTGGAGTCAGAGCAGGTAGCAGACGATGGATTGATGATTTCTATTTTATGCTCCAATTAAACATTTATTGAAAACTCGCCAAGCTTAATTGTCGGGTAGTTGCTTGTTGATTGTTTGTATATTCAGGTATAGTCATCTGAGATTATTGTTAATTGAATGTCGTTAAACTTAACGAGGAGGGTATTGGAGTCAGAGCAGGTAGCAGACGATGGATTGATGATTACTTCTCTATGCTCCAAGATAAACATTTATTGAAAACTCGCCAAGTTTAATTGTCTGGTAGATGCTTGTTAAGTGTTCGTATATTCAGGTTAGTCATCTGAGATTTATGTTAATTTGACGTAGTTTAACTTAACGATGAGGGCATTGGAGTCAGAGCAGGTAGCAGAAGATAGATTGATGGTTTCTATTTTATGCTCCAATTAAACATTTATTGAAAACCCGCCAGTTTAATTGTCGGGTAGTTGCTTTTTAAATGTGTGTATATTCAGGTATAGTCTTTGAGATTTATGTTAATTGGATGTAGTTTAACTTAACGATGAGGGTATTGGAGTCAGAGCAGGTAGCAGACGATGGATTGATGATTTCTATTTTATGCTCCAATTAAACATTTATCGAAAACTCGCCAAGTTAAATTGTCGGGTAGTTGCTTTTTAAATGTTTGTATATTCAGGTATAGTCTTTGAGATTAATGTTAATTGGATGTAGTTTAACTTAACGATGAGGGTATTGGAGTCAGAGCAGGTAGCAGAAGATAGATTGATGGTTTCTATTTTATGCTCCAATTAAACATTTATTGAAAACTCGCCAAGTTTAATTGTCGGGTAGATGCTTGTTAAGTGTTTGTATATTCAGGTTAGTCATCTGAGATTTATGTTAATTGGATGTAGTTTAACTTAACGAAGAGGGTATTGGAGTCAGAGCAGGTAGCAGACGATGGATTGATGATTTCTATTTTATGCTCCAATTAAACATTTATTGAAAACTCGCCAAGCTTAATTGTCGGGTAGTTGCTTGTTGATTGTTTTTATATTCAGGTATAGTTATCTGAGATTATTGTTAATTGAATGTCGTTAAACTTAACGAGGAGGGTATTGGAGTCAGAGCAGGTAGCAGACGATAGATTGATGATTTCTTCTCTATGCTCCAAGATAAACATTTATTGTTAACTCGCCAAGTTTAATTGTCGGGTAGAGGCTTGTTAAGTGTTCGTATATTCAGGTTAGTCATCTGAGATTTATGTTAATTGGATGTAGTTTTACTTAACGAGGAGGGTATTGGAGTCAGAGCAGGTAGCAGATGATAGATTGATGATTTCTATTTTATGCTCCAAGATAAACATTTATTGAAAACTTGCCAAGTTTATTTGTCTGGTAGTTGCTTTATAAATGTTTGTTTATTCAGGTATAGTCTTTGAGATTAATGTTATTTCTTTTTAAAGGGACAGTAGCACGTTTTTTAATAATTTCATTTTTAAGATATTTCACTGATAATTGTGAGTTATTGCTAAATGTATAATATTGACAGTGCAAAAAATCTCATAACAAAAGCCAGTCATCCATAGTCAGAGGACAAAGTATGAAGATTCATATAAAATCCATTGCAGCCATTTTTGTGTGAACACCTTTAATTCATTTTGTGTAAGAAAATGTCATCGCATGGCTAAACTTTACCTTATACATTTGAATTATTACTACTTCATTTAGCTTAAATACATTGTTTTTCAATTGGAACCATTAATTTTCATTTTCCTGACATCACCTTATATTCCCCCTAAAAACGTGCTACTGCCCCTTTAAAGTCAACATTTCATCAAATTATATATTTCAAAGTCAACATTTCACCAAACTATTACTTATCAAAGTAAACATTTCACCATTATTTCTTTTCAAAATCAACATTCCATCAAATTATTAATTTTCAAAGTCAACATTTCATCAAATTATTACATATCAAAGTAAACATTTCACCATTATTTCTTTTGAAAGTCAACATTTCACAATTTTTTTCTCTTCAAACTCAACATTTCATCAACTAATAACTTTTCAAAATCAACATTTCATCAAATTATTTCTTTTGAAAGTCAACATTTCACCAATTTTTCTTTTCAAAGTCAACACTTCTTCAAACATATCAGTTTTCAAAGTCAACATTTCACCAAATTATTACTTTTGAAAGTAAACACTTCATCAACTCATTAATTTCCAGAACCAACATTTCTTCAAATTAATACCTTTCAAAGTCAATATTTCACCTTAATTCTTTTCAAAATCAACATTTCATCAAATTATTTCTTTCAAAAGACATCCTTTCATCAAATCATTTCTTTCAAAGTCTACATATCACAAATCATTTATTTACAAAGTCATCATTCACCAAATTATTTCTTTTCAAAGTCAACATTTCATCAAATTATTACTTTTCGAAGTCAACTTTTCACCAATTGTTACTTTTCAAAGTCAATATTTTTCAAATTATTACTTTTCAAAGTCAACTTTTCACCAATTGTTACTTTTCAAAGTCAACTTTTCACCAATTGTTACTTTTCAAAGTCAACATTTTTCAAATTATTTCTTTTCAAAGTCAACATTTTGCCAATTATCACTTTTCAAAGTAAAAAATAATCAAGGTAATAAAGATCTATTAAAGATGATATTTACAAAACTTTACAAACCTTTACAAACCTTTACAAATATTTACAAAATAATAAATATCTTGTAAATATCATCTTTAATAGATATTTATTACCTTGATTATTTTTGTAAATAAGTACTTTAATCTTTGTAAATATCTTGTAAATAAGTACTTTACAAGACATTTAATCCTTTGTAAATATCTTATAAAGAACTTCTTTTCATGCAGTGTATCAGCCGGTGCCAACCAATCTTCTCACAGATTTTTAGTTTTTGTATAATTGGCTTTAGATGCGACCTTAATGTACAGTTGAGCAGATATTGTCAAAATTGTTCCCACGATGGAACTTTCTTAATATGGCTTGGACATGCACCAAAATGAGCTCAAATGTACACAAACATAAATGCTATCTGCTTGTGCCAACCAATCTTCTCACAGATTTTTAGCTTTTGTTTAATTGGCTTTAGATGCGACCTTAATGTATTGTTGAGCAGATATTGTCAAAATTGTTCCCACGATGGAATTTTCTTAATACGGCTTGGATATGCACCAAAATGAGCTCAAATGTACACAAAAATATTAATTTTTGCTGGTGGCAACCAATCTTCTCACAGATTTTTAGTTTTTGTATAATTGGCTTTAGATGCAACCTTAATGTACAGGTGAGCAGATATTGTCAAAATTGTTCCCACGATGGAATATCTTAATATGGCTTGGATATGCACCAAAATGAGCTCAAATGTACACAAAAATAATTGCTATCTGCTAGTGCAAAAAAAATTTCTCACAGATTTTTAGCTTTTTTTTAATTGGCTTTAGATGCGACCTTAATGTACAACTGAGCAGATATTGTCAAAATTGTTCCCACGATGGAATTTTCTTAATATGGCTTGCATATGCACCAATATTAGCTCAAATGTACACAAAAACAAATTTTTTCAGCCGGTGCCAACCAATCTTCTCACATATTTTTAGTTTTTGTATAATTGGCTTTAGATGCGACCTTAATGTACAGTTGAGCAGATATTGTCAATAATTGTTCCCACGATGGAATTTTCTTAATATGGCTTGGATATGCACCAAAATGAGCTCAAACGTACACAAAAATAATTGCTATCTGCTAGTGGCAAAAAAAATTTTCACAGATTTTTAGCTTTTTTATAATTGGCTTTAGATGCGACCTTACTGTACAGTTGAGCAGATATTGTCAAAATTGTTCCCACGATGGAATGTTCTTAATATGGCTTGGATATGCACCAAAATTAGCTCAAATGTACACAAAAATAATTGTTATCAGCCGGTGCCAACCAATCTTCTCACAGATTTTGAGTTTTTGTATAATTGGCTTTAGATGCGACCTTAATATACAGGTGAGCAGATATTGTCAAAATTGTTCCCACGATGGAACTTTCTTAATATTGCTTGGATATGCACCAAAATGAGCTCAAATGTACACAAAAATAATTGCTATCTGCTGGTGCCAACCAATCTTCTCACAGATTTTTAGTTTTTGTATAATTGGCTTTAGATGCGACCTTAATGTACAGTTGAGCAGATATTGTCAAAATTGTTCCCACGATGGAACTTTCTTAATATGGCTTGGATATGCACCAAAATGAGCTCAAATGTACACAAAAATAATTGCTATCTGCTGGTGCCAAAACATTTTCTCATAGATTTTTAGCTTTTTTATAATTGGCTTTAGATGCGACCTTAATGTACAGTTGAGCAGATATTGTCAAAATTGTTCCCACGATGGAATTTTCTTAATATGACATGGATATGCACCAAAATTAGCTGAAATGTACACAAAAATAAATGTTATCTGCTGGTGGCAACCAATCTTCTCACAGATTTTTAGTTTTTGTATAATTGGCTTTAGATGCGACCTTAATGTACAGTTGAGCAGATATTGTCAAAATTGTTCCCACGATGGAATGTTCTTAATATGGCTTGGATATGCACCAAAATTAGCTCAAATGTACACAAAAATAATTGTTATCAGCCGGTGCCAACCAATCTTCTCACAGATTTTGAGTTTTTGTATAATTGGCTTTAGATGCGACCTTAATATACAGGTGAGCAGATATTGTCAAAATTGTTCCCACGAATGAACTTTCTTAATATGGCTTGGATATGCACCAAAATGAGCTCAAATGTACACAAAAATAATTGCTATCTGCTGGTGCCAACCAATCTTCTCACAGATTTTTAGTTTTTGTATAATTGGCTTTAGATGCGACCTTAATGTACAGTTGAGCAGATATTGTCAAAATTGTTCCCACGATGGAACTTTCTTAATATGGCTTGGATATGCACCAAAATGAGCTCAAATGTACACAAAAATAATTGCTATCTGCTGGTGCCAAAACATTTTCTCATAGATTTTTAGCTTTTTTATAATTGGCTTTAGATGCGACCTTAATGTACAGTTGAGCAGATATTGTCAAAATTGTTCCCACGATGGAATTTTCTTAATATGACATGGATATGCACCAAAATTAGCTGAAATGTACACAAAAATATATGTTATCTGCTGGTGGCAACCAATCTTCTCACAGATTTTTAGTTTTTGTATAATTGGCTTTAGATGCGACCTTAATGTACAGTTGAGCAGATATTGTCAAAATTGTTCCCACGATGGAACTTTCTTAATATGGCTTGGATATGCACCAAAATGAGCTCAAATGTACACAAAAATAAATGCTATCTACTGGTGCCAACCAATCTTCTCACAGATTTTTTTTTTGTATAATTGGCTTTAGATGCGACCTCAATGTACAGTTGAGCAGATATTGTCAAAATTGTTCCCATGATGGAATTTTCTTAATATGGCTTGGATATGCACCAAAATGAGCTAAAATGTACATAAAAATAAATGCTATCTGCTGGTGCAAACCAATTTTCTTACAGATATTTAGTTTTTGTATTATTGGCTTTAGATGCGACCTCAATGTACAGTTGAGCAGATATTGTCAAAATTGTTCCCACGATGGAATTTTCTTAATATGGCTTGGATATGCACCAAAATGAGCTCAAATGTACACAAAACAAATGTTATCAGCCGGTGCCAACCAATCTTCTCACAGATTTTTAGTTTTTGTATAATTGGCTTTAGATGCGACCTTAATGTACAGTTGAGCAGATATTGTCAAAATTGTTCCCAAGATGGAACTTTCTTAATATGGCTTGGACATGCACCAAAATGAGCTCAAATGTACACAAAAATAAATGCTATTTGCTTGTGCCAACCAATCTTCTCACAGATTTTTAGCTTTTGTTTAATTGGCTTTAGATGCGACCTTAATGTATTGTTGAGCAGATATTGTCAAAATTGTTCCCACGATGGAATTTTCTTAATACGGCTTGGATATGCACCAAAATGAGCTCAAATGTACACAAAAATAATTGCTATTTGCTGGTGGCAACCAATCTTCTCACAGATTTTTAGTTTTTGTATTATTGGCTTTAGATGCAACCTTAATGTACAGTTGAGCAGATATTGTCAAAATTGTTCCCACGATGGAACTATCTTTATATGGCTTGGATATGCACCAAAATGAGCTCAAATGTACACAAAAATAATTGCTATCTGCTAGTGCAAAATAAATTTCTCACAGATTTTTAGCTTTTTTTTAATTGGCTTTAGATGCGACCTTAATGTACAGTTGAGCAGATATTGTCAAAATTGTTCCCACGATGGAATTTTCTTAATATGGCTTGCATATGCACCAATATTAGCTCAAATGTACACAAAAACAAATGTTATCAGCCGGTGCCAACCAATCTTCTCACAGATTTTTAGTTTTTGTATAATTGGCTTTAGATGCGACCTTAATGTACAGTTGAGCAGATATTGTCAAAATTGTTCCCACGATGGAACTTTCTTAATATGGCTTGGACATGCACCAAAATGAGCTCAAATGTACACAAACATAAATGCTATCTGCTTGTGCCAACCAATCTTCTCACAGATTTTTAGCTTTTGTTTAATTGGCTTTAGATGCGACCTTAATGTATTGTTGAGCAGATATTGTCAAAATTGTTCCCACGATGGAATTTTCTTAATATGGCTTGGATATGCACCAAAATGAGCTCAAATGTACACAAAACAAATGTTATCAGCCGGTGCCAACCAATCTTCTCACAGATTTTTAGTTTTTGTATAATTGGCTTTAGATGCGACCTTCATGTACAGTTGAGCAGATATTGTCAAAATTGTTCCCAAGATGGAACTTTCTTAATATGGCTTGGACATGCACCAAAATGAGCTCAAATGTACACAAAAATAAATGCTATTTGCTTGTGCCAACCAATCTTCTCACAGATTTTTAGCTTTTGTTTAATTGGCTTTAGATGCGACCTTAATGTATTGTTGAGCAGATATTGTCAAAATTGTTCCCACGATGGAATTTTCTTAATACGGCTTGGATATGCACCAAAATGAGCTCAAATGTACACAAAAATAATTGCTATTTGCTGGTGGCAACCAATCTTCTCACAGATTTTTATTTTTTGTATAATTGGCTTTAGATGCAACCTTAATGTACAGTTGAGCAGATATTGTCAAAATTGTTCCCACGATGGAACTATCTTTATATGGCTTGGATATGCACCAAAATGAGCTCAAATGTACACAAAAATAATTGCTATCTGCTAGTGCAAAATAAATTTCTCACAGATTTTTAGCTTTTTTTTAATTGGCTTTAGATGCGACCTTAATGTACAGTTGAGCAGATATTGTCAAAATTGTTCCCACGATGGAATTTTCTTAATATGGCTTGCATATGCACCAATATTAGCTCAAATGTACACAAAAACAAATGTTATCAGCCGGTGCCAACCAATCTTCTCACAGATTTTTAGTTTTTGTATAATTGGCTTTAGATGCGACCTTAATGTACAGTTGAGCAGATATTGTCAAAATTGTTCCCACGATGGAACTTTCTTAATATGGCTTGGACATGCACCAAAATGAGCTCAAATGTACACAAACATAAATGCTATCTGCTTGTGCCAACCAATCTTCTCACATATTTTTAGCTTTTGTTTAATTGGCTTTAGATGCGACCTTAATGTATTGTTGAGCAGATATTGTCAAAATTGTTCCCACGATGGAATGTTCTTAATACGGCTTGGATATGCACCAAAATGAGCTCAAATGTACACAAAAATAATAATTATTTGCTGGTGGCAACCAATCTTCTCACAGATTTTTAGTTTTTGTATAATTGGCTTTAGATGCAACCTTAATGTACAGGTGAGCAGATATTGTCAAAATTGTTCCCACGATGGAATATCTTAATATGGCTTGCATATGCACCAATATTAGCTCAAATGTACACAAAAACAAATTTTTTCAGCCGGTGCCAACCAATCTTCTCACATATTTTTAGTTTTTGTATAATTGGCTTTAGATGCGACCTTAATGTACAGTTGAGCAGATATTGTCAAAATTGTTCCCACGATGGAACTTTCTTAATATGGCTTGGATATGCACCAAAATGAGCTCAAACGTACACAAAAATAATTGCTATCTGCTGGTGCCAAAAACATGTTTCACAGATTTTTAGCTTTTTTATAATTGGCTTTAGATGCGACCTTACTGTACAGTTGAGCAGATATTGTCAAAATTGTTCCCACGATGGAATGTTCTTAATATGGCTTGCATATACACAAAAATTAGCTCAAATGTACACAAAAATAATTGTTATCAGCCGGTGCCAACCAATCTTCTCACAGATTTTGAGTTTTTGTATAATTGGCTTTAGATGCGACCTTAATATACAGGTGAGCAGATATTGTCAAAATTGTTCCCACGATGGAACTTTCTTAATATTGCTTGGATATGCACCAAAATGAGCTCAAATGTACACAAAAATAATTGCTATCTGCTGGTGCCAACCAATCTTCTCACAGATTTTTAGTTTTTGTATAATTGGCTTTAGATGCGACCTTAATGTACAGTTGAGCAGATATTGTCAAAATTGTTCCCACGATGGAACTTTCTTAATATGGCTTGGATATGCACCAAAATGAGCTCAAATGTACACAAAACAAATGTTATCAGCCGGTGCCAACCAATCTTCTCACAGATTTTTAGTTTTTGTATAATTGGCTTTAGATGCGACCTTAATGTACAGTTGAGCAGATATTGTCAAAATTGTTCCCAAGATGGAACTTTCTTAATATGGCTTGGACATGCACCAAAATGAGCTCAAATGTACACAAAAATAAATGCTATTTGCTTGTGCCAACCAATCTTCTCACAGATTTTTAGCTTTTGTTTAATTGGCTTTAGATGCGACCTTAATGTATTGTTGAGCAGATATTGTCAAAATTGTTCCCACGATGGAATTTTCTTAATATGGCTTGGATATGCACCAAAATGAGCTCAAATGTACACAAAAATAATTGCTCTTTGCTGGTGGCAACCAATCTTCTCACAGATTTTTAGTTTTTGTATAATTGGCTTTAGATGCAACCTTAATGTACAGTTGAGCAGATATTGTCAAAATTGTTCCCACGATGGAACTATCTTTATATGGCTTGGATATGCACCAAAATGAGCTCAAATGCACACAAAAATAATTGCTATCTGCTAGTGCAAAATAAATTTCTCACAGATTTTTAGCTTTTTTTTAATTGGCTTTTGATGCGACCTTAATGTACAGTTGAGCAGATATTGTCAAAATTGTTCCCACGATGGAATTTTCTTAATATGGCTTGCATATGCACCAATTTTAGCTCAAATGTACACAAAAACAAATGTTATCAGCCGGTGCCAACCAATCTTCTCACAGATTTTTTAGTTTTTGTATAATTGGCTTTAGATGCGACCTTAATGTACAGTTGAGCAGATATTGTCAAAATTGTTCCCACGATGGAACTTTCTTAATATGGCTTGGACATGCACCAAAATGAGCTCAAATGTACAAAAACATAAATGCTATCTGCTTGTGCCAACCAATCTTCTCACAGATTTTTAGCTTTTGTTTAATTGGCTTTAGATGCGACCTTAATGTATTGTTGAGCAGATATTGTCAAAATTGTTCCCACGATGGAATGTTCTTAATACGGCTTGGATATGCCCCAAAATGAGCTCAAATGTACACAAAAATAATAATTATTTGCTGGTGGCAACCAATCTTCTCACAGATTTTTAGTTTTTGTATAATTGGCTTTAGATGCAACCTTAATGTACAGGTGAGCAGATATTGTCAAAATTGTTCCCACGATGGAATATCTTAATATGGCTTGCATATGCACCAATATTAGCTCAAATGTACACAAAAACAAATTTTTTCAGCCGGTGCCAACCAATCTTCTCACATATTTTTAGTTTTTGTATAATTGGCTTTAGATGCGACCTTAATGTACAGTTGAGCAGATATTGTCAAAATTGTTCCCACGATGGAACTTTCTTAATATGGCTTGGATATGCACCAAAATGAGCTCAAATGTACACAAACATAAATGCTATCTGCTTGTGCCAACCAATCTTCTCACAGATTTTTAGCTTTTGTTTAATTGGCTTTAGATGCGACCTTAATGTATTGTTGAGCAGATATTGTCAAAATTGTTCCCACGATGGAATGTTCTTAATACGGCTTGGATATGCACCAAAATGAGCTCAAATGTACACAAAAATAATAATTATTTGCTGGTGGCAACCAATCTTCTCACAGATTTTTAGTTTTTGTATAATTGGCTTTAGATGCAACCTTAATGTACAGGTGAGCAGATATTGTCAAAATTGTTCCCACGATGGAATATCTTAATATGGCTTGCATATGCACCAATATTAGCTCAAATGTACACAAAAATAATTGCTATCTGCTGGTGCCAACCAATCTTCTCACAGATTTTTAGTTTTTGTATAATTGGCTTTAGATGCGACCTTAATGTACAGTTGAGCAGATATTGTCAAAATTGTTCCCACGATGGAACTTTCTTAATATGGCTTGGATATGCACCAAAATGAGCTCAAATGTACACAAAAATAATTGCTATCTGCTGGTGCCAAAACATTTTCTCATAGATTTTTAGCTTTTTTATAATTGGCTTTAGATGCGACCTTAATGTACAGTTGAGCAGATATTGTCAAAATTGTTCCCACGATGGAATTTTCTTAATATGACATGGATATGCACCAAAATTAGCTGAAATGTACACAAAAATAAATGCTATCTGCTGGTGGCAACCAATCTTCTCACAGATTTTTAGTTTTTGTATAATTGGCTTTAGATGCGACCTTAATGTACAGTTGACCAGATATTGTCAAAATTGTTCCCACGATGGAACTTTCTTAATATGGCTTGGATATGCACCAAAGTGAGCTCAAATGTACACAAAAATAAATGCTATCTACTGGTGCCAACCAATCTTCTCACAGATTTTTTTTTTGTATAATTGGCTTTAGATGCACCTCAATGTACAGTTGAGCAGATATTGTCAAAATTGTTCCCATGATGGAATTTTCTTAATATGGCTTGGATATGCACCAAAATGAGCTAAAATGTACATAAAAATAAATGCTATCTGCTGGTGCAAACCAATCTTCTTACAGATTTTTAGTTTTTGTATTATTGGCTTTAGATGCGACCTCAATGTACAGTTGAGCAGATATTGTCAAAATTGTTCCCACGATGGAATTTTCTTAATATGGCTTGGATATGCACCAAAATGAGCTCAAATGTACACAAAACAAATGTTATCAGCCGGTGCCAACCAATCTTCTCACAGATTTTTAGTTTTTGTATAATTGGCTTTAGATGCGACCTTAATGTATTGTTGAGCAGATATTGTCAAAATTGTTCCCACGATGGAATTTTCTTAATACGGCTTGGATATGCACCAAAATGAGCTCAAATGTACACAAAAATAATTGCTATTTGCTGGTGGCAACCAATCTTCTAACAGATTTTTAGTTTTTGTATAATTGGCTTTAGATGCAACCTTAATGTACAGTTGAGCAGATATTGTCAAAATTGTTCCCACGATGGAACTATCTTTATATGGCTTGGATATGCACCAAAATGAGCTCAAATGTACACAAAATAATTGCTATCTGCTAGTGCAAAATAAATTTCTCACAGATTTTTAGCTTTTTTTTAATTGGCTTTAGATGCGACCTTAATGTACAGTTGAGCAGATATTGTCAAAATTGCTCCCACGATGGAATTTTCTTAATATGGCTTGCATATGCACCAATATTAGCTCAAATGTACACAAAAACAAATGTTTTCAGCCGGTGCCAACCAATCTTCTCACAGATTTTTAGTTTTTGTATAATGGGCTTTAGATGCGACCTTAATGTACAGTTGAGCAGATATTGTCAAAATTGTTCCCACGGTGGAACTTTCTTAATATGGCTTGGATATGCACCAAAATGAGCTCAAATGTACACAAAAATAATTGCTATCTGCTGGTGCCAAAAAAATTTCTCACAGATTTTTAGCTTTTTTATAATTGGCTTTAGATGCGACATTACTGTACAGTTGAGTAGATATTGTCAAAATTGTTCCCACGATGGAACTTTCTTAATATGGCTTGGATATGCACCAAAATTAGCTCAAATGTACACAAACATAAATGCTATCTGCTGGTGCCAACCAATCTTCTCACAGATTTTTAGTTTGTGTATAATTGGCTTTAGATGCGACCTTAATGTACAGTTGAGCAGATATTGTCAAATTGTTCCCACGATGGAACTTTCTTAATATGGCTTGGATATGCACCAAAATGAGCTCAAATGTACACAAAAATAAATGCTATCTGCTTGTGCCAACCAATCTTCTCACAAATTTTTTCAGCTTTTGTTTAATTGGCTTTAGACGCGTCCTTAATGTACAGTTGAGCAGATATTGTCAAAACTGTTCCCACGATGGAACTTTCTTAATATGGCTTGCATATGCACCAAATTTAGCACAAATGTACACAAAAACAAAAGTTTTCAGCCGGTGCCAACCAATCTTCTCACAGATTTTTAGTTTTTGTATAATTGGCTTTAGATGCGACCTTAATGTACAGTTGAGCAGATATTGTCAAAATTGTTCCCACGATGGAACTTTCTTAATATGGCTTGGATATGCACCAAAATGAGCTCAAATGTACACAAAAATAATTGCTATCTGCTGGTGCCAAAAAAATTTCTCACAGATTTTTAGCTTTTTTATAATTGGCTTTAGATGCGACCTTAATGTACAGTTGAGCAGATATTGTCAAATTGTTCCCACGATGGAACTTTCTTAATATGGCTTGGATATGCACCAAAATGAACTCAAATGTACACAAAAATAAATGCTATCTGCTTGTGCCAACCAATCTTCTCACAAATTTTTTCAGCTTTTGTTTAATTGGCTTTAGACGCGTCCTTAATGTACAGTTGAGCAGATATTGTCAAAATTGTTCCCACGATGGAACTTTCTTAATATGGCTTGGATATGCACCAAAATGAGCTCAAATGTACACAAAAATAAATGCTATTTGCTTGTGCCAACCAATCTTCTCACAGATTTTTAGCTTTTGTTTAATTGGCTTTAGATGCGACCTTAATGTATTGTTGAGCAGATATTGTCAAAATTGTTCCCACGATGGAATTTTCTTAATACGGCTTGGATATGCACCAAAATGAGCTCAAATGTGCACAAAAATAATTGCTATTTGCTGGTGGCAACCAATCTCCTCACAGATTTTTAGTTTTTGTATAATTGGCTTTAGATGCAACCTTAATGTACAGTTGAGCAGATATTGTCAAAATTGTTCCCACGATGGAACTATCTTAATATGGCTTGGATATGCACCAAAATGAGCTCAAATGTACACAAAAATAATTGCTATCTGCTAGTGCAAAAAAAATTTCTCACAGATTTTTAGCTTTTTTTTAATTGGCTTTAGATGCGACCTTAATGTACAGTTGAGCAGATATTGTCAAAATTGTTCCCACGATGGAATTTTCTTAATATGGCTTGCATATGCACCAATATTAGCTCAAATGTACACAAAAACAAATGTTTTCAGCCGGTGCCAACCAATCTTCTCACAGATTTTTAGTTTTTGTATAATTGGCTTTAGATGCGACCTTAATGTACAGTTGAGCAGATATTGTCAAAATTGTTCCCACGATGGAACTTTCTTAATATGGCTTGGATATGCACCAAAATGAGCTCAAATGTACACAAAAATAATTGATATCTGCTGGTGCCAAAAAAATTTCTCACAGATTTTTAGCTTTTTTATAATTGGCTTTAGATGCGACATTACTGTACAGTTGAGTAGATATTGTCAAAATTGTTCCCACGATGGAACTTTCTTAATATGGCTTGGATATGCACCAAAATTAGCTCAAATATACACAAAAATAATTGTTATCAGCCGGTGCCAACCAATCTTCTCACAGATTTTTAGTTTTTGTATAATTGGCTTTAGATGCGCCCTTAATGTACAGGTGAGCAGATATTGTCAAAATTGTTCCCACGATGGAACTTTCTTAATATTGCTTGGATATGCACCAAAATGAGCTCAAATGTACACAAAAATAATTGCTATCTGCTGGTGCCAACCAATCTTCTCACAGATTTTTAGTTTTTGTATAATTGGCTTTAGATGCGACCTTAATGTACAGTTGAGCAGATATTGTCAAAATTGTTCCCACGATGGAACTTTCTTAATATGGCTTGGATATGCACCAAAATGAACTCAAATGTACACAAAAATAAATGCTATCTGCTTGTGCCAACCAATCTTCTCACAAATTTTTTCAGCTTTTGTTTAATTGGCTTTAGACGCGTCCTTAATGTACAGTTGAGCAGATATTGTCAAAATTGTTCCCACGATGGAACTTTCTTAATATGGCTTGCATATGCACCAAATTTAGCACAAATGTACACAAAAACAAAAGTTTTCAGCTGGTGCCAACCAATCTTCTCACAGATTTTTAGTTTTTGTATAATTGGCTTTAGATGCGACCTTAATGTACAGTTGAGCAGATATTGTCAAAATTGTTCCCACGATGGAACTTTCTTAATATGGCTTGGATATGCACCAAAATGAGCTCAAATGTACACAAAAATAATTGCTATCTGCTGGTGCCAAAAAAATTTCTCACAGATTTTTAGCTTTTTTATAATTGGCTTTAGATGCGACCTTCATGTACAGTTGAGCAGATATTGTCAAAATTGTTCCCACGATGGAATTTTCTTAAAATGGCTTGGATATGCACCAAAATTAGCTCAAATGTACACAAAAATAAATGTTATCTGCTGGTGGCAACCAATCTTCTCACAGATTTTTAGTTTTTGTATAATTGGCTTTAGATGCGACCTTAATGTACAGGTGAGCAGATATTGTCAAAATTGTTCCCACGATGGAACTTTCTTAATATGGCTTGGATATGCACCAAAATGAGATTAAATGTACACAAAAATAATTGCTATTTGCTGGTGGCAACCAATCTTCTAACAGATTTTTAGTTTTTGTATAATTGGCTTTAGATGCAACCTTAATGTACAGTTGAGCAGATATTGTCAAAATTGTTCCCACGATGGAACTATCTTTATATGGCTTGGATATGCACCAAAATGAGCTCAAATGTACACAAAATAATTGCTATCTGCTAGTGCAAAATAAATTTCTCACAGATTTTTAGCTTTTTTTTAATTGGCTTTAGATGCGACCTTAATGTACAGTTGAGCAGATATTGTCAAAATTGCTCCCACGATGGAATGTTCTTAATATGGCTTGCATATGCACCAATATTAGCTCAAATGTACACAAAAACAAATGTTTTCAGCCGGTGCCAACCAATCTTCTCACAGATTTTTAGTTTTTGTATAATGGGCTTTAGATGCGACCTTAATGTACAGTTGAGCAGATATTGTCAAAATTGTTCCCACGGTGGAACTTTCTTAATATGGCTTGGATATGCACCAAAATGAGCTCAAATGTACACAAAAATAATTGCTATCTGCTGGTGCCAAAAAAATTTCTCACAGATTTTTAGCTTTTTTATAATTGGCTTTAGATGCGACATTACTGTACAGTTGAGTAGATATTGTCAAAATTGTTCCCACGATGGAACTTTCTTAATATGGCTTGGATATGCACCAAAATTAGCTCAAATGTACACAAACATAAATGCTATCTGCTGGTGCCAACCAATCTTCTCACAGATTTTTAGTTTGTGTATAATTGGCTTTAGATGCGACCTTAATGTACAGTTGAGCAGATATTGTCAAATTGTTCCCACGATGGAACTTTCTTAATATGGCTTGGATATGCACCAAAATGAGCTCAAATGTACACAAAAATAAATGCTATCTGCTTGTGCCAACCAATCTTCTCACAAATTTTTTCAGCTTTTGTTTAATTGGCTTTAGACGCGTCCTTAATGTACAGTTGAGCAGATATTGTCAAAATTGTTCCCACGATGGAACTTTCTTAATATGGCTTGCATATGCACCAAATTTAGCACAAATGTACACAAAAACAAAAGTTTTCAGCCGGTGCCAACCAATCTTCTCACAGATTTTTAGTTTTTGTATAATTGGCTTTAGATGCGACCTTAATGTACAGTTGAGCAGATATTGTCAAAATTGTTCCCACGATGGAACTTTCTTAATATGGCTTGGATATGCACCAAAATGAGCTCAAATGTACACAAAAATAATTGCTATCTGCTGGTGCCAAAAAAATTTCTCACAGATTTTTAGCTTTTTTATAATTGGCTTTAGATGCGACCTTAATGTACAGTTGAGCAGATATTGTCAAATTGTTCCCACAATGGAACTTTCTTAATATGGCTTGGATATGCACCAAAATGAACTCAAATGTACACAAAAATAAATGCTATCTGCTTGTGCCAACCAATCTTCTCACAAATTTTTTCAGCTTTTGTTTAATTGGCTTTAGACGCGTCCTTAATGTACAGTTGAGCAGATATTGTCAAAATTGTTCCCACGATGGAACTTTCTTAATATGGCTTGGATATGCACCAAAATGAGCTCAAATGTACACAAAAATAAATGCTATTTGCTTGTGCCAACCAATCTTCTCACAGATTTTTAGCTTTTGTTTAATTGGCTTTAGATGCGACCTTAATGTATTGTTGAGCAGATATTGTCAAAATTGTTCCCACGATGGAATTTTCTTAATACGGCTTGGATATGCACCAAAATGAGCTCAAATGTACACAAAAATAATTGCTATTTGCTGGTGGCAACCAATCTCCTCACAGATTTTTAGTTTTTGTATAATTGGCTTTAGATGCAACCTTAATGTACAGTTGAGCAGATATTGTCAAAATTGTTCCCACGATGGAACTATCTTAATATGGCTTGGATATGCACCAAAATGAGCTCAAATGTACACAAAAATAATTGCTATCTGCTAGTGCAAAAAAAATTTCTCACAGATTTTTAGCTTTTTTTTAATTGGCTTTAGATGCGACCTTAATGTACAGTTGAGCAGATATTGTCAAAATTGTTCCCACGATGGAATTTTCTTAATATGGCTTGCATATGCACCAATATTAGCTCAAATGTACACAAAAACAAATGTTTTCAGCCGGTGCCAACCAATCTTCTCACAGATTTTTAGTTTTTGTATAATTGGCTTTAGATGCGACCTTAATGTACAGTTGAGCAGATATTGTCAAAATTGTTCCCACGATGGAACTTTCTTAATATGGCTTGGATATGCACCAAAATGAGCTCAAATGTACACAAAAATAATTGATATCTGCTGGTGCCAAAAAAATTTCTCACAGATTTTTAGCTTTTTTATAATTGGCTTTAGATGCGACATTACTGTACAGTTGAGTAGATATTGTCAAAATTGTTCCCACGATGGAACTTTCTTAATATGGCTTGGATATGCACCAAAATTAGCTCAAATATACACAAAAATAATTGTTATCAGCCGGTGCCAACCAATCTTCTCACAGATTTTTAGCTTTTTTATAATTGGCTTTAGATGCGACCTTCATGTACAGTTGAGCAGATATTGTCAAAATTGTTCCCACGATGGAATTTTCTTAAAATGGCTTGGATATGCACCAAAATTAGCTCAAATGTACACAAAAATAAATGTTATCTGCTGGTGGCAACCAATCTTCTCACAGATTTTTAGTTTTTGTATAATTGGCTTTAGATGCGACCTTAATGTACAGGTGAGCAGATATTGTCAAAATTGTTCCCACGATGGAACTTTCTTAATATGGCTTGGATATGCACCAAAATGAGATTAAATGTACACAAAAATAAATGCTATCTGCTGGTGCCAACCGATCTTCTCACAGATTTTTAGTTTTTGTATTATTGGCTTAAGATACGACTTTAATGAACAGTTGAACAGATATTGTCCAAATTGTTCCCACGATGGAATTTTCTTATTATGGCTTGGATATGCACCAAAATGAGCTCAAATATACACAAGAACAAATGTTATCAGCCGGTGCCAACCAATCTTCTCACAGATTTTTAGTTTTTGTATAATTGGCTTTAGATGCGACCTTAATGTACAGTTGAGCAGATATTGTCAAAATTGTTCCCACGATGGAACTTTCTTAATATGGCTTGGATATGCACCAACATGAGCTCAAATGTACACAAAAATAAATGCTATCTGCTGGTGCCAACCAATCTTCTCACAGATTTTTAGTTTTTTTTTAATTGGCTTTAGATGCGACCTTAATGTACAGTTGAGCAGATATTGTCAAAATTGTTCCCACGATGGAATTTTCTTAATATGGCTTGCATATGCACCAATATTAGCTCAAATGTACACAAAAACAAATGTTTTCAGCCGGTGCCAACCAATCTTCTCACAGATTTTTAGTTTTTGTATAATTGGCTTTAGATGCGACCTTAATGTACAGTTGAGCAGATATTGTCAAAATTGTTCCCACGATGGAACTTTCTTAATATGGCTTGGATATGCACCAAAATGAGCTCAAATGTACACAAAAATAATTGATATCTGCTGGTGCCAAAAAAATTTCTCACAGATTTTTAGCTTTTTTATAATTGGCTTTAGATGCGACATTACTGTACAGTTGAGTAGATATTGTCAAAATTGTTCCCACGATGGAACTTTCTTAATATGGCTTGGATATGCACCAAAATGAGCTCAAATATACACAAAAATAATTGTTATCAGCCGGTGCCAACCAATCTTCTCACAGATTTTTAGTTTTTGTATAATTGGCTTTAGATGCGACCTTAATGTACAGGTGAGCAGATATTGTCAAAATTGTTCCCACGATGGAACTTTCTTAATATTGCTTGGATATGCACCAAAATGAGCTCAAATGTACACAAAAATAATTGTTATCTGCTGGTGCCAACCAATCTTCTCACAGATTTTTAGTTTTTGTATAATTGGCTTTAGATGCGACCTTAATGTACAGTTGAGCAGATATTGTCAAAATTGTTCCCACGATGGAACTTTCTTAATATGGCTTGGATATGCACCAAAATGAACTCAAATGTACACAAAAATAAATGCTATCTGCTTGTGCCAACCAATCTTCTCACAAATTTTTTCAGCTTTTGTTTAATTGGCTTTAGACGCGTCCTTAATGTACAGTTGAGCAGATATTGTCAAAATTGTTCCCACGATGGAACTTTCTTAATATGGCTTGCATATGCACCAAATTTAGCACAAATGTACACAAAAACAAAAGTTTTCAGCCGGTGCCAACCAATCTTCTCACAGATTTTTAGTTTTTGTATAATTGGCTTTAGATGCGACCTTAATGTACAGTTGAGCAGATATTGTCAAAATTGTTCCCACGATGGAACTTTCTTAATATGGCTTGGATATGCACCAAAATGAGCTCAAATGTACACAAAAATAATTGCTATCTGCTGGTGCCAAACAAATTTCTCACAGATTTTTAGCTTTTTTATAATTGGCTTTAGATGCGACCTTCATGTACAGTTGAGCAGATATTGTCAAAATTGTTCCCACGATGGAATTTTCTTAAAATGGCTTGGATATGCACCAAAATTAGCTCAAATGTACACAAAAATAAATGTTATCTGCTGGTGGCAACCAATCTTCTCACAGATTTTTAGTTTTTGTATAATTGGCTTTAGATGCGACCTTAATGTACAGGTGAGCAGATATTGTCAAAATTGTTCCCACGATGGAACTTTCTTAATATGGCTTGGATATGCACCAAAATGAGATTAAATGTACACAAAAATAAATGCTATCTGCTGGTGCCAACCAATCTTCTCACAGATTTTTAGTTTTTGTATTATTGGCTTTAGATGCGACCTTAATGAACAGTTGTGCAGATATTGTCCAAATTGTTCCCACGATGGAATTTTCTTATTATGGCTTGGATATGCACCAAAATGAGCTCAAATGTACACAAAAACAAATGTTATCAGCCGGTGCCAACCAATCTTCTCACAGATTTTTAGTTTTTGTATAATTGGCTTTAGATGCGACCTTTATGTAGAGTTGAGCAGATATTGTCATTATTTTCCCTACGATGAAATTTTCTTAATATGGCTTGGATATGCACCAAAATGGGCTCAAATGTACACAAAAATAAATGCTATCTGCTGGTGCCAACCAATCATCTCACAGATTTTTAGTTTCTGTATAATTGGCTTTAGATGCGACCTTAATGTACAGTTGAGCAGATATTGTCAAAATTGTTCCCACGATTGAACTTTCTTAATATGGCTTGGATATGCACCAAAATGAGCTCAAATGTACACAAAAATAAATGCTATCTACTGGTGCCAACCAATCTTCTCACAGATTTTTTTGTTGTATAATTGGCTTTAGATGCGACCTCAATGTACAGTTGAGCAGATATTGTCAAAATTGTTCCCATGATGGAATTTTCTTAATATGGCTTGGATATGCACCAAAATGAGCTAAAATGTACATAAAAATAAATGCTATCTACTGGTGCCAACCAATCTTCTCACAGATTTTTAGTTTTTGTATAATTGGCTTTAGATGCGACCTCACTGTACAGTTGAGCAGATATTGTCAAAATTGTTCCCATGATGGAATTTTCTTAATATGGCTTGGATATGCACCAACATGAGCTTAAATGTACACAAAAATAAATGCTATCTGCTGGTGCAAACCAATCTTCTCACAGATTTTTAGTTTTTGTATTATTGGCTTTAGATGCGACTTTAATGAACAGGTGAGCAGATGTTGTCAAAATTGTTCCCACGATAGAATTTTCTTAATATGGCTTGGATATGCACCAAAATGGGCTCAAATGTACACAAAAATAAATGCTATCTGCTGGTGCCAACCAATCTTCTCACAGATTTTTAGTTTTTGTATAATTGGCTTAAGATACGACTTTAATGAACAGTTAAACAGATATTGTCAAAATTGTTCCCACGATGGAATTTTCTTATTATGGCTTGGATATGCACCAAAATGAGCTCAAATATACACAAGAACAAATGTTATCAGCCGGTGCCAACCATTCTTCTCACAGATTTTTAGTTTTTGTATAATTGGCTTTAGATGCGACCTTAATGTACAGTTGAGCAGATATTGTCAAAATTGTTCCCACGATGGAACTTTCTTAATATGGCTTGGATATGTATCAACATGGGCTCAAATGTACACAAAAATAAATGCTATCTGCTGGTGCCAACCAATCTTCTCACAGATTTTTAGTTTTTGTATAATTGGCTTTAGATGCGACCTTTATGCAGAGTTGAGTAGATATTGTCAAAATTGTTCCCACGATGGAATTTTCTTATTATGGCTTGGATATGCACCAACATGAGCTCAAATGTACACAAAACAAATGTTATCAGCCGGTGCCAACCAATCTTCTCACAGATTTTTAGTTTTTGTATAATCGGCTTTAGATGCGACCTTAATGTACAGTTGAGCAGATATTGTCAAAATTGTTCCCACGATGGAACTTTCTTTATATGGCTTGGATATGCACCAACATTAGCTCAAATGTACACAAAAATAAATGCTATCTGCTGGTGCCAACCAATCTTCTCACAGATTTTTAGTTTTTGTATAATTGGCTTTAGATGCGACCTTTATGCAGAGTTGAGTAGATATTGTCAAAATTGTTCCCACGATGGAATTTTCTTATTATGGCTTGGATATGCACCAACATGAGCTCAAATGTACACAAAACAAATGTTTTCAGCCGGTGCCAACCAATCTTCTCACAGATTTTTAGTTTTTGTATAATCGGCTTTAGATGCGACCTTAATGTACAGTTGAGCAGATATTGTCAAATTGTTCCCCCGATGGAATTCTCTTATTATGGCTTGGATATGCACCAAAATGAGCTCGAATATACACAAGAACAAATGTTATCAGCCGGTGCCAACCAATCTTCTCACAGATTTTTAGTTTTTGTATAATTGGCTTTAGATGCGACCTCAATGTACAGTTGAGCAGATATTGTCAAAATTGTTCCCAAGATGGAACTTTCTTAATATGGCTTGGATATGCACCAACATTAACTCAAATGTACACAAAAATAAATGCTATCTGCTGGTGCCAACCAATCTTCTCACAGATTTTTAGTTTTTGTATTATTGGCTTAAGATACGACTTTAATGAACAGTTGAACAGATATTGTCAAAATTGTTCCCATGATGGAATTTTCTTATTATGGCTTGGATATGCACCAACATGAGCTCAAATGTACACAAAAATAAATGCTATCTGCTGGTGGCAACCAATCTTCTCACAGATTTTTAGTTTTTGTATAATTGGCTTTAGATGCGACCTTAATGTACAGTTGACCAGATATTGTCAAAATTGTTCCCACGATGGAACTTTCTTAATATGGCTTGGATATGCACCAAAATGAGCTCAAATGTACACAAAAATAAATGCTATCTACTGGTGCCAACCAATCTTCTCACAGATTTTTTTTTTGTATAATTGGCTTTAGATGCGACCTCAATGTACAGTTGAGCAGATATTGTCAAAATTGTTCCCATGATGGAATTTTCTTAATATGGCTTGGATATGCACCAAAATGAGCTAAAATGTACATAAAAATAAATGCTATCTGCTGGTGCAAACCAATCTTCTTACAGATTTTTAGTTTTTGTATTATTGGCTTTAGATGCGACCTCAATGTACAGTTGAGCAGATATTGTCAAAATTGTTCCCACGATGGAATTTTCTTAATATGGCTTGGATATGCACCAAAATGAGCTCAAATGTACACAAAACAAATGTCATCAGCCGGTGCCAACCAATCTTCTCACAGATTTTTAGTTTTTGTATAATTGGCTTTAGATGCGACCTTAATGTACAGTTGAGCAGATATTGTCAAAATTGTTCCCAAGATGGAACTTTCTTAATATTGCTTGGACATGCACCAAAATGAGCTCAAATGTACACAAAAATAAATGCTATTTGCTTGTGCCAACCAATCTTCTCACAGATTTTTAGCTTTTGTTTAATTGGCTTTAGATGCGACCTTAATGTATTGTTGAGCAGATATTGTCAAAATTGTTCCCACGATGGAATTTTCTTAATACGGCTTGGATATGCACAAAATGAGCTCAAATGTACACAAAAATAATTGCTATTTGCTGGTGGCAACCAATCTTCTAACAGATTTTTAGTTTTTGTATAATTGGCTTTAGATGCAACCTTAATGTACAGTTGAGCAGATATTGTCAAAATTGTTCCCACGATGGAACTATCTTTATATGGCTTGGATATGCACCAAAATGAGCTCAAATGTACACAAACATAATTGCTATCTGCTAGTGCAAAATAAATTTCTCACAGATTTTTAGCTTTTTTTTAATTGGCTTTAGATGCGACCTTAATGTACAGTTGAGCAGATATTGTCAAAATTGTTCCCACGATGGAATTTTCTTAATATGGCTTGCATATGCACCGATATTAGCTCAAATGTACACAAAAACAAATGTTTTCAGCCGGTGCCAACCAATCTTGTCACAGATTTTTAGTTTTTGTATAATGGGCTTTAGATGCGACCTTAATGTACAGTTGAGCAGATATTGTCAAAATTGTTCCCACGGTGGAACTTTCTTAATATGGCTTGGATATGCACCAAAATGAGCTCAAATGTACACAAAAATAATTGCTATCTGCTGGTGCCAAAAAAATTTCTCACAGATTTTTAGCTTTTTTATAATTGGCTTTAGATGCGACATTACTGTACAGTTGAGTAGATATTGTCAAAATTGTTCCCACGATGGAACTTTCTTAATATGGCTTGGATATGCACCAAAATTAGCTCAAATGTACACAAACATAAATGCTATCTGCTGGTGCCAACCAATCTTCTCACAGATTTTTAGTTTGTGTATAATTGGCTTTAGATGCGACCTTAATGTACAGTTGAGCAGATATTGTCAAATTGTTCCCACGATGGAACTTTCTTAATATGGCTTGGATATGCACCAAAATGAGCTCAAATGTACACAAAAATAAATGCTATCTGCTTGTGCCAACCAATCTTCTCACAAATTTTTTCAGCTTTTGTTTAATTGGCTTTAGACGCGTCCTTAATGTACAGTTGAGCAGATATTGTCAAAATTGTTCCCACGATGGAACTTTCTTAATATGGCTTGCATATGCACCAATTTAGCACAAATGTACACAAAAACAAAAGTTTTCAGCCGGTGCCAACCAATCTTCTCACAGGTTTTTAGTTTTTGTATAATTGGCTTTAGATGCGACCTTAATGTACAGTTGAGCAGATATTGTCAAAATTGTTCCCACGATGGAACTTTCTTAATATGGCTTGGATATGCACCAAAAGGAGCTCAAATGTACACAAAAATAATTGCTATCTGCTGGTGCCAAAACAATTTCTCACAGATTTTTAGCTTTTTTATAATTGGCTTTAGATGCGACCTTAATGTACAGTTGAGCAGATATTGTCAAATTGTTCCCACGATGGAACTTTCTTAATATGGCTTGGATATGCACCAAAATGAACTCAAATGTACACAAAAATAAATGCTATCTGCTTGTGCCAACCAATCTTCTCACAAATTTTTTCAGCTTTTGTTTAATTGGCTTTAGACGCGTCCTTAATGTACAGTTGAACAGATATTGTCAAAATTGTTCCCACGATGGAACTTTCTTAATATGGCTTGGATATGCACCAACATGAGCTCAAATGTACACAAAAATAAATGCTATTTGCTTGTGCCAACCAATCTTCTCACAGATTTTTAGCTTTTGTTTAATTGGCTTTAGATGCGACCTTAATGTATTGTTGAGCAGATATTGTCAAAATTGTTCCCACGATGGAATTTTCTTAATACGGCTTGGATATGCACCAAAATGAGCTCAAATGTACACAAAAATAATTGCTATTTGCTGGTGGCAACCAATCTTCTCACAGATTTTTAGTTTTTGTATAATTGGCTTTAGATGCAACCTTAATGTACAGTTGAGCAGATATTGTCAAAATTGTTCCCACGATGGAACTATCTTAATATGGCTTGGATATGCACCAAAATGAGCTCAAATGTACACAAAAATAATTGCTATCTGCTAGTGCAAAAAAAAATTCTCACATATTTTTAGCTTTTTTTTAATTGGCTTTAGATGCGACCTTAATGTACAGTTGAGCAGATATTGTCAAAATTGTTCCCACGATGGAATTTTCTTAATATGGCTTGCATATGCACCAATATTAGCTCAAATGTACACAAAAACAAATGTTTTCAGCCGGTGCCAACCAATCTTCTCACAGATTTTTAGTTTTTGTATAATTGGCTTTAGATGCGACCTTAATGTACAGTTGAGCAGATATTGTCAAAATTGTTCCCACGATGGAACTTTCTTAATATGGCTTGGATATGCACCAAAATGAGCTCAAATGTACACAAAAATAATTGATATCTGCTGGTGCCAAAAAAATTTCTCACAGATTTTTAGCTTTTTTATAATTGGCTTTAGATGCGACATTACTGTACAGTTGAGTAGATATTGTCAAAATTGTTCCCACGATGGAACTTTCTTAATATGGCTTGGATATGCACCAAAATTAGCTCAAATATACACAAAAATAATTGTTATCAGCCGGTGCCAACCAATCTTCTCACAGATTTTTAGTTTTTGTATAATTGGCTTTAGATGCGACCTTAATGTACAGGTGAGCAGATATTGTCAAAATTGTTCCCACGATGGAACTTTCTTAATATTGCTTGGATATGCACCAAAATGAGCTCAAATGTACACAAAAATAATTGCTATCTGCTGGTGCCAACCAATCTTCTCACAGATTTTTAGTTTTTGTATAATTGGCTTTAGATGCGACCTTAATGTACAGTTGAGCAGATATTGTCAAAATTGTTCCCACGATGGAACTTTCTTAATATGGCTTGGATATGCACCAAAATGAACTCAAATGTACACAAAAATAAATGCTATCTGCTTGTGCCAACCAATCTTCTCACAAATTTTTTCAGCTTTTGTTTAATTGGCTTTAGACGCGTCCTTAATGTACAGTTGAGCAGATATTGTCAAAATTGTTCCCACGATGGAACTTTCTTAATATGGCTTGCATATGCACCAAATTTAGCACAAATGTACACAAAAACAAAAGTTTTCAGCCGGTGCCAACCAATCTTCTCACAGAATTTTAGTTTTTGTATAATTGGCTTTAGATGCGACCTTAATGTACAGTTGAGCAGATATTGTCAAAATTGTTCCCACGATGGAACTTTCTTAATATGGCTTGGATATGCACCAAAATGAGCTCAAATGTACACAAAAATAAATGCTATCTGCTGGTGCCAAAAAAATTTCTCACAGATTTTTAGCTTTTTTATAATTGGCTTTAGATGCGACCTTCATGTACAGTTGAGCAGATATTGTCAAAATTGTTCCCACGATGGAATTTTCTTAAAATGGCTTGGATATGCACCAAAATTAGCTCAAATGTACACAAAAATAAATGTTATCTGCTGGTGGCAACCAATCTTCTCACAGATTTTTAGTTTTTGTATAATTGGCTTTAGATGCGACCTTAATGTACAGGTGAGCAGATATTGTCAAAATTGTTCCCACGATGGAACTTTCTTAATATGGCTTGGATATGCACCAAAATGAGCTTAAATGTACACAAAAATAAATGCTATCTGCTGGTGCCAACCGATCTTCTCACAGATTTTTAGTTTTTGTATTATTGGCTTAAGATACGACTTTAATGAACAGTTGAACAGATATTGTCCAAATTGTTCCCACGATGGAATTTTCTTATTATGGCTTGGATATGCACCAAAATGAGCTCAAATATACACAAGAACAAATGTTATCAGCCGGTGCCAACCAATCTTCTCACAGATTTTTAGTTTTTGTATAATTGGCTTTAGATGCGACCTTAATGTACAGTTGAGCAGATATTGTCAAAATTGTTCCCACGATGGAACTTTCTTAATATGGCTTGGATATGCACCAACATGAGCTCAAATGTACACAAAAATAAATGCTATCTGCTGGTGCCAACCAATCTTCTCACAGATTTTTAGTTTTTGTATAATTGGCTTTAGATGCGACCTTAATGAACAGTTGTGCAGATATTGTCACAATTGTTCCCACGATGGAATTTTCTTATTTTGGCTTGGATATGCACCAAAATGAGCTCAAATGTACACAAAAACAAATGTTATCAGCCGGTGCCAACCAATCTTCTCACAGATTTTTAGTTTTTGTATAATTGGCTTTAGATGCGACCTAAATGTACAGTTGAGCAGATATTGTCAAAATTGTTCCCACGATGGAACTTTCTTAATATGGCTTGGATATGCACCAAAATGAGCTCAAGTGTACACAAAAATAAATGCTATCTACTGGTGCCAACCAATCTTCTCACAGATTTTTAGTTTTTGTATATTTGGCTTTAGATGCAACCTTAATGTACAGTTGAGCAGATATTGTCAAAATTGTTCCCACGATGGAACTTTCTTAATATGGCTTGGATATGCACCACAATGAGCTTAAATGTACACAAAAATAAATGCTATCTGCTGGTGCCAACCAATCTTCTCACAGATTTTTAGTTTTTGTATTATTGGCTTTAGATGCGACCTTAATGAACAGTTGTGCAGATATTGTCAAAATTGTTCCCACGATGGAATTTTCTTATTATGGCTTGGATATGCACCAAAATGAGCTCAAATGTACACAAAAACAAATGTTTTCAGCCGGTGCCAACCAATCTTCTCACAGATTTTTAGTTTTTGTATAATTGGCTTTAGATGCGACCTTTATGTAGAGTTGAGCAGATATTGTCATTATTTTCCCTACGATGAAATTTTCTTAATATGGCTTGGATATGCACCAAAATGGGCTCAAATGTACACAAAAATAAATGCTATCTGCTGGTGCCAACCAATCATCTCACAGATTTTTAGTTTTTGTATAATTGGCTTTAGATGCGACCTTAATGTACAGTTGTGCAGATATTGTCAAAATTGTTCCCACGATGGAACTTTCTTAATATGGCTTGGATATGCACCAAAATGAGCTCAAATGTACACAAAAATAAAAGCTATCTACTGGTGCCAACCAATCTTCTCACAGATTTTTAGTTTTTGTATAATTGGCTTTAGATGCGACCTCACTGTACAGTTGAGCAGATATTGTCAAAATTGTTCCCATGATGGAATTTTCTTAATATGGCTTGGATATGCACCAAAATGAGCTTAAATGTACACAAAAATAAATGCTATCTGCTGGTGCAAACCAATCTTCTCACAGATTTTTAGTTTTTGTATTATTGGCTTTAGATGCGACTTTAATGAACAGGTGAGCAGATGTTGTCAAAATTGTTCCCACGATGGAATTTTCTTAATATGGCTTGGATATGCACCAAAATGGGCTCAAATGTACACAAAAATAAATGCTATCTGCTGGTGCCAACCAATTTTCTCACAGATTTTTAGTTTTTGTATAATTGGCTTAAGATACGACTTTAATGAACAGTTAAACAGATATTGTCAAAATTGTTCCCATGATGGAATTTTCTTATTATGGCTTGGATATGCACCAAAATGAGCTCAAATATACACAAGAACAAATGTTATCAGCCGGTGCCAACCATTCTTCTCACAGATTTTTACTTTTTGTATAATTGGCTTTAGATGCGACCTTAATGTACAGTTGAGCAGATATTGTCAAAATTGTTCCCACGATGGAACTTTCTTAATATGGCTTGGATATGTACCAACATTGGCTCAAATGTACACAAAAATAATTGCTATCTGCTGGTGCCAACCAATCTTCTCACAGATTTTTAGTTTTTGTATAATTGGCTTTAGATGCGACCTTTATGCAGAGTTGAGTAGATATTGTCAAAATTGTTCCCACGATGGAATTTTCTTATTATGGCTTGGATATGCACCAACATGAGCTCAAATGTACACAAAACAAATGTTATCAGCCGGTGCCAACCAATCTTCTCACAGATTTTTAGTTTTTGTATAATCGGCTTTAGATGCGACCTTAATGTACAGTTGAGCAGATATTGTCAAAATTGTTCCCACGATGGAACTTTCTTAATATGGCTTGGATATGCACCAACATTAGCTCAAATGTACACAAAAATAAATGCTATCTGCTGGTGCCAACCAATCTTCTCACAGATTTTTAGTTTTTGTATAATTGGCTTTAGATGCGACCTTTATGCAGAGTTGAGTAGATATTGTCAAAATTGTTCCCACGATGGAATTTTCTTATTATGGCTTGGATATGCACCAACATGAGCTCAAATGTACACAAAACAAATGTTATCAGCCGGTGCCAACCAATCTTCTCACAGATTTTTAGTTTTTGTATAATCGGCTTTAGATGCGACCTTAATGTACAGTTGAGCAGATATTGTCAAATTGTTCCCCCGATGGAATTCTCTTATTATGGCTTGGATATGCACCAAAATGAGCTCGAATATACACAAGAACAAATGTTATCAGCCGGTGCCAACCAATCTTCTAACAGATTTTTAGTTTTTGTATAATTGGCTTTAGATGCGACCTTAATGTACAGTTGAGCAGATATTGTCAAAATTGTTCCCAAGATGGAACTTTCTTAATATGGCTTGGATATGCACCAACATTAACTCAAATGTACACAAAAATAAATGCTATCTGCTGGTGCCAACCAATCTTCTCACAGATTTTTAGTTTTTGTATTATTGGCTTAAGATACGACTTTAATGAACAGTTGAACAGATATTGTCAAAATTGTTCCCATGATGGAATTTTCTTATTATGGCTTGGATATGCACCAAAATGAGCTCAAATATACACAAGAACAAATGTTATCAGCCGGTGCCAACCAATCTTCTCACAGATTTTTAGTTTTTGTATAATTGGCTTTAGATGCGACCTTAATGTACAGTTGAGCAGATATTGTCAAAATTGTTCCCACGATGGAACTTTCTTAATATGGCTTGGATATGCACCAACATGAGCTCAAATGTACACAAAAATGAATGCTATCTGCTGGTGCCAACCAATCGTCTCACAGATTTTTAGTGTTTGTATTATTGGATTTAGATGCGACCTTAATGAACAGTTGTGCAGATATTGTCAAAATTGTTCCCATGATGGAATTTTCTTATTATGGCTTGGATATGCACCAAAATGAGCTCAAATGTACACAAAAATAAATGCTATCTGCTGGTGCCAACCAATCTTCTCACAGATTTTTAGTTTTTGTGTTATTGGCTTAAGATACGACTTTAATGAACAGTTGAACAGATATTGTCAAAATTGTTCCCACGATGGAATTCTCTTTTTATGGCTTGGATATGCACCAAAATGAGCTCGAATATACACAAGAACAAATGTTATCAGCCGGTGCCAACCAATCTTCTCACAGATTTTTAGTTTTTGTATAATGGGCTTTAGATGCAACCTTAATGTACAGGTGAGCAGATATTGTCAAAATTGTTCCCAAGATGGAACTTTCTTAATATGGCTTGGATATGCACCAACATGAGCTCAAATGTACACAAAAATAAATGCTATCTGCTGGTGCCAACCAATCTTCACACAGATTTTTAGTTTTTGTATTATTGGCTTAAGATACGACTTTAATGAACAGTTGAACAGATATTGTCAAAATTGTTCCCACGATGGAATTTTCTTATTATGGCTTGGATATGCACCAAAATGAGCTCAAATATACACAAGAACAAATGTTATCAGCCGGTGCCAACCAATCTTCTCACAGATTTTTAGTTTTTGTATAATTGGCTTTAGATGCGACCTTAATGTACAGTTGAGCAGATATTGTCAAAATTGTTCCCACGATGGAATTTTCTTATTATGGCTTGGATATGCACCAAAATGAGCTCAAATGTACACAAAAATAAATGCTATCTGCTGGTGCCAACCAATCTTCTCACAGATTTTTAGTTTTTGTATTATTGGCTTAAGATACGACTTTAATGAACAGTTGAACAGATATTGTCAAAATTGTTCCCACGATGGAATTCTCTTTTTATGGCTTGGATATGCACCAAAATGAGCTCGAATATACACAAGAACAAATGTTATCAGCCCGTGCCAACCAATCTTCTCACAGATTTTTAGTTTTTGTATAATGGGCTTTAGATGCAACCTTAATGTACAGGTGAGCAGATATTGTCAAAATTGTTCCCACGATGGAACTTTCTTAATATGGCTTGGATATGCACCAACATGAGCTCAAATGTACACACAAATAAATGCTATCTGCTGGTGCCAACCAATCTTCAAACAGATTTTTAGTTTTTGTATTATTGGCTTAAGATACGACTTTAATGAACAGTTGAACAGATATTGTCAAAATTGTTCCCACGATGGAATTTTCTTATTATGGCTTGGATATGCACCAAAATGAGATCAAATATACACAAGAACAAATGTTTTCAGCCGGTGCCAACCAATCTTCTCACAGATTTTCAGTTTTTGTATAATTGGCTTTAGATGCGACCTTAATGTACAGTTGAGCAGATATTGTCAAAATTGTTCCCACGATAAAACTTTCTTATTTTGGCTTGGATATGCACCAACATGAGCTCAAATGTACACAAAAATAAATGCTATCTGCTGGTGCCAACCAATCTTCTCACAGATTTTTAGTTTTTGTATTATTGGCTTTAGATGCGACCTTAATGAACAGTTGTGCAGATATTGTCAAAATTGTTCCCACGATGGAATTTTCTTATTATGGCTTGGATATGCACCAAAATGAGCTCAAATGTACACAAAAACAAATGTTGTCAGCCGGTGCCAACCAATCTTCTCACAGATTTTTAGTTTTTGTATAATTGGCTTTAGATGCGACCTTAATGTACAGTTGAGCAGATATTGTCAACATTGTTCCCACGATGGAACTTTCTTAATATGGCTTGGATATGCACCAAAATGAGCTCAAATGTACACAAAAATAAAAGCTATCTACTGGTGCCAACCAATCTTCTCACAGATTTTTAGTTTTTGTATAATTGGCTTTAGATGCGACCTCACTGTACAGTTGAGCAGATATTGTCAAAATTGTTCCCATGATGGAATTTTCTTAATATGGCTTGGATATGCACCAAAATGAGCTTAAATGTACACAAAAATAAATGCTATCTGCTGGTGCAAACCAATCTTCTCACAGATTTTTAGTTTTTGTATTATTGACTTTAGATGCGACTTTAATGAACAGGTGAGCAGATGTTGTCAAAATTGTTCCCACGATGGAATTTTCTTAATATGGCTTGGATATGCACCAAAATGAGTTCAAATGTACACAAAAATAAATGCTATCTGCTGGTGCCAACCAATCTTCTCACACATTTTTAGTTTTTGTATTATTGGCTTAAGATACGACTTTAATGAACAGTTGAACAGATATTGTCAAAATTGTTCCCACGATGGAATTTTCTTATTATGGCTTGGATATGCACCAAAATGAGCTCAAATGTACACAAAAATAATTGCTAATTGCTGGTGGCAACCAATCTTCTCACAGATTTTTAGTTTTTGTATAATTGGCTTTAGATGCGACCTTAATGTACAGTTGAGCAGATATTGTCAACATTGTTCCCACGATGGAATTTTCTAAATTTGGTTTGGATATGCACCAAAATGAGCTCAAATATACACAAAAATAAATGCTATCTGCTGGTGCCAACCAATCTTCTCACAGATTTTTAGTTTTTGTATAATTGGCTTTAGATGCGACCTTAATGTACAGTTGAGCAGATATTGTCAAAATTGTTCCCACGATGGAATTTTCTTAATATGGCTTGGATATGCACCAAAATGAGCTCAAATGTACACAAAAATAAATGTTATCAGCCGGTGCCAACCAATCTTCTCACAGATTTTTAGTTTTTGTATTATTGACTTTAGATGCGACTTTAATGAACAGGTGAGCAGATGTTGTCAAAATTGTTCCCACGATGGAATTTTCTTAATATGGCTTGGATATGCACCAAAATGAGTTCAAATGTACACAAAAATAAATGCTATCTGCTGGTGCCAACCAATCTTCTCACACATTTTTAGTTTTTGTATTATTGGCTTACGATACGACTTTAATGAACAGTTGAACAGATATTGTCAAAATTGTTCCCACGATGGAATTTTCTTATTATGGCTTGGATATGCACCAAAATGAGCTCAAATGTACACAAAAATAATTGCTAATTGCTGGTGGCAACCAATCTTCTCACAGATTTTTAGTTTTTGTATAATTGGCTTTAGATGCGACCTTAATGTACAGTTGAGCAGATATTGTCAACATTGTTCCCACGATGGAATTTTCTAAATTTGGTTTGGATATGCACCAAAATGAGCTCAAATATACACAAAAATAAATGCTATCTGCTGGTGCCAACCAATCTTCTCACAGATTTTTAGTTTTTGTATAATTGGCTTTAGATGCGACCTTAATGTACAGTTGAGCAGATATTGTCAAAATTGTTCCCACGATGGAATTTTCTTAATATGGCTTGGATATGCACCAAAATGAGCTCAAATGTACACAAAAATAAATGCTATCTGCAGGTGCCAACCAATCTTCTCCCAGAATTTTAGTTTTTGTATAATTGGCTTTAGATGCGACCTCAATGTACAGTTGAGCAGATATTGTCAAAATTGTTCCCACGATGGAATTTTCTTAATATGGCTTGGATATGCACCAAAATGAGCTCAAATGTACACAAAAATAAATGCTATCTGCTGGCGCCAACCAATCTTCTCACAGATTTTTAGTTTTTGTATAATTGGCTTTAGATGCGACTTTAATGAACAGTTGAGCAGATATTGTCAAAATTGTTCCCACGATGTAATTTTCTTAATATGGCTTGGATATGCACCAAAATGAGCTCAAATGTACACACACAAAAATGTTAGCACCCGGTGCCAACCAATCTTCTCACAGATTTTCAGTTTTTTTATAATTGGCTTTAGATGCGACCTCAATGTACAGTTGAGCAGATATTGTCAAAATTGTTCCCACGATGGAATGTTCATAATATGGCTTGGATATGCACCAAAATGAGCTTAAATGTACACAAAAATAAATGCTATCTGCTGGTGCAAACCAATCTTCTCACAGATTTTTAGATTTTGTATTATTGGCTTTAGATGCGACTTTAATGAACAGTTGAGCAGATATTGTCAAAATTGTTCCCACGATGGAACTTTCTTACTATGACTTGGATATGCACCAACATGAGCTGAAAAGTGCACATGAATAAATGCTATTTGCTGGTGCCAACCAATCTTTTCACAGATTTTTAGTTTTTTTGTATAATTGGCTGAGATGCGACCTTAATGTACAGCTGAACAGATATTGTCAAAATTGTTCCCACGATGGAATTTTCTAAATTTGGTTTGGATATGCACCAAAATGAGCTCAAATATACACAAAAATAAATGCTATCTGCTGGTGCCAACCAATCTTCTCACAGATTTTTAGTTTTTGTATAATTGGCTTTAGATGCGACCTTAATGTACAGTTGAGCAGATATTGTCAAAATTGTTCCCACGATGGAATTTTCTTAATATGGCTTGGATATGCACCAAAATGAGCTCAAATGTACACAAAAATAAATGCTATCTGCAGGTGCCAACCAATCTTCTCCCAGATTTTTAGTTTTTGTATAATTGGCTTTAGATGCGACCTCAATGTACAGTTGAGCAGATATTGTCAAAATTGTTCCCACGATGGAATTTTCTTAATATGGCTTGGATATGCACCAAAATGAGCTCAAATGTACACAAAAATAAATGCTATCTGCTGGCGCCAACCAATCTTCTCACAGATTTTTAGTTTTTGTATAATTGGCTTTAGATGCGACTTTAATGAACAGTTGAGCAGATATTGTCAAAATTGTTCCCACGATGTAATTTTCTTAATATGGCTTGGATATGCACCAAAATGAGCTCAAATGTACACACACAAAAATGTTAGCACCCGGTGCCAACCAATCTTCTCACAGATTTTCAGTTTTTTTATAATTGGCTTTAGATGCGACCTCAATGTACAGTTGAGCAGATATTGTCAAAATTGTTCCCACGATGGAATGTTCATAATATGGCTTGGATATGCACCAAAATGAGCTTAAATGTACACAAAAATAAATGGTATCTGCTGGTGCAAACCAATCTTCTCACAGATTTTTAGATTTTGTATTATTGGCTTTAGATGCGACTTTAATGAACAGTTGAGCAGATATTGTCAAAATTGTTACCACGATGGAATTTTCTTAATATGGCTTGGATATGCACCAAAATGAGCTCAAATGTACACAAAAACAAATGTTAGCACCCGGTACCAACCAATCTTCTCACAGATTTTTAGTTTTTGTATAATTGGCTTTAGATGCGACCTTAATGTACAGTTGAGCAGATATTGTCAAATTGTTCTAACGATGGAACTTTCTTAATTTGGCTTGGATATGCACCAAAATGAGCTCAAATGTACACAAAAATAAATGCTATCTGCTGGTGGCAACCAATCTTCTCACAGATTTTTAGTTTTTGTATAATTGGCTTTAGATGCGACCTTAATGTACAGTTGAGCAGATATTGTCAAATTGTTCCAACGATGGAACTTTCTTAATTTGTCTTGGATATGCACCAAAATGAGCTCAAATGTACACAAAAATAATTGCCATTTGCTGGTGGCAACCAATCTTCTCACTGATTTTTAGCTTTTGTTTAATTGGCTTTAGATGCGACCTTAATGTACAGTTGAGCAGATATTGTCAAAATTGTTCCCACGATGGAATTTTCTTAATATGGCTTGGATATGCACCAAAATGAGCTCAAATGTACACAAAAATAAATGCTGTATGCTGGTGCCAACCAATCTTCTCACAGATTTTTAGTCTTTGTATAATTGGCTTTAGATGCGACTTTAATGTACAGTTGAGCAGATATTGTCAAAATTGTTCCCACGATGGAATTTTCTTAATATGGCTTGGATATGCACCAAAATGAGCTCAAATGTACACAAAAATAAATGCTATCTGCTGGTGCCAAACAATCTTCTCAGAGATTTTTAGTTTTTGTATAATTGGCTTTAGATGCGACCTTAATGTACAGTTGAGCAGATATTGTCAAAATTGTTCCCACGATGGAATTTTCTTAATATGGCTTGGATATGCACCAAAATGAGCTCAAATGTACACAAAAATAAATGCTATCTGCTGGTGCCAACCAATCTTCTCACAAATTTTTAGTTTTTGTATAATTGGCTTTAGATGCGACCTTAATGTACAGTTGAGCAGATATTGTCAAAATTGTTCCCACGATGGAACTTTCTTAATATGGCTTGGATATGCACCAAAATGAGCTCAAATGTACACAAAAATAATTGCTATCTGCTGGTGCCAACCAATCTTCTCACAGATTTTAAGTTTTTGTATAATTGGCTTTAGATGCGACCTTAATGTACAGTTGAGCAGATATTGTCAACATTGTTCCCACGATGGAATTTTCTTAATATGGCTTGGATATGCACCAAAATGAGCTCAAATGTACACAAAAATAAATGCGATATGCTGGTGGCAACCAATCTTCTCACAGATTTTTAGTTTTTGTATAATTGGCTTTAGATGCGACTTTAATGAACAGTTGAGCAGATATTGTCAAAATTGTTCCCACGATGTAATTTTCTTAATATGGCTTGGATATGCACCAAAATGAGCTCAAATGTACACACACAAAAACGTTAGCACCCGGTGCCAACCAATCTTCTCACAGATTTTCAGTTTTTTTATAATTGGCTTTAGATGCGACCTCAATGTACAGTTTAGCAGATATTGTCAAAATTGTTCCCACGATGGAATGTTCATAATATGGCTTGGATATGCACCAAAATGAGCTTAAATGTACACAAAAATAAATGCTATCTGCTGGTGCAAACCAATCTTCTCACAGATTTTTAGATTTTGTATTATTGGCTTTAGATGCGACTTTAATGAACAGTTGAGCAGATATTGTCAAAATTGTTCCCACGATGGAACTTTCTTACTATGACTTGGATATGCACCAACATGAGCTGAAAAGTGCACATGAATAATTGCTATTTGCTGGTGCCAACCAATCTTTTCACAGATTTTTAGTTTTTTTGTATAATTGGCTGAGATGCGACCTTAATGTACAGCTGAACAGATATTGTCAAAATTGTTCCCACGATTGAACTTTCTTAATATGGCTTGGATATGCATTAAAATGAGCTTAAATGTACACAAAAATAAATGCTATCTGCTGGTTCAAACCAATCTTCTCACAGATTTTTAGTTTTTGTATTATTGGCTTTAGATGCGACCTCAATGTACAGTTGAGCAGATATTGTCAAAATTGTTCCCACGATGGAATGTTCATAATATGGCTTGGATATGCACCAAAATGAGCTTAAATGTACACAAAAATAAATGCTATCTGCTGGTGCAAACCAATCTTCTCACAGATTTTTAGATTTTGTATTATTGGCTTTAGATGCGACTTTAATGAACAGTTGAGCAGATATTGTCAAAATTGTTCCCACGATGGAATTTTCTTAATATGGCTTGGATATGCACCAAAATGAGCTCAAATGTACACAAAAACAAATGTTAGCACCCGGTACCAACCAATCTTCTCACAGATTTTTAGTTTTTGTATAATTGGCTTTAGATGCGACCTTAATGTACAGTTGAGCAGATATTGTCAAATTGTTCTAACGATGGAACTTTCTTAATTTGGCTTGGATATGCACCAAAATGAGCTCAAATGTACACAAAAATAAATGCTATCTGCTGGTGGCAACCAATCTTCTCACAGATTTTTAGTTTTTGTATAATTGGCTTTAGATGCGACCTTAATGTACAGTTGAGCAGATATTGTCAAAATTGTTCCCACGATGGAATTTTCTTAATATGGCTTGGGTATGCACCAAAATGAGCTCAAATGTACACAAAAATAAATGCGATCTGCTGGTGCCAAACAATCTTCTCAGAGATTTTTAGTTTTTGTATAATTGGCTTTAGATGCGACCTTAATGTACAGTTGAGCAGATATTGTCCAAATTGTTCCCACGATGGAAATTTCTTAATATGTCTTGGATATGCACCAAAATGAGCTCAAATGTACACAAAAATAAATGCTATCTGCTGGTGCCAACCAATCTTCTCACATATTTTTAGTTTTTGTATAATTGGATTTAGATGCGACCTTAATGTACAGTTGAGCAGATATTGTCAAAATTGTTCCCACGATGGAACTTTCTTAATATGGCTTGGATATGCACCAAAATGAGCTCAAATGTACACAAAAATAATTGCTATCTGCTGGTGCCAACCAATCTTCTCACAGATTTTTGGTTTTTGTATAATTGGCTTTAGATGCGACCTTAATGTACAGTTGAGCAGATATTGTCAACATTGTTCCCACGATGGAATTTTCTTAATATGGCTTGGATATGCACCAAAATGAGCTCAAATGTACACAAAAATAAATGCGATATGCTGCTGGCAACCAATCTTCTCACAGATTTTTAGTTTTTGTATAATTGGCTTTAGATGCGACCTTAATGTACAGTTGAGCAGATATTGTCCAAATTGTTCCCACGATGGAATTTTCTTAATATGTCTTGGATATGCACCAAAATGAGCTCAAATGTACACAAAAATAATTGCTATCTGCTGGTGCCAACCAATCTTCTCACAGATTTTTGGTTTTTGTATAATTGGCTTTAGATGCGACCTTAATGTACAGTTGAGCAGATATTGTCAACATTGTTCCCACGATGGAATGTTCATAATATGGCTTGGATATGCACCAAAATGAGCTTAAATGTACACAAAAATAAATGCTATCTGCTGGTGCAAACCAATCTTCTCACAGATTTTTAGATTTTGTATTATTGGCTTTAGATGCGACTTTAATGAACAGTTGAGCAGATATTGTCAAAATTGTTCCCACGATGGAATTTTCTTAATATGGCTTGGATATGCACCAAAAAGAGCTCAAATGTACACAAAAATAAATGCGATATGCTGGTGGCAACCAATCTTCTCACAGATTATTAGTTTTTGTAAAATTGGCTTTAGATGCGACCTTAATGTACAGTTGAGCAGATATTGTCAACATTGTTCCCACGATGGAATTTTCTTAATATGGCTTGGATATGCACCAAAATGAGCTCAAATGTACACAAAAATAAATGCTAACTGCCGGTGCCAACCAATCTTCTCGCAGATTTTTAGTTTTTGTATAATTGGCTTTAGATGCGACCTCAATGTACAGTTGAGCAGATATTGTCAAAATTGTTCCCACGATGGAATTTTCTTAATATGGCTTGGATATGCACCAAAATGAGCTCAAATGTACACAAAAATAAATGCTATCTGCTGGTGCAAACCAATCTTCTCACAGATTTTTAGTTTTTGTATAATTGGCTTTAGATGCGACCTTAATGTACAGTTGAGCAGATATTGTCAACATTGTTCCCACGATGGAATTTTCTTAATATGGCTTGGATATGCACCAAAATGAGCTCAAATGTACACAAAAATAAATGCTATCTGCTGGTGCCAACCAATCTTCTCACAGATTTTTAGTTTTTGTATAATTGGCTTTAGATGCGACCTTAATGTACAGTTGAGCAGATATTGTCAACATTGTTCCCACGATGGAATTTTCTTAATATGGCTTGGATATGCACCAAAATGAGCTCAAATGTACACAAAAATAAATGCTATCTGCTGGTGCCAACCAATCTTCTCACAGATTTTTAGTTTTTGTATAATTGGCTTTAGATGCGACCTTAATGTACAGTTGAGCAGATATTGTCAACATTGTTCCCACGATGGAATTTTCTTAATATGGCTTGGATATGCACCAAAATTAGCTCAAATGTACACAAAAATAAATGCTATCTGCTGGTGGCAACCAATCTTCTCACAGATGTTTAGCTTTTGTATAATTGGCTTAAGATGCGACCTTAATGTACAGTTGAGCAGATATTGTCAAAATTGTTCCCACGATGGAATTTTCTTAATATGGCTTGGATATGCACCAAAATGAGCTCAAATGTACACAAAAATAAATGCTATCTGCTGGTGGCAACCAATCTTCTCACAGATGTTTAGCTTTTGTATAATTGGCTTAAGATGCGACCTTAATGTACAGTTGAGCAGATATTGTCAAAATTGTTCCCACGATGGAATTTTCTTAATATGGCTTGGATATGCACCAAAATGAGCTCAAATGTACACAAAAATAAATGCTGTATGCTGGTGCCAACCAATCTTCTCACAGATTTTTAGTCTTTGTATAATTGGCTTTAGATGCGACTTTAATGTACAGTTGAGCAGATATTGTCAAAATTGTTCCCACGATGGAATTTTCTTAATATGGCTTGGATATGCACCAAAATGAGCTCAAATGTACACAAAAATAAATGCTATCTGCTGGTGCCAAACAATCTTCTCACAGATTTTTAGTTTTTGTATGATTGGCTTTAGATGCGACCTTAATGTACAGTTGAGCAGATATTGTCAAAATTGTTCCCACGATGGAATTTTCTTAATATGGCTTGGATATGCACAAAAATGAGCTCAAATGTACACAAAAATGAATGCTATCTGCTGGTGCCAACCAATCTTCTCACATATTTTTAGTTTTTGTATAATTGGCTTTAGATGCGACCTTAATGTACAGTTGAGCAGATATTGTCAACATTGTTCCCACGATGGAATTTGCTTAATATGGCTTTGATATGCACCAAAATGAGCTCAAATGTACACAAAAATAAATGCTATCTGCTGGTGCCAACCAATCTTCTCACAGATTTTTAGTTTTTGTATAATTGGCTTTAGATGCGACCTTAATGTACAGTTGAGCAGATATTGTCAAAATTGTTCCAACGATGGAATTTTCTTAATATGGCTTGGATATGCACCAAAATGAGCTCAAATGTACACACAAATAATTGCTATCTGCTGGTGGCAACCAATCTTCTCACAGATTATTAGTTTTTGTAAAATTGGCTTTAGATGCGACCTTATTGTACAGTTGAGCAGATATTGTCAAAATTGTTCCCACGATGGAACTTTCTTAATATGGCTTGGATATGCACCAAAATGAGCTCAAATGTACACAAAAATAAATGCTATCTGCTGGTGCCAACCAATCTTCTCACAGATTTTTAGTTTTTGTATAATTGGCTTTAGATGCGACCTTTATGTACAGTTGAGCAGATATTGTCAACATTGTTCCCACGATGGAATTTTCTTAATATGGCTTGGATATGCACCAAAATGAGCTCAAATGTACACAAAAATAAATGCTATCTGCTGGTAGCAACCAATCTTCTCACAGATTTTTAGTTTTTGTATAATTGGCTTTAGATGCGACCTTTCTGTACAGTTGAGCGGATATTGTCAAAATTGTTCCCACGATGTAATTTTCTTAATATGGCTTGGATATGCACCAAAATGAGCTCAAATGTACACAAAAATAAATGCTAACTGCCGGTGCCAACCAATCTTCTCGCAGATTTTTTGTTTTTGTATAATTGGCTTTAGATGCGACCTCAATGTACAGTTGAGCAGATATTGTCAAAATTGTTCCCACGATGGAATTTTCTTAATATGGCTTGGATATGCACCAAAATGAGCTCAAATGTACACAAAAATAAATGCTATCTGCTGGTGCCAACCAATCTTCTCACAGATTTTTAGTTTTTGTATAATTGGCTTTAGATGCGACCTTAATGTACAGTTGAGCAGATATTCTCAACATTGTTCCCACGATGGAATTTTCTTAATATGGCTTGGATATGCACCAAAATGAGCTCAAATGTACACAAAAATAAATGCTATCTGCTGGTGCCAACCAATCTTCTCACAGATTTTTAGTTTTTGTATAATTGGCTTTAGATGCGACCTTAATGTACAGTTGAGCAGATATTGTCAACATTGTTCCCACGATGGAATTTTCTTAATATGGCTTGGATATGCACCAAAATTAGCTCAAATGTACACAAAAATAAATGCTATCTGCTGGTGGCAACCAATCTTCTCACAGATGTTTAGCTTTTGTATAATTGGCTTAAGATGCGACCTTAATGTACAGTTGAGCAGATATTGTCAAAATTGTTCCCACGATGGAATTTTCTTAATATGGCTTGGATATGCACCAAAATGAGCTCAAATGTACACAAAAATAAATGCTATCTGCTGGTGGCAACCAATCTTCTCACAGATGTTTAGCTTTTGTATAATTGGCTTAAGATGCGACCTTAATGTACAGTTGAGCAGATATTGTCAAAATTGTTCCCACGATGGAATTTTCTTAATATGGCTTGGATATGCACCAAAATGAGCTCAAATGTACACAAAAATAAATGCTGTATGCTGGTGCCAACCAATCTTCTCACAGATTTTTAGTCTTTGTATAATTGGCTTTAGATGCGACTTTAATGTACAGTTGAGCAGATATTGTCAAAATTGTTCCCACGATGGAATTTTCTTAATATGGCTTGGATATGCACCAAAATGAGCTCAAATGTACACAAAAATAAATGCTATCTGCTGGTGCCAAACAATCTTCTCACAGATTTTTAGTTTTTGTATGATTGGCTTTAGATGCGACCTTAATGTACAGTTGAGCAGATATTGTCAAAATTGTTCCCACGATGGAATTTTCTTAATATGGCTTGGATATGCACAAAAATGAGCTCAAATGTACACAAAAATGAATGCTATCTGCTGGTGCCAACCAATCTTCTCACATATTTTTAGTTTTTGTATAATTGGCTTTAGATGCGACCTTAATGTACAGTTGAGCAGATATTGTCAACATTGTTCCCACGATGGAATTTGCTTAATATGGCTTTGATATGCACCAAAATGAGCTCAAATGTACACAAAAATAAATGCTATCTGCTGGTGCCAACCAATCTTCTCACAGATTTTTAGTTTTTGTATAATTGGCTTTAGATGCGACCTTAATGTACAGTTGAGCAGATATTGTCAAAATTGTTCCAACGATGGAATTTTCTTAATATGGCTTGGATATGCACCAAAATGAGCTCAAATGTACACACAAATAATTGCTATCTGCTGGTGGCAACCAATCTTCTCACAGATTTTTAGTTTTTGTAAAATTGGCTTTAGATGCGACCTTATTGTACAGTTGAGCAGATATTGTCAACATTGTTCCCACGATGGAATTTTCTTAATATGGCTTGGATATGCACCAAAATGAGCTCAAATGTACACAAAAATAAATGCTATCTGCTGGTAGCAACCAATCTTCTCACAGATTTTTAGTTTTTGTATAATTGGCTTTAGATGCGACCTTTCTGTACAGTTGAGCGGATATTGTCAAAATTGTTCCCACGATGTAATTTTCTTAATATGGCTTGGATATGCACCAAAATGAGCTCAAATGTACACAAAAATAAATGCTAACTGCCGGTGCCAACCAATCTTCTCGCAGATTTTTAGTTTTTGTATAATTGGCTTTAGATGCGACCTCAATGTACAGTTGAGCAGATATTGTCAACATTGTTCCCACGATGGAATTTTCTTAATATGGCTTGGATATGCACCAAAATGAGCTCAAATGTACACAAAAATAAATGCTATCTGCTGGTGCAAACCAATCTTCTCACAGATTTTTAGTTTTTGTATAATTGGCTTTAGATGCGACCTTAATGTACAGTTGAGCAGATATTGTCAACATTGTTCCCACGATGGAATTTTCTTAATATGGCTTGGATATGCACCAAAATGAGCTCAAATGTACACAAAAATAAATGCTATCTGCTGGTGGCAACCAATCTTCTCACTGATGTTTAGCTTTTGTATAATTGGCTTAAGATGCGACCTTAATGTACAGTTGAGCAGATATTGTCAAAATTGTTCCCACGATGGAATTTTCTTAATATGGCTTGGATATGCACCAAAATGAGCTCAAATGTACACAAAAATAAATGCTGTATGCTGGTGCCAACCAATCTTCTCACAGATTTTTAGTCTTTGTATAATTGGCTTTAGATGCGACTTTAATGTACAGTTGAGCAGATATTGTCAAAATTGTTCCCACGATGGAATTTTCTTAATATGGCTTGGATATGCACCAAAATGAGCTCAAATGTACACAAAAATAAATGCTATCTGCTGGTGCCAAACAATCTTCTCACAGATTTTTAGTTTTTGTATAATTGGCTTTAGATGCGACCTTAATGTACAGTTGAGCAGATATTGTCAAAATTGTTCCCACGATGGAATTTTCTTAATATGGCTTGGATATGCACAAAAATGAGCTCAAATGTACACAAAAATAAATGCTATCTGCTGGTGCCAACCAATCTTCTCACATATTTTTAGTTTTTGTATAATTGGCTTTAGATGCGACCTTAATGTACAGTTGAGCAGATATTGTCAACATTGTTCCCACGATGGAATTTGCTTAATATGGCTTTGATATGCACCAAAATGAGCTCAAATGTACACAAAAATAAATGCTATCTGCCGGTGCCAACCAATCTTCTCACAGATTTTTAGTTTTTGTATAATTGGCTTTAGATGCGACCTTAATGTACAGTTGAGCAGATATTGTCAAAATTGTTCCAACGATGGAATTTTCTTAATATGGCTTGGATATGCACCAAAATGAGCTCAAATGTACACAAAAATAAATGCTATCTGCTGGTGCCAACCAATCTTCTCACAGATTTTTAGTTTTTGTATAATTGGCTTTAGATGCGACCTTAATGTACAGTTGAGCAGATATTGTCAAAATTTTTCCCACGATGGAATTTTCTTAATATGGCTTGGATATGCACCAAAATGAGCTCAAATGTACACAAAAATAAATGCGATATGCTGTTGGCAACCAATCTTCTCACAGATTTCTGGTTTTTGTATAATTGGCTTTAGATGCGACCTTAATGTACAGTTGAGCAGATATTGTCAAAATTGTTCCCACGAGGGAATTTTCTTAATATGTCTTGGATATGCACCAAAATGAGCTCAAATGTACACAAAAATAATTGCTATCTGCTGGTGCCAACCAATCTTCTCACAGATTTTTAGTTTTTGTATAATTGGCTTTAGATGCGACCTTAATGTACAGTTGAGCAGATATTGTCAACATTGTTCCCACGATGGAATTTTCTTAATATGGCTTGGATATGCACCAAAATGAGCTCAAATGTACACAAAAATAAATGCGATATGCTGGTGGCAACCAATCTTCTCACAGATTTTTAGCTTTTGTATAATTGGCTTTAGATGCGACCTTAATGTACAGTTGAGCAGATATTGTCAACATTGTTCCCACGATGGAATTTTCTTAATATGGCTTGGATATGCACCAAAATGAGCTCAAATGTACACAAAAATAAATGCGATATGCTGGTGGCAACCAATCTTCTCACAGATTATTAATTTTTGTAAAATTGGCTTTAGATGCGACCTTATTGTACAGTTGAGCAGATATTGTCAAAATTGTTCCCACGATGGAACTTTCTTAATATGGCTTGGATATGCACCAAAATGAGCTCAAATGTACACAAAAATAAATGCTATCTGCTGGTGCCAACCAATCTTCTCGCAGATTTTTAGTTTTTGTATAATTGGCTTTAGATGCGACCTTAATGTACAGTTGAGCAGATATTGTCAACATTGATCCCACGATGGAATTTTCTTAATATGGCTTGGATATGCACCAAAATGAGCTCAAATGTACACAAAAATAAATGCTATCTGCTGGTGGCAACCAATCTTCTCACATATTTTTAGTTTTTGTATAATTGGCTTTAGATGCGACCTTAATGTACAGTTGAGCAGATATTGTCAACATTGTTCCCACGATGGAATTTTCTTAATATGGCTTGGATATGCACCAAAATGAGCTTAAATGTACACAAAAATAAATGCTATCTGCTGGTAGCAACCAATCTTCTCACAGATTTTTAGTTTTTGTATAATTGGCTTTAGATGCGACCTTTCTGTACAGTTGAGCAGATATTGTCAAAATTGTTCCCACGATGTAATTTTCTTAATATGGCTTGGATATGCACAAAAATGAGCTCAAATCTACACAAAAATAAACGCTATCCGCTGGTACCAACCAATCTTATCACAGATTTTTAGTTTTTGTATAATTGGCTTTAGATGCGACCTCAATGTACAGTTGAATAGATATTGTCAAAATTGTTCCCACGATGGAATTTTCTTAATATGGCTTGGATATGCACCAAAATGAGCTCAAATGTACACAAAAATAAATGCTATCTGCCGGTGCCAACCAATCTTCTCGCAGATTTTTAGTTTTTGTATAATTGGCTTTAGATGCGACCTCAATGTACAGTTGAGCAGATATTGTCAACATTGTTCCCACGATGGAATTTTCTTAATATGGCTTGGATATGCACCAAAATGAGCTCAAATGTACACAAAAATAAATGCTATCTGCTGGTGGCAACCAATCTTCTCACTGATTTTTAGTTTTTGTATAATTGGCTTTAGATGCGACCTTAATGTACAGTTGAGCAGATATTGTCAACATTGTTCCCACGATGGAATTTTCTTAATATGGCTTGGATATGCACCAAAATGAGCTCAAATGTACACAAAAATAAATGCTATATGCTGGTGGCAACCAATCTTCTCACAGATTATTAATTTTTGTAAAATTGGCTTTAGATGCGACCTTATTGTACAGTTGAGCAGATATTGTCAAAATTGTTCCCACGATGGAACTTTCTTAATATGGCTTGGATATGCACCAAAATGAGCTCAAATGTACACAAAAATAAATGCTCTCTGCTGGTGCCAACCAATCTTCTCGCAGATTTTTAGTTTTTGTATAATTGGCTTTAGATGCGACCTTAATGTACAGTTGAGCAGATATTGTCAACATTGATCCCACGATGGAATTTTCTTAATATGGCTTGGATATGCACCAAAATGAGCTCAAATGTACACAAAAATAAATGCGATCTGCTGGTGGCAACCAATCTTCTCACTTATTTTTAGTTTTTGTATAATTGGCTTTAGATGCGACCTTAATGTACAGTTGAGCAGATATTGTCAACATTGTTCCCACGATGGAATTTTCTTAATATGGCTTGGATATGCACCAAAATGAGCTTAAATGTACACAAAAATAAATGCTATCTGCTGGTAGCAACCAATCTTCTCACAGATTTTTAGTTTTTGTATAATTGGCTTTAGATGCGACCTTTCTGTACAGTTGAGCAGATATTGTCAAAATTGTTCCCACGATGTAATTTTCTTAATATGGCTTGGATATGCACAAAAATGAGCTCAAATCTACACAAAAATAAACGCTATCCGCTGGTACCAACCAATCTTCTCACAGATTTTTAGTTTTTGTATAATTGGCTTTAGATGCGACCTCAATGTACAGTTGAATAGTTATTGTCAAAATTGTTCCCACGATGGAATTTTCTTAATATGGCTTGGATATGCACCAAAATGAGCTCAAATGTACACAAAAATAAATGCTATCTGCCGGTGCCAACCAATCTTCTCGCAGATTTTTAGTTTTTGTATAATTGGCTTTAGATGCGACCTCAATGTACAGTTGAGCAGATATTGTCAACATTGTTCCCACGATGGAATTTTCTTAATATGGCTTGGATATGCACCAAAATGAGCTCAAATGTACACAAAAATAAATGCTATCTGCTGGTGGCAACCAATCTTCTCACTGATTTTTAGTTTTTGTATAATTGGCTTTAGATGCGACCTTAATGTACAGTTGAGCAGATATTGTCAAAATTGCTCCCACGATGTAATTTTCTTAATATGGCTTGGATATGCACCAAAATGAGCTCAAATCTACACAAAAATAAATGCCATCCGCTGGTGCCAACCAATCTTCTCACAGAATTTTAGCTTTTGTATAATTGGCTTTAGATGCGACCTTAATGTACAGTTGAGCAGATATTGTCAACATTGTTCCCACGATGGAATTTTCTTAATATGGCTTGGATATGCACCAAAATTAGCCCAAATCTACACAAAAATAAATGCTATCTGCTGGTGCCAACCAATCTTCTCACAGATTTTTAGTTTTTGTATAATTGGCTTTAGATGCGACCTTAATGTACAGTTGAGCAGATATTGTCAACATTGTTCCCACGATGGAATTTTCTTAATATGGCTTGGATATGCACCAAAATGAGCTCAAATCTACACAAAAATAAATGCTATCTGCCGGTGCCAACCAATCTTCTCGCAGATTTTTAGTTTTTGTATAATTGGCTTTAGATGCGACCTCAATGTACAGTTGAGCAGATATTGTCAAAATTGTTCCCACGATGGAATTTTCTTAATATGGCTTGGATATGCACCAAAATGAGCTCAAATGTACACAAAAATAAATGCTATCTGCTGTTGCCAACCAATCTTCTCACAGATTTTTATTTTTTGTATAATTGGCTTTAGATGCGACCTCAATGTACAGTTGACCAGATATTGTCAAAATTGTTCCCACGATGGAATTTTCTTAATATGGCTTGGATATGCACCAAAATGAGCTCAAATGTACACAAAAATAAATGCTATCTGCTGGTGCCAAACAATCTTCTCACAGATTTTTAGTTTTTGTATAATTGGCTTTAGATGCGACCTTAATGTACAGTTGAGCAGATATTGTCAAAATTGTTCCCACGATGGAATTTTCTTAATATGGCTTGGATATGCACAAAAATGAGCTCAAATGTACACAAAAATAAATGCTATCTGCTGGTGCCAACCAATCTTCTCACATATTTTTAGTTTTTGTATAATTGGCTTTAGATGCGACCTTAATGTACAGTTGAGCAGATATTGTCAACATTGTTCCCACGATGGAATTTGCATATATGGCTTTGATAAGCACCAAAATGAGCTCAAATGTACACAAAAATAAATGCTATCTGCTGGTGCCAACCAATCTTCTCACAGATTTTTAGTTTTTGTATAATTGGCTTTAGATGCGACCTTAATGTACAGTTGAGCAGATATTGTCAAAATTGTTCCAACGATGGAATTTTCTTAATATGGCTTGGATATGCACCAAAATGAGCTCAAATGTACACAAAAATAAATGCGATATGCTGTTGGCAACCAATCTTCTCACAGATTTTTAGTTTTTGTATAATTGGCTTTAGATGCGACCTTAATGTACAGTTGAGCAGATATTGTCAAAATTGTTCCCACGATGGAATTTTCTTAATATGTCTTGGATATGCACCAAAATGAGCTCAAATGTACACAAAAATAAATGCGATATGCTGGTGGCAACCAATCTACTCACAGATTATTAATTTTTGTAAAATTGGCTTTAGATGCGACCTTATTGTACAGTTGAGCAGATATTGTCAAAATTGTTCCAACGATGGAATTTTCTTAATATGGCTTGGATATGCACCAAAATGAGCTTAAATGTACACAAAAATAATTGCTATCTGCTGGTGCCAACCAATCTTCTCACAGATTTTTAGTTTTTGTATAATTGGCTTTAGATGCGACCTTAATGTACAGTTGAGCAGATATTGTCAACATTGTTCCCACGATGGAATTTTCTTAATATGGCTTGGATATGCACCAAAATGAGCTCAAATGTACACAAAAATAAAAGCGATATGCTGGTGGCAACCAATCTTCTCACAGATTTTTAGTTTTTGTATAATTACCTTTAGATGCGACCTTTCTGTACAGTTGAGCAGATATTGTCAAAATTGTTCCCACGATGGAATTTTCTTAATATGGCTTGGATATGCACCAAAATGAGCTCAAATGTACACAAAAATAAATGCGATATGCTGGTGGCAACCAATCTTCTCACAGATTTTTAGTTTTTGTATAATTGGCTTTAAATGCGACCTTAATGTACAGTTGAGCAGATATTGTCAAAATTGTTCCCACGATGGAATTTTCTTAATATGTCTTGGATATGCACCAAAATGAGCTCAAATGTACACAAAAATAATTGCTATCTGCTGGTGCCAACCAATCTTCTCACAGATTTTTAGTTTTTGTATAATTGGCTTTAGATGCGACCTTAATGTACAGTTGAGCAGATATTGTCAACATTGTTCCCACGATGGAATTTTCTTAATATGGCTTGGATATGCACCAAAATGAGCTCAAATGTACACAAAAATAAAAGCGATATGCTGGTGGCAACCAATCTTCTCACAGATTATTAATTTTTGTAAAATTGGCTTTAGATGCGACCTTATTGTACAGTTGAGCAGATATTGTCAAAATTGTTCCCACGATGGAACTTTCTTAATATGGCTTGGATATGCACCAACATGAGCTTAAATGTACACAAAAATAAATGCTATCTGCTGGTGCCAACCAATCTTCTCACAGATTTTTAGTTTTTGTATAATTGGCTTTAGATGCGACCTTTCTGTACAGTTGAGCAGATATTGTCAAAATTGTTCCCACGATGTAATTTTCTTAATATGGCTTGGATATGCACAAAAATGAGCTCAAATCTACACAAAAATAAACGCTATCCGCTGGTGCCAACCAATCTTCTCACAGATTTTTAGTTTTTGTATAATTGGCTTTAGATGCGACCTCAATGTACAGTTGAGCAGATATTGTCAAAATTGTTCCCACGATGGAATTTTCTTAATATGGCTTGGATATGCACCAAAATGAGCTCAAATGTACACAAAAATAAATGCTATCTGCCGGTGCCAACCAATCTTCTCGCAGATTTTTAGTTTTTGTATAATTGGCTTTAGATGCGACCTCAATGTACAGTTGAGCAGATATTGTCAACATTGTTCCCACGATGGAATTTTCTTAATATGGCTTGGATATGCACCAAAATGAGCTCAAATGTACACAAAAATAAATGCTATCTGCTGGTGGCAACCAATCTTCTCACTGATTTTTAGTTTTTGTATAATTGGCTTTAGATGCGACCTTTCTGTACAGTTGAGCAGATATTGTCAAAATTGCTCCCACGATGTAATTTTCTTAATATGGCTTGGATATGCACCAAAATGAGCTCAAATCTACACAAAAATAAATGCCATCCGCTGGTGCCAACCAATCTTCTCACAGAATTTTAGCTTTTGTATAATTGGCTTTAGATGCGACCTTAATGTACAGTTGAGCAGATATTGTCAACATTGTTCCCACGATGGAATTTTCTTAATATGGCTTGGATATGCACCAAAATTAGCTCAAATCTACACAAAAATAAATGCTATCTGCTGGTGCCAACCAATCTTCTCACAGATTTTTAGTTTTTGTATAATTGGCTTTAGATGCGACCTTAATGTACAGTTGAGCAGATATTGTCAACATTGTTCCCACGATGGAATTTTCTTAATATGGCTTGGATATGCACCAAAATGAGCTCAAATCTACACAAAAATAAATGCTATCTGCTGGTGCCAACCAATCTTCTCACAGATTGTTAGTTTTTGTATAATTGGCTTTAGATGCGACCTTAATGTACAGTTGAGCAGATATTGTCAAAATTGTTCCCACGATGGAATTTTCTTAATATGGCTTGGATATGCACCAAAATGAGCTCAAATGTACACAAAAATAAATGCTATCTGCCGGTGCCAACCAATCTTCTCGCAGATTTTTAGTTTTTGTATAATTGGCTTTAGATGCGACCTCAATGTACAGTTGAGCAGATATTGTCAAAATTGTTCCCACGATGGAATTTTCTTAATATGGCTTGGATATGCACCAAAATGAGCTCAAATGTACACAAAAATAAATGCTATCTGCTGTTGCCAACCAATCTTCTCACAGATTTTTAGTTTTTGTATAATTGGCTTTAGATGCGACCTTAATGAACAGTTGACCAGATATTGTCAAAATTGTTCCCACGATGGAATTTTCTTAATATGGCTTGGATATGCACCAAAATGAGCTCAAATGTACACAAAAATAAATGCTATCTGCTGGTGCCAAACAATCTTCTCACAGATTTTTAGTTTTTGTATAATTGGCTTTAGATGCGACCTTAATGTACAGTTGAGCAGATATTGTCAAAATTGTTCCCACGATGGAATTTTCTTAATATGGCTTGGATATGCACAAAAATTAGCTCAAATGTGCACAAAAATAAATGCTATCTGCTGGTGCCAACCAATCTTCTCACATATTTTTAGTTTTTGTATAATTGGCTTTAGATGCGACCTTAATGTACAGTTGAGCAGATATTGTCAACATTGTTCCCACGATGGAATTTGCTTAATATGGCTTTGATATGCACCAAAATGAGCTCAAATGTACACAAAAATAAATGCTATCTGCTGGTGCCAACCAATCTTCTCACAGATTTTTAGTTTTTGTATAATTGGCTTTAGATGCGACCTTAATGTACAGTTGAGCAGATATTGTCAAAATTGTTCCAACGATGGAATTTTCTTAATATGGCTTGGATATGCACCAAAATGAGCTCAAATGTACACAAAAATAAATGCGATATGCTGTTGGCAACCAATCTTCTCACAGATTTTTAGTTTTTGTATAATTGGCTTTAGATGCGACCTTAATGTACAGTTGAGCAGATATTGTCAAAATTGTTCCCACGATGGAATTTTCTTAATATGTCTTGGATATGCACCAAAATGAGCTCAAATGTACACAAAAATAAATGCGATATGCTGGTGGCAACCAATCTTCTCACAGATTATTAATTTTTGTAAAATTGGCTTTTGATGCGACCTTATTGTACAGTTGAGCAGATATTGTCAAAATTGTTCCAACGATGGAATTTTCTTAATATGGCTTGGATATGCACCAAAATGAGCTTAAATGTACACAAAAATAATTGCTATCTGCTGGTGCCAACCAATCTTCTCACAGATTTTTAGTTTTTGTATAATTGGCTTTAGATGCGACCTTAATGTACAGTTGAGCAGATATTGTCAACATTGTTCCCACGATGGAATTTTCTTAATATGGCTTGGATATGCACCAAAATGAGCTCAAACGTACACAAAAATAAATGCGATATGCTGGTGGCAACCAATCTTCTCACAGATTTTTAGTTTTTGTATAATTGGCTTTAGATGCGACCTTTCTGTACAGTTGAGCAGATATTGTCAAAATTGTTCCCACGATGGAATTTTCTTAATATGGCTTGGATATGCACCAAAATGAGCTCAAATGTACACAAAAATAAATGCGATATGCTGGTGGCAACCAATCTTCTCACAGATTTTTAGTTTTTGTATAATTGGCTTTAGATGCGACCTTAATGTACAGTTGAGCAGATATTGTCAAAATTGTTCCCACGATGGAATTTTCTTAATATGTCTTGGATATGCACCAAAATGAGCTCAAATGTACACAAAAATAATTGCTATCTGCTGGTGCCAACCAATCTTCTCACAGATTTTTAGTTTTTGTATAATTGGCTTTAGATGCGACCTTAATGTACAGTTGAGCAGATATTGTCAACATTGTTCCCACGATGGAATTTTCTTAATATGGCTTGGATATGCACCAAAATGAGCTCAAATGTACACAAAAATAAATGCGATATGCTGGTGGCAACCAATCTTCTCACAGATTATTAATTTTTGTAAAATTGGCTTTAGATGCGACCTTATTGTACAGTTGAGCAGATATTGTCAAAATTGTTCCCACGATGGAACTTTCTTAATATGGCTTGGATATGCACCAAAATGAGCTCAAATGTACACAAAAATAAATGCTCTCTGCTGGTGCCAACCAATCTTCTCACAGATTTTTAGTTTTTGTATAATTGGCTTTAGATGCGACCTTAATGTACAGTTGAGCAGATATTGTCAACATTGATCCCACGATGTAATTTTCTTAATATGGCTTGGATATGCACCAAAATGAGCTCAAATGTACACAAAAATAATGCTATCTGCTGGTGCCAACCAATCTTCTCACATATTTTTAGTTTTTGTATAATTGGCTTTAGATGCGACCTTAATGTACAGTTGAGCAGATATTGTCAACATTGTTCCCACGATGGAATTTTCTTAATATGGCTTGTATATGCACCAAAATGAGCTTAAATGTACACAAAAATAAATGCTATCTGCTGGTAGCAACCAATCTTCTCACAGATTTTTAGTTTTTGTATAATTGGCTTTAGATGCGACCTTTCTGTACAGTTGAGCAGATATTGTCAAAATTGTTCCCACGATGTAATTTTCTTAATATGGCTTGGATATGCACAAAAATGAGCTCAAATCTACACAAAAATAAACGCTATCCGCTGGTGCCAACCAATCTTCTCACAGATTTTTAGTTTTTGTATAATTGGCTTTAGATGCGACCTTAATGTACAGTTGAGCAGATATTGTCAAAATTGTTCCCACGATGGAATTTTCTTAATATGGCTTGGATATGCACCAAAATGAGCTCAAATGTACACAAAAATAAATGCTATCTGCCGGTGCCAACCAATCTTCTCGCAGATTTTTAGTTTTTGTATAATTGGCTTTAGATCCGACCTCAATGTACAGTTGAGCAGATATTGTCAAAATTGTTCCCACGATGGAATTTTCTTAATATGGCTTGGATATGCACCAAAATGAGCTCAAATGTACACAAAAATAAATGCTATCTGCTGGTGCTAACCAATCTTCTCAGAGATTTTTAGTTTTTGTATAATTGGCTTTAGATGCGACCTTTCTGTACAGTTGAGCAGATATTGTCAAAATTGTTCCCACGATGTAATTTTCTTAATATGGCTTGGATATGCACCAAAATGAGCTCAAATGTACACAAAAATAAATGCCATCCGCTGGTGCCAACCAATCTTCTCACAGAATTTTAGCTTTTGTATAAATGGCTTTAGATGCGACCTTAATGTACAGTTGAGCAGATATTGTCAACATTGTTCCCACGATGGAATTTTCTTAATATGGCTTGGATATGCACCAAAATGAGCTCAAATGTACACAAAAATAAATGCTATCTGCTGGTGCCAACCAATCTTCTCACAGATTTTTAGTTTTTGTATAATTGGCTTTAGATGCGACCTTAATGTACAGTTGAGCAGATATTGTCAAAATTGTTCCCACGATGGAATTTTCTTAATATGGCTTGGATATGCACCAAAATGAGCTCAAATGTACACAAAAATAAATGCTATCTGCCGGTGCCAACCAATCTTCTCGCAGATTTTTAATTTTTGTATAATTGGCTTTAGATGCGACCTCAATGTACAGTTGAGCAGATATTGTCAAAATTGTTCCCACGATGGAATTTTCTTAATATGGCTTGGATATGCACCAAAATGAGCTCAAATGTACACAAAAATAAATGCTATCTGCTGGTGCCAACCAATCTTCTCACAGATTTTTAGTTTTTGTATAATTGGCTTTAGATGCGACCTTAATGAACAGTTGACCAGATATTGTCAAAATTGTTCCCACGATGTAATTTTCTTAATATGGCTTGGATATGCACCAAAATGAGCTTAAATGTACACAAAAATAAATGCTATCTGCTGGTGCAAACCAATCTTCTCACGGATTTTTAGATTTTGTATTATTGGCTTTAGATGCGACCTTAATGTACAGCTGAACAGATATTGTCAAAATTGTTCCCACGATTGAACTTTCTTAATATGGCTTGGATATGCATTAAAATGAGCTTAAATGTACACAAAAATAAATGCTATCTGCTGGCGCAAACCAATCTTCTCACAGATTTTTAGTTTTTGTATAATTGGCTTTAGATTCGACCTCAATGTACAGTTGAGCAGATATTGTCAAAATTGTTCCCACGATGGAATTTTCTTGATATGGCTTGGATATGCACCAAAATGAGCTTAAATGTACACACAAAAAAATGCCATCTGCCGGTGCAAACCAATCTTCTCACAGATTTTTAGTTTTTGTATAATTGGCTTTAGATGCGACCTTAATGTACAGTTGACCAGATATTGTCCAAATTGTTCCCACGATGGAACTTTCTTAATATGGCTTGGATATGCACCAAAATGAGCTCAAATGTACACTAAAATAAATGCTATCTACTGGTGCCAACCAATCTTCTCACAGATTTTTTTTTTGTATAATTGGCTTTAGATGCGACCTCAATGTACAGTTGAGCAGATATTGTCATAATTGTTCCCATGATGGAATTTTCTTAATATGGCTTGGATATGCACCAAAATGAGCTTAAATGTACATAAAAATAAATGCTATCTGCTGGTGCAAACCAATCTTCTCACAGATTTATTTTTTCTGTTTAATTGGCTTTAGATGCGACCTCAATGTACAGTTGAGCAGATATTGTCAAAATTGTTCCCACGATGCAATTTTCTTAATGTGGCTTGGATATGCACCAAAATGAGCTCAAATCTACACAAAAATAAATGCCATCCGCTGGTGCCAACCAATCTTCTCACAGAATTTTAGCTTTTGTATAATTGGCTTTAGATGCCACCTTAATGTACAGTTGAGCAGATATTGTCAACATTGTTCCCACGATGGAATTTTCTAAATTTGGCTTGGATATGCACCAAAATGAGCTCAAATGTACACAAAAATAAATGCTATCTGCTGGTGCCAACCAATCTTCTCACAGATTTTTAGTTTTTGTATAATTGGCTTTAGATGCGACCTTAATGTACAGTTGAGCAGATATTGTCAAAATTGTTCCCACGATGGAATTTTCTTAATATGGCTTGGATATGCACCAAAATGAGCTCAAATGTACACTAAAATAAATGCTATCTACTGGTGCCAACCAATCTTCTCACAGATTTTTTTTTTGTATAATTGGCTTTAGATGCGACCTCAATGTACAGTTGAGCAGATATTGTCAAAATTGTTCCCTTGATGGAATTTTCTTAATATGGCTTGGATATGCACCAAAATGAGCTTAAATGTACATAAAAATAAATGCTATCTGCTGGTGCAAACCAATCTTCTCACAGATTTATTTTTTCTGTTTAATTGGCTTTAGATGCGACCTCAATGTACAGTTGAGCAGATATTGTCAAAATTGTTCCCACGATGTAATTTTCTTAATATGGCTTGGATATGCACCAAAATGAGCTCAAATCTACACAAAAATAAATGCCATCCGCTGGTGCCAACCAATCTTCTCACAGAATTTTAGCTTTTGTATAATTGGGTTTAGATGCGACCTTAATGTACAGTTGAGCAGATATTGTCAACATTGTTCCCACGATGGAATTTTCTAAATTTGGCTTGGATATGCACCAAAATGAGCTCAAATGTACACAAAAATAAATGCTATCTGCTGGTGCCAACCAATCTTCTCACAGATTTTTAGTTTTTGTATAATTGGCTTTAGATGCGACCTTAATGTACAGTTGAGCAGATATTGTCAAAATTGTTCCCACGATGGAATTTTCTTAATATGGCTTGGATATGCACCAAAATGAGCTCAAATGTACACAAAAATAAATGCTATCTGCCGGTGCCAACCAATCTTCTCGCAGATTTTTAGTTTTTGTATAATTGGCTTTAGATGCGACCTTAATGTACAGTTGAGCAGGTATTGTCAAAATTGTTCCCACGATGGAATTTTCTTAATATGGCTTGGATATGCCAACCAATCTTCTCACAGATTTTCAGTTTTTTTATAATTGGCTTTAGATGCGACCTTAATGTACAGTTGAGCAGGTATTGTCAAAATTGTTCCCACGATGGAATTTTCTTAATATGGCTTGGATATGCACCAAAATAAGCTCAAATGTACACAAAAATAAATGCTATCTACTGGTGCCAACCACTCATCTCACAGATTTTTAGTTTTTGTATAATTGGCTTTAGATGCGACCTCAATGTACAGTTGAGCAGATATTGTCAAAATTGTTCCCACGATGGAATGTTCATAATATGGCTTGGATATGCACCAAAATGAGCTTAAATGTACACAAAAATAAATGCTATCTGCTGGTGCAAACCAATCTTCTCACGGATTTTTAGATTTTGTATTATTGGCTTTAGATGCGACTTTAATGAACAGTTGAGCAGATATTGTCAAAATTGTTCCCACGATGGAACTTTCTTACTATGACTTGGATATGCACCAACATGAGCTGAAAAGTGCACATGAATAATTGCTATTTGCTGGTGCCAACCAATCTTCTCACAGATTTTTAGTTTTTTTGTATAATTGGCTGAGATGCGACCTTAATGTACAGCTGAACAGATATTGTCAAAATTGTTCCCACGATTGAACTTTCTTAATATGGCTTGGATATGCATTAAAATGAGCTTAAATGTACACAAAAATAAATGCTATCTGCTGGCGCAAACCAATCTTCTCACAGATTTTTAGTTTTTGTATAATTGGCTTTAGATTCGACCTCAATGTACAGTTGAGCAGATATTGTCAAAATTGTTCCCACGATGGAATTTTCTTGATATGGCTTTGATATGCACCAAAATGAGCTTAAATGTACACAAAAATAAATGCCATCTGCTGGTGCAAACCAATCTTCTCACAGATTTTTAGTTTTTGTATAATTGGCTTTAGATGCGACCTTAATGTACAGTTGAGCAGATATTGTCAAAATTGTTCCCACGATGGAATTTTCTTAATATGGCTTGGATATGCACCAAAATGAGCTCAAATGTACACAAAAATAAAAGCTATCTGCCGGTGCCAACCAATCTTCTCGCAGATTTTTAGTTTTTGTATAATTGGCTTTAGATGCGACCTCAATGTACAGTTGAGCAGATATTGTCAAAATTGTTCCCACGATGGAATTTTCTTAATATGGCTTGGATATGCACCAAAATGAGCTCAAATGTACACTAAAATAAATGCTATCTACTGGTGCCAACCAATCTTCTCACAGATTTTTTTTTTGTATAATTGGCTTTAGATGCGACCTCAATGTACAGTTGAGCAGATATTGTCAAAATTGTTCCCTTGATGGAATTTTCTTAATATGGCTTGGATATGCACCAAAATGAGCTTAAATGTACACAAAAATAAATGCTATCTGCTGGTGCAAACCAATCTTCTCACAGATTTATTTTTTCTGTTTAATTGGCTTTAGATGCGACCTCAATGTACAGTTGAGCAGATATTGTCAAAATTGTTCCCACGATGTAATTTTCTTAATATGGCTTGGATATGCACCAAAATGAGCTCAAATCTACACAAAAAAAAATGCCATCCGCTGGTGCCAACCAATCTTCTCACAGAATTTTAGCTTTTGTATAATTGGGTTTAGATGCGACCTTAATGTACAGTTGAGCAGATATTGTCAACATTGTTCCCACGATGGAATTTTCTAAATTTGGCTTGGATATGCACCAAAATGAGCTCAAATGTACACAAAAATAAATGCTATCTGCTGGTGCCAACCAATCTTCTCACAGATTTTTAGTTTTTGTATAATTGGCTTTAGATGCGACCTTAATGTACAGTTGAGCAGATATTGTCAAAATTGTTCCCACGATGGAATTTTCTTAATATGGCTTGGATATGCACCAAAATGAGCTCAAATGTACACAAAAATAAATGCTATCTGCCGGTGCCAACCATTCTTCTCGCAGATTTTTAGTTTTTGTATAATTGGCTTTAGATGCGACCTCAATGTACAGTTGAGCAGATATTGTCAAAATTGTTCCCACGATGGAATTTTCTTAATATGGCTTGGATATGCACCAAAATGAGCTCAAATGTACACAAAAATAAATGCTATCTGCTGGTGCCAACCAATCTTCTCACAGATTTTTAGTTTTTGTATAATTGGCTTTAGATGCGACTTTAATGAACAGTTGAGCAGATATTGTCAAAATTGTTCCCACGATGTAATTTTCTTAATATGGCTTGGATATGCACCAAAATAAGCTCAAATGTACACACACAAAAATGTTAGCACCCGGTGCCAACCAATCTTCTCACAGATTTTCAGTTTTTTTATAATTGGCTTTAGATGCGACCTTAATGTACAGTTGAGCAGGTATTGTCAAAATTGTTCCCACGATGGAATTTTCTTAATATGGCTTGGATATGCACCAAAATAAGCTCAAATGTACACAAAAATAAATGCTATCTACTGGTGCCAACCACTCATCTCACAGATTTTTAGTTTTTGTATAATTGGCTTTAGATGCGACCTCAATGTACAGTTGAGCAGATATTGTCAAAATTGTTCCCACGATGGAATGTTCATAATATGGCTTGGATATGCACCAAAATGAGCTTAAATGTACACAAAAATAAATGCTATCTGCTGGTGCAAACCAATCTTCTCACGGATTTTTAGATTTTGTATTATTGGCTTTAGATGCGACTTTAATGAACAGTTGAGCAGATATTGTCAAAATTGTTCCCACGATGGAACTTTCTTACTATGACTTGGATATGCACCAACATGAGCTGAAAAGTGCACATGAATAATTGCTATTTGCTGGTGCCAACCAATCTTCTCACAGATTTTTAGTTTTTTTGTATAATTGGCTGAGATGCGACCTTAATGTACAGCTGAACAGATATTGTCAAAATTGTTCCCACGATTGAACTTTCTTAATATGGCTTGGATATGCATTAAAATGAGCTTAAATGTACACAAAAATAAATGCTATCTGCTGGCGCAAACCAATCTTCTCACAGATTTTTAGTTTTTGTATAATTGGCTTTAGATGCGACTTTAATGAACAGTTGAGCAGATATTGTCAAAATTGTTCCCACGATTGAATTTTCTTAATATGGCTTGGATATGCACCAAAATGAGCTCAAATGTACACAAAAACAAATGTTAGCACCCGGTGCCAACCAATCTTCTCACAGATTTTTAGTTTTTGTATAATTGGGTTTAGATGCGACCTTAATGTACAGTTGAGCAGATATTGTCAAAATTGTTCCCACGATGGAGTTTTCTTAATATGGCTTGGATATGCACCAAAATGAGCTCAAATGTACACAAAAGTAATTGCTATCTGCTTGTGGCAACCAATCTTCTCACAGAAGTTTAGCTTTTGTATAATTGGCTTTAGATGCGACCTAAATGTACAGTTGAGCAGATATTGTCAAAATTGTTCACTTGAGTAACG
>OU744735.1:10064540-10109540 GCA_916613615.1 Steromphala cineraria
TGGCTGAGATGCGACCTTAATGTACAGCTGAGAAGATATTGTCAAAATTGTTCCCACGATGGAGTTTTCTTAATATGGACTGGATATGCACCAAAATGAGCTCAAATGTACACAAAAGTAATTGCTATCTGCTTGTGGCAACCAATCTTCTCACAGAATTTTAGCTTTTGTATAATTGGCTTAAGATGCGACCTAAATGTACAGTTGAGCAGATATTGTCAAAATTGTTCCCACGATGGAACTTTCTTACTATGACTTCGATATGCACCAACATGAGCTGAAAAGTACACATTAATAATTGCTATCTGCTGGTGCCAACCAATCTTCTCACAGATTTTTAGTTTTTTGTATAATTGGCTGAGATGCGACCTTAATGTACAGCTGAGAAGATATTGTCAAAATTGTTCCCACGATGGAATTTTCTTAATATGGCTTGGATATGCACCAAAATGAGCTCAAATATACACAACAATAAATGCTATCTGCTGGTGCCAACATATTTTCTCACAGTTTTTATAGCTTTTGTTTAATCGGCTTTAGATGCGACCTTAATGTACAGTTGAGCAGATATTGTCAAAATTGTTCCCACGATGGAATTATCTTAATATGGCTTGGATATGCACCAAAATGAGCTTAAATGTACACAAAAATAAATGCTATCTGCTGGTGCCAACCAATCTTCTCACAGATTTTTAGTTTTTGTATAATTGGCTGAGATGCGACCTTAATGTACAGCTGAGAAGATATTGTCAATATTGTTCCTCAGATGTAATTTTCTTAATATGGCTTGGATATGCACCAAAATGAGCTCAAATGTACACAAAAATAAATGTTATCTGCTGGTGCCAACCAATCTTCTCACAGATTTTTAGTTTTTGTATAATTGGCTTTAGATGCGACCTCAATGTACAGTTGAGCAGATATTGTCAAAATTGTTCCCACGATGGAATTTTCTTAATATGGCTTGGATATGCACCAAAATGAGCTTAAATGTACACAAAAATAAATGCTATCTGCTGGTGGCAAACAATCTTCTCACAGATTTTTAGATTTTGTATTATTGGCTTTAGATGCGACTTTAATGAACAGTTGAGCAAATATTGTCAATATTGTTCCCACGATGGAATTTTCTTAATATGGCTTGGATATGCACCAAAATGAGCTCAAATGTACACAAAAACAAATGTTAGCACACGGTACCAACCAATCTTCTCACAGATTTTTAGTTTTTGTATAATTGGCTTTAGATGCGACCTTAATGTACAGTTGAGCAGATATTGTCAAAATTGTTCCCACGATGGAATTTTCTTACTATGACTTGGATATGCACCAACATGAGCTGAAAAGTGCACATGAATAATTGCTATTTGCTGGTGCCAACAAATCGTCTCACAGATTTTTAGTTTTTTTGTATAATTGGCTGAGATGCGACCTTAATGTACAGCTGAACAGATATTGTCAAAATTGTTCCCACGATTGAACTTTCTTAATATGGCTTGGATATGCACCAAAATGAGCTTAAATGTACACAAAAATAAATGCTATCTGCTGGTGCCAACCAATCTTCTCACAGATTTTTAGTTTTTGTATAATTGGCTGAGATGCGACCTTAATGTACAGCTGAGAAGATATTGTCAATATTGTTCCCACGATGGAATGTTCATAATATGGCTTGGATATGCACCAAAATGAGATTAAATGTACACAAAAATAAATGCTATCTGCTGGTGCAAACCAATCTTCTCACAGATTTTTAGATTTTGTATTATTGGCTTTAGATGCGACTTTAATGAACAGTTGAGCAGATATTGTCAATATTGTTCCCACGATGGAATTTTCTTAATATGGCTTGGATATGCACCAAAATGAGCTCAAATGTACACAAAAACAAATGTTAGCACCCGGTACCAACCAATCTTCTCACAGAGTTTTAGTTTTTGTATAATTGGCTTTAGATGCGACCTTAATGTACAGTTGAGCAGATATTGTCAAAATTGTTCCCACGATGGAACTTTCTTACTATGACTTGGATATGCACCAACATGAGCTGAAAAGTACACATGAATAATTGCTATTTGCTGGTGCCAACCAATCGTCTCACAGATTTTTAGTTTTTTTGTATAATTGGCTGAGATGCGACCTTAATGTACAGCTGAACAGATATTGTCAAAATTGTTCCCACGATTGAACTTTCTTAATATGGCTTGGATATGCACCAAAATGAGCTTAAATGTACACAAAAATAAATGCTATCTGCTGGTGCAAACCAATCTTCTCACAGATTTTTAGATTTTGTATTATTGGCTTGAGATGCGACTTTAATGAACAGTTGAGCAGATATTGTCAAAATTGTTCCCACGATGGAATTTTCTTAATATGGCTTGGATATGCACCAAAATGAGCTCAAATGTACACAAAAACAAATGTTAGCACCCGGTACCAACCAATCTTCTCACAGATTTTTAGTTTTTGTATAATTGGCTTTAGATGCGACCTTAATGTACAGTTGAGCAGATATTGTCAAAATTGTTCCCACGATGGAACTTTCTTACTATGACTTCGATATGCACCAACATGAGCTGAAAAGTACACATTAATAATTGCTATCTGCTGGTGCCAACCAATCTTCTCACAGATTTTTAGTTTTTTGTATAATTGGCTGAGATGCGACCTTAATGTACAGCTGAGAAGATATTGTCAAAATTGTTCCCACGATGGAATTTTCTTAATATGGCTTGGATATGCACCAAAATGAGCTCAAATATACACAACAATAAATGCTATCTGCTGGTGCCAACATATCTTCTCACAGTTTTTATAGCTTTTGTTTAATTGGCTTTAGATGCGACCTTAATGTACAGTTGAGCAGATATTGTCAAAATTGTTCCCACGATGGAATTATCTTAATATGGCTTGGATATGCACCAAAATGAGCTTAAATGTACACAAAAATAAATGCTATCTGCTGGTGCCAACCAATCTTCTCACAGATTTTTAGTTTTTGTATAATTGGCTGAGATGCGACCTTAATGTACAGCTGAGAAGATATTGTCAATATTGTTCCTCAGATGTAATTTTCTTAATATGGCTTGAATATGCACCAAAATGAGCTCAAATGTACACAAAAATAAATGTTATTTGCTGGTGCCAACCAATCTTCTCACAGATTTTTAGTTTTTGTATAATTGGCTTTAGATGCGACCTCAATGTACAGTTGAGCAGATATTGTCAAAATTGTTCCCACGATGGAATTTTCTTAATATGGCTTGGATATGCACCAAAATGAGCTTAAATGTACACAAAAATAAATGCTATCTGCTGGTGCAAACCAATCTTCTCACAGATTTTTAGATTTTGTATTATTGGCTTTAGATGCGACTTTAATGAACAGTTGAGCAAATATTGTCAATATTGTTCCCACGATGGAATTTTCTTAATATGGCTTGGATATGCACCAAAATGAGCTCAAATGTACACAAAAACAAATGTTAGCACCCGGTACCAACCAATCTTCTCACAGATTTTTAGTTTTTGTATAATTGGCTTTAGATGCGACCTTAATGTACAGTTGAGCAGATATTGTCAAAATTGTTCCCACGATGGAACTTTCTTACTATGACTTGGATATGCACCAACATGAGCTGAAAAGTGCACATGAATAATTGCTATTTGCTGGTGCCAACCAATCGTCTCACAGATTTTTAGTTTTTTTGTATAATTGGCTGAGATGCGACCTTAATGTACAGCTGAACAGATATTGTCAAAATTGTTCCCACGACTGAACTTTCTTAATATGGCTTGGATATGCACCAAAATGAGCTTAAATGTACACAAAAATAAATGCTATCTGCTGGTGCAAACCAATCTTCTCACAGATTTTTAGTTTTTGTATAATTGGCTTTAGATGCGACCTCAATGTACAGTTGAGCAGATATTGTCAAAATTGTTCCCACGATGGAGTTTTCTTAATATGGCTTGGATATGCACCAAAATGAGCTCAAATGTACACAAAAGTAATTGCTATCTGCTTGTGGCAACCAATCTTCTCACAGAATTTTAGCTTTTGTATAATTGGCTTTAGATGCGACCTAAATGTACAGTTGAGCAGATATTGTCAAAATTGTTCCCACGATGGAACTTTCTTACTATGACTTCGATATGCACCAACATGAGCTGAAAAGTACACATTAATAATTGCTATCTGCTGGTGCCAACCAATCTTCCCACAGATTTTTAGTTTTTTGTATAATTGGCTGAGATGCGACCTTAATGTACAGCTGAGAAGATATTGTCAAAATTGATCCCACGATGGAATTTTCTTAATATGGCTTGGATATGCACCAAAATGAGCTCAAATATACACAACAATAAATGCTATCTGCTGGTGCCAACATATCTTCTCACAGTTTTTATAGCTTTTGTTTAATTGGCTTTAGATGCGACCTTAATTTACAGTTGAGCAGATATTGTCAAAATTGTTCCCACGATGGAATTATCTTAATATGGCTTGGATATGAACCAAAATGAGCTTAAATGTACACAAAAATAAATGCTATCTGCTGGTGCCAACCAATCTTCTCACAGATTTTTAATTTTTGTATAATTGGCTGAGATGCGACCTTAATGTACAGCTGAGAAGATATTGTCACTATTGTTCCTCAGATGTAATTTTCTTAATATGGCTTGGATATGCACCAAAATGAGCTTAAATGTACACAAAAATAAATGCTATCTGCTGGTGCAAACCAATCTTCTCACAGGTTTTAAGATTTTGTATTATTGGCTTTAGATGCGACTTTAATGAACAGTTGAGCAGATATTGTCAAAATTGTTCCCACGATGGAATTTTCTTAATATGGCTTGGATATGCACCAAAATGAGCTCAAATGTACACAAATACAAATGTTAGCACCCGGTACCAACCAATCTTCTCACAGATTTTTAGTTTTTGTATAATTGGCTTTAGATGCGACCTTAATGTACAGTTGAGCAGATATTGTCAAAATTGTTCCCACGATGGTACTTTCTTACTATGACTTGGATATGCACCAACATGAGCTGAAAAGTACACATGAATAATTGCTATCTGCTGGTGCCAACCAATCTTCTCACAGATTTTTAGTTTTTTTGTATAATTGGCTTTAGATGCGACCTTAATGTACAGTTGAGCAGATATTGTCAAAATTGTTCCCTACGATGAAATTTTCTTAATATGGCTTGGATATGCACCAAAATGGGCTCAAATGTACACAAAAATAAATGCTATCTGCTGGTGCCAACCAATCTTCTCACAGATTTTTAGTTTTTGTATAATTGGCTTTAGATGCGACCTTTATGTGGAGTTGAGCAGAAATTGTCATTATTTTCCCTACGATGAAATTTTCTTAATATGGCTTGGATATGCACCAAAATGAGCTTAAATGTACACAAAAATAAATGCTATCTGCTGGTGCCAACCAATCTTCTCACAGATTTTTTGTTTTTGTATAATTGGCTGAGATGCGACCTTAATGTACAGCTGAGAAGATATTGTCAATATTGTTCCGCAGATGTAATTTTCTTAATATGGCTTGGATATGCACCAACATGAGCTCAAATGTACACGAAAATAAATGCTATCCGCTGGTGCCAACCAATCTTCTCACAGATTTCTAGTTTTTGTATAATTGGCTTTAGATGCGACCTTTATGTAGAATTGAGCAGATATTGTTATTATTTTCCCTACGATGAAATTTTCTTAATATTGCTTGGATATGCACCAAAATGGGCTCAAATGTACACAAAAATAAATGCTATCTGCTGGTGCCAACCAATCTTCTCACAGATTTCTAGTTTTTGTATAATTGGCTTTAGATGCGACCTTTATGTGGAGTTGAGCAGATATTGTCATTATTTTCCCTACGATGAAATTTTCTTAATATGGCTTGGATATGCACCAAAATGGGCTCAAATGTACACAATAATAAATGCTATCTGCTGGTGCCAACCAATCTTCTCACAGATTTTTAGTTTTTGTATAATTGGCTTTAGATGCGACCTTTATGTGGAGTTGAGCAGATATTGTCATTATTTTCCCTACGATGAAATTTTCTTAATATGGCTTGGATATGCACCAAAATGGGCTCAAATGTACACAAAAATAAATGCTATCTGCTGGTGCCAACCAATCTTCTCACAGATTTCTAGTTTTTGTATAATTGGCTTTAGATGCGACCTTTATGTAGAGTTGAGCAGATATTGTCATTATTTTCCCTACGATTAAATTTTCTTAACATGGCTCAAAGTTACACAAAAATAAATGCTATCTGCTGGTGCCAACCAATCTTCTCACAGATTTCTAGTTTTTGTATAATTGGCTTTAGATGCGACCTTTATGTAGAGTTGAGCAGATATTGTCATTATTTTCCCTACGATGAAATTTTCTTAATATGGCTTGGATATGCACCAAAATGGGCTCAAATGTACACAAAAATAAATGCTATCTGCTGGTGCCAACCAATCTTCTCACAGATTTTTAGTTTTTGTATAATTGGCTTTAGATGCGACCTTTATGTGGAGTTGAGCAGATATTGTCATTATTTTCCCTACGATGAAATTTTCTTAATATGGCTTGGATATGCACCAAAATGGGCTCAAATGTACACAATAATAAATGCTATCTGCTGGTGCCAACCAATCTTCTGACAGATTTTTAGTTTTTGTATAATTGGCTTTAGATGCGACCTTTATGTGGAGTTGAGCAGATATTGTCATTATTTTCCCTACGATGAAATTTTCTTAATATGGCTTGGATATGCACCAAAATGGGCTCAAATGTACACAAAAATAAATGCTATCTGCTGGTGCCAACCAATCTTCTCACAGATTTTTAGTTTTTGTATAATTGGATTTAGATGCGACCTTTATGTAGAGTTGAGCAGATATTGTCATTATTTTCCCTACGATGAAATTTTCTTAATATGGCTTGGATATGCACAAAAATGAGCTCAAAGTTACACAAAAATAAATGCTATCTGCTGGTGCCAACCAATCTTCTCACAGATTTCTAGTTTTTGTATAATTGGCTTTAGATGCGACCTTTATGTAGAGTTGAGTAGATATTGTCATTATTTTCACTACGATGAAATTTTCTTAACATGGCTTGGATATGCACCAAAATGGGCTCAAATGTACACAAAAATAAATGCTATCTGCTGGTGCCAACCAATCTTCTCACAGATTTTTAGTTTTTGTATAATTGGCTTTAGATGCGACCTTTATGTGGAGTTGAGCAGATATTGTCATTATTTTCCCTACGATGAAATTTTCTTAATATGGCTTGGATATGCACCAAAATGAGCTCAAAGTTACACAAAAATAAATGCTATCTGCTGGTGCCAACCAATCTTCTCACAGATTTCTAGTTTTTGTATAATTGGCTTTAGATGCGACCTTTATGTAGAGTTGAGTAGATATTGTCATTATTTTCCCTACGATGAAATTTTCTTAACATGGCTTGGATATGCACCAAAATGGGCTCAAATGTACACAAAAATAAATGCTATCTGCTGGTGCCAACCAATCTTCTCACAGATTTTTAGTTTTTGTATAATTGGCTTTAGATGCGACCTTTATGTGGAGTTGAGCAGATATTGTCATTATTTTCCCTACGATAAAATTTTCTTAATATGGCTTGGATATGCACAAAATTGGCTCGAATGTACACAAAAATAAATGCTATCTGCTGGTGCCAACCAATCTTCTCACAGATTTTTAGTTTTTGTATAATTGGCTTGAGATGCGACCTTTATGTAGAGTTGAGCAGATATTGTCATTATTTTCCCTACGATGAAATTTTCTTAATATGGCTTGGATATGCACCAAAATGGGCTCAAATGTACACAAAAATAAATGCTATCTGCTGGTGCCAACCAATCTTCTCACAGATTTTTAGTTTTTGTATAATTGGCTGAGATGCGACCTTAATGTACAGCTGAGAAGATATTGTCAATATTGTTCCGCAGATGTAATTTTCTTAATATGGCTTGGATATGCACCAACATGAGCTCAAATGTACACAAAAATAAATGCTATCCGCTGGTGCCAACCAATCTTCTCACAGATTTCTAGTTTTTGTATAATTGGCTTTAGATGCGACCTTTATGTAGAATTGAGCAGATATTGTTATTATTTTCCCTACGATGAAATTTTCTTAATATTGCTTGGATATGCACCAAAATGGGCTCAAATGTACACAAAAATAAATGCTATCTGCTGGTGCCAACCAATCTTCTCACAGATTTCTAGTTTTTGTATAATTGGCTTTAGATGCGACCTTTATGTGGAGTTGAGCAGATATTGTCATTATTTTCCCTACGATGAAATTTTCTTAATATGGCTTGGATATACACCAAAATGGGCTCAAATGTACACAAAAATAAATGCTATCTGCTGGTGCCAACCAATCTTCTCACAGATTTTTAGTTTTTGTATAATTGGCTTTAGATGCGACCTTTATGTGGAGTTGAGCAGATATTGTCATTATTTTCCCTACGATGAAATTTTCTTAATATGGCTTGGATATGCACCAAAATGGGCTCAAATGTACACAAAAATAAATGCTATCTGCTGGTGCCAACCAATCTTCTCACAGATTTCTAGTTTTTGTATAATTGGCTTTAGATGCGACCTTTATGTAGAGTTGAGCAGATATTGTCATTATTTTCCCTACGATTAAATTTTCTTAACATGGCTCAAAGTTACACAAAAATAAATGCTATCTGCTGGTGCCAACCAATCTTCTCACAGATTTCTAGTTTTTGTATAATTGGCTTTAGATGCGACCTTTATGTAGAGTTGAGCAGATATTGTCATTATTTTCCCTACGATGAAATTTTCTTAATATGGCTTGGATATGCACCAAAATGGGCTCAAATGTACACAAAAATAAATGCTATCTGCTGGTGCCAACCAATCTTCTCACAGATTTTTAGTTTTTGTATAATTGGCTTTAGATGCGACCTTTATGTGGAGTTGAGCAGATATTGTCATTATTTTCCCTACGATGAAATTTTCGTAATATGGCTTGGATATGCACCAAAATGGGCTCAAATGTACACAATAATAAATGCTATCTGCTGGTGCCAACCAATCTTCTCACAGATTTTTAGTTTTTGTATAATTGGCTTTAGATGCGACCTTTATGTGGAGTTGAGCAGATATTGTCATTATTTTCCCTACGATGAAATTTTCTTAATATGGCTTGGATATGCACCAAAATGGGCTCAAATGTACACAAAAATAAATGCTATCTGCTGGTGCCAACCAATCTTCTCACAGATTTTTAGTTTTTGTATAATTGGATTTAGATGCGACCTTTATGTAGAGTTGAGCAGATATTGTCATTATTTTCCCTACGATGAAATTTTCTTAATATGGCTTGGATATGCACAAAAATGAGCTCAAAGTTACACAAAAATAAATGCTATCTGCTGGTGCCAACCAATCTTCTCACAGATTTTTAGTTTTTGTATAATTGGCTTTAGATGCGACCTTTATGTGGAGTTGAGCAGATATTGTCATTATTTTCCCTACGATGAAATTTTCTTAATATGGCTTGGATATGCACCAAAATGGGCTCAAATGTACACAATAATAAATGCTATCTGCTGGTGCCAACCAATCTTCTCACAGATTTTTAGTTTTTGTATAATTGGCTTTAGATGCGACCTTTATGTGGAGTTGAGCAGATATTGTCATTATTTTCCCTACGATGAAATTTTCTTAATATGGCTTGGATATGCACCAAAATGGGCTCAAATGTACACAAAAATAAATGCTATCTGCTGGTGCCAACCAATCTTCTCACAGATTTTTAGTTTTTGTATAATTGGATTTAGATGCGACCTTTATGTAGAGTTGAGCAGATATTGTCATTATTTTCCCTACGATGAAATTTTCTTAATATGGCTTGGATATGCACAAAAATGAGCTCAAAGTTACACAAAAATAAATGCTATCTGCTGGTGCCAACCAATCTTCTCACAGATTTCTAGTTTTTGTATAATTGGCTTTAGATGCGACCTTTATGTAGAGTTGAGTAGATATTGTCATTATTTTCACTACGATGAAATTTTCTTAACATGGCTTGGATATGCACCAAAATGGGCTCAAATGTACACAAAAATAAATGCTATCTGCTGGTGCCAACCAATCTTCTCACAGATTTTTAGTTTTTGTATAATTGGCTTTAGATGCGACCTTTATGTGGAGTTGAGCAGATATTGTCATTATTTTCCCTACGATGAAATTTTCTTAATATGGCTTCGATATGCACCAAAATGAGCTCAAAGTTACACAAAAATAAATGCTATCTGCTGGTGCCAACCAATCTTCTCACAGATTTCTAGTTTTTGTATAATTGGCTTTAGATGCGACCTTTATGTAGAGTTGAGTAGATATTGTCATTATTTTCCCTACGATGAAATTTTCTTAACATGGCTTGGATATGCACCAAAATGGGCTCAAATGTACACAAAAATAAATGCTATCTGCTGGTGCCAACCAATCTTCTCACAGATTTTTAGTTTTTGTATAATTGGCTTTAGATGCGACCTTTATGTGGAGTTGAGCAGATATTGTCATTATTTTCCCTACGATAACATTTTCTTAATATGGCTTGGATATGCACAAAATTGGCTCGAATGTACACAAAAATAAATGCTATCTGCTGGTGCCAACCAATCTTCTCACAGATTTTTAGTTTTTGTATAATTGGCTTGAGATGCGACCTTTATGTAGAGTTGAGCAGATATTGTCATTATTTTCCCTACGATGAAATTTTCTTAATATGGCTTGGATATGCACCAAAATGGGCTCAAATGTACACAAAAATAAATGCTATCTGCTGGTGCCAACCAATCTTCTCACAGATTTCTAGTGTTTGTATAATTGGCTTTAGATGCGACCTTTATGTAGAGTTGAGTAGATATTGTCATTATTTTCCCTACGATGAAATTTTCTTAACATGGCTTGGATATGCACCAAAATGGGCTCAAATGTACACAAAAATAAATGCTATCTGCTGGTGCCAACCAATCTTCTCACAGATTTCTAGTTTTTGTATAATTGGCTTTAGATGCGACCTTTATGTGGAGTTGAGCAGATATTGTCATTATTTTCCCTACGATGAAATTTTCTTAATATGGCTTGGATATGCACCAAAATGGGCTCAATAGTACACAAAAATAAATGCTATCTGCTGGTGCCAACCAATCTTCTCACAGATTTCTAGTTTTTGTATAATTGGCTTTAGATGCGACCTTTATGTAGAGTTGAGCAGATATTGTTATTATTTTCCCTACGATGAAATTTTCTTAATATGGCTTGGATATGCACCAAAATGGGCTCAAAGTTACACAAAAATAAATGCTATCTGCTGGTGCCAACCAATCTTCTCACAGATTTCTAGTTTTTGTATAATTGGCTTTAGATGCGACCTTTATGTAGAGTTGAGCAGATATTGTCATTATTTTCCCTACGATGAAATTTGCTTAATATGGCTTGGATATGCACCAAAATGGGCTCAAATGTACACAAAAATAAATGCTATCTGCTGGTGCCAACCAATCTTCTCACAGATTTTTAGTTTTTGTATAATTGGATTTAGATGCGACCTTTATGTAGAGTTGAGCAGATATTGTCATTATTTTCCCTACGATGAAATTTTCTTAATATGGCTTGGATATGCACAAAAATGAGCTCAAAGTTACACAAAAATAAATGCTATCTGCTGGTGCCAACCAATCTTCTCACAGATTTCTAGTTTTTGTATAATTGGCTTTAGATGCGACCTTTATGTGGAGTTGAGCAGATATTGTCATTATTTTCCCTACGATGAAATTTTCTTAATATGGCTTGGATATGCACCAAAATGGGCTCAAATATACACAAAAATAAATGCTATCTGCTGGTGCCAACCATTCTTCTCACAGATTTTTAGTTTTTGTATAATTGGATTTATCTGCGACCTTTATGTAGAGTTGAGCAGATATTGTCATTATTTTCCCTACGATGAAATGTTCTTAATATGGCTTGGATATGCACCAAAATGAGCTCAAAGTTACACAAAAATAAATGCTATCTGCTGGTGCCAACCAATCTTCTCACAGATTTCTAGTTTTTGTATAATTGGCTTTAGATGCGACCTTTATGTAGAGTTGAGTAGATATTGTCATTATTTTCACTACGATGAAATTTTCTTAACATGGCTTGGATATGCACCAAAATGGGCTCAAATGTACACAAAAATAAATGCTATCTGCTGGTGCCAACCAATCTTCTCACAGATTTTTAGTTTTTGTATAATTGGCTTTAGATGCGACCTTTATGTGGAGTTGAGCAGATATTGTCATTATTTTCCCTACGATGAAATTTTCTTAATATGGCTTGGATATGCACCAAAATGGGCTCGAATGTACACAAAAATAAATGCTATCTGCTGGTGCCAACCAATCTTCTCACAGATTTTTAGTTTTTGTATAATTGGCTTGAGATGCGACCTTTATGTAGAGTTGAGCAGATATTGTCATTATTTTCCCTACGATTAAATTTTCTTAACATGGCTCAAAGTTACACAAAAATAAATGCTATCTGCTGGTGCCAACCAATCTTCTCACAGATTTCTAGTTTTTGTATAATTGGCTTGAGATGCGACCTTTATGTAGAGTTGAGCAGATATTGTCATTATTTTCCCTACGATGAAATTTTCTTAATATTGCTTGGATATGCACCAAAATGGGCTCAAATGTACACAAAAATAAATGCTATCTGCTGGTGCCAACCAATCTTCTCACAGATTTCTAGTTTTTGTATAATTGGCTTTAAATGCGACCTTTATGTAGAGTTGAGCAGATATTGTCATTATTTTCCCTACGATTAAATTTTCTAAACATGGCTCAAAGTTACACAAAAATAAATGCTATCTGCTGGTGCCAACCAATCTTCTCACAGATTTCTAGTTTTTGTATAATTGGCTTGAGATGCGACCTTTATGTAGAGTTGAGCAGATATTGTCATTATTTTCCCTACGATGAAATTTTCTTAATATGGCTTGGATATGCACCAAAATGGGCTCAAATATACACAAAAATAAATGCTATCTGCTGGTGCCAACCATTCTTCTCACAGATTTTTAGTTTTTGTATAATTGGATTTATCTGCGACCTTTATGTAGAGTTGAGCAGATATTGTCATTATTTTCCCTACGATGAAATTTTCTTAATATGGCTTGGATATGCACCAAAATGAGCTCAAAGTTACACAAAAATAAATGCTATCTGCTGGTGCCAACCAATCTTCTCACAGATTTCTAGTTTTTGTATAATTGGCTTTAGATGCGACCTTTATGTAGAGTTGAGTAGATATTGTCATTATTTTCACTACGATGAAATTTTCTTAACATGGCTTGGATATGCACCAAAATGGGCTCAAATGTACACAAAAATAAATGCTATCTGCTGGTGCCAACCAATCCTCTCACAGATTTTTAGTTTTTGTATAATTGGCTTGAGATGCGACCTTTATGTAGAGTTGAGCAGATATTGTCATTATTTTCCCTACGATGAAATTTTCTTAATATGGCTTGGATATGCACCAAAATGGGCTCAAATGTACACAAAAATAAATGCTATCTGCTGGTGCCAACCAATCTTCTCACAGATTTTTAGTTTTTGTATAATTGGCTTTAGATGCGACCTTTATGTGGAGTTGAGCAGATATTGTCATTATTTTCCCTACGATGAAATTTTCTTAATATGGCTTGGATATGCACCAAAATGGGCTCAAATGTACACAAAAATAAATGCTATCTGCTGGTGGCAACCAATCTTCTCACAGATTTTTAGTTTCTGTATAATTTGCTTTAGATGCGACCTTTATGTAGAGTTGAGCAGATATTGTTATTATTTTCCCTACGATGAAATTTTCTTAATATTGCTTGGATATGCACCAAAATCGGCTCAAATGTACACAAAAATAAATGCTATCTGCTGGTGCCAACCAATCTTCTCACAGAGTTCTAGTTTTTGTATAATTGGCTTTAGATGCGACCTTTATGTAGAGTTGAGCAGATATTGTCATTATTTTCCCTACGATTAAATTTTCTTAACATGGCTCAAAGTTACACAAAAATAAATGCTATCTGCTGGTGACAACCAATCTTCTCACAGATTTCTAGTTTTTGTATAATTGGCTTGAGATGCGACCTTTATGTAGAGTTGAGCAGATATTGTCATTATTTTCCCTACGATGAAATTTTCTTAATATGGCTTGGATATGCACCAAAATGAGCTCAAAGTTACACAAAAATAAATGCTATCTGCTGGTACCAACCAATCTTCTCACAGATTTCTAGTTTTTGTATAATTGGCTTTAGATGCGACCTTTATGTAGAGTTGAGTACATATTGTCATTATTTTCACTACGATGAAATTTTCTTAACATGGCTTGGATATGCACCAAAATGGGCTCAAATGTACACAAAAATAAATGCTATCTGCTGGTGCCAACCAATCTTCTCACAGATTTTTAGTTTTTGTATAATTGGCTTTAGATGCGACCTTTATGTGGAGTTGAGCAGATATTGTCATTATTTTCCCTACGATGAAATTTTCTTAATATGGCTTGGATATGCACCAAAATGGGCTCGAATGTACACAAAAGTAAATGCTATCTGCTGGTGCCAACCAATCTTCTCACAGATTTCTAGTTTTGGTATAATTGGCTTGAGATGCGACCTTTATGTAGAGTTGAGCAGATATTGTCATTATTTTCCCTACGATGAAATTTTCTTAATATGGCTTGGATATGCACCAAAATGGGCTCAAATGTACACAAAAATAAATGCTATCTGCTGGTGCCAACCAATCTTCTCACAGATTTTCAGTTTTTGTATAATTGGCTTTAGATACGACCTTTATGTGGAGTTGAGCAGATATTGTCATTATTTTCCCTACGATGAAATTTTCTTAATATGGCTTGGATATGCACCAAAATGGGCTCAAATGTACACAAAAATAAATGCTATCTGCTGGTGGCAACCAATCTTCTCACAGATTTTTAGTTTCTGTATAATTGGCTTTAGATGCGACCTTTAAGTAGAGTTGAGCAGATATTGTTATTATTTTCCCTACGATGAAATTTTCTTAATATTGCTTGGATATGCACCAAAATGGGCTCAAATGTACACAAAAATAAATGCTATCTGCTGGTGCCAACCAGTCTTCTCACAGATGTCTAGTTTTTGTATAATTGGCTTTAGATGCGACCTTTATGTAGAGTTGAGCAGATATTGTCATTATTTTCCCTACGATTAAATTTTCTTAACATGGCTCAAAGTTACACAAAAATAAATGCTATCTGCTGGTGCCAACCAATCTTCTCACAGATTTCTAGTTTTTGTATAATTGGCTTTAGATGCGACCTTTATGTAGAGTTGAGCAGATATTGTCATTATTTTCCCTACGATGAAATTTTCTTAATATGGCTTGGATATGCACCAAAATGGGCTCAAATGTACACAAAAATAAATGCTATCTGCTGGTGCCAACCAATCTTCTCACAGAATTTTAGTTTTTGTATAATTGGCTTTAGATGCGACCTTTATGTGGAGTTGAGCAGATATTGTCATTATTTTCCCTACGATGAAATTTTCTTAATATGGCTTGGATATGCACCAAAATAGGGTCGAATGTACACAAAAATAAATGCTATCTGCTGGTGCCAACCAATCTTCTCACAGATTTTTAGTTTTTGTATAATTGGCTTGAGATGCGACCTTTATGTAGAGTTGAGCAGATATTGTCATTATTTTCCCTACGATGAAATTTTCTTAATATGGCTTGGATATGCACCAAAATGGGCTCAAATGTACACAAAAATAAATGCTATCTGCTGGTGCCAACCAATCTTCTCACAGATTTTTAGTTTTTGTATAATTGGCTTTAGATGCGACCTTTATGTGGAGTTGAGCAGATATTGTCATTATTTTCCCTACGATGAAATTTTCTTAATATGGCTTGGATATGCACCAAAATGCGCTCAAATGTACACAAAAATAAATGCTATCTGCTGGTGGCAACCAATCTTCTCACAGATTTTTAGTTTCTGTATAATTGGCTTTAGATGCGACCTTTATGTAGAGTTGAGCAGATATTGTTATTATTTTCCCTACGATGAAATTTTCTTAATATTGCTTGGATATGCACCAAAATGGGCTCAAATGTACACAAAAATAAATGCTATCTGCTGGTGCCAACCAATCTTCTCACAGATTTCTAGTTTTTGTATAATTGGCTTTAGATGCGACCTTTATGTAGAGTTGAGCAGATATTGTCATTATTTTCCCTACGATTAAATTTTCTTAACATGGCTCAAAGTTACACACAAATAAATGCTATCTGCTGGTGCCAACCAATCTTCTCACAGATTTCTAGTTTTTGTATAATTTGCTTTAGATGCGACCTTTATGTAGAGTTGAGCAGATATTGTCATTATTTTCCCTACGATGAAATTTTCTTAATATGGCTTGGATATGCACCAAAATGGGCTCAAATGTACACAAAAATAAATGCTATCTGCTGGTGCCAACCAATCTTCTCACAGATTTTTAGTTTTTGTATAATTGGCTTTAGATGCGACCTTTATGTGGAGTTGAGCAGATATTGTCATTATTTTCCCTACGATGAAATTTTCTTAATATGGCTTGGATATGCACCAAAATGGGCTCAAATGTACACAAAAATAAATGCTATCTGCTGGTGCCAACCAATCTTCTCACAGATTTTTAGTTTTTGTATAAATGGATTTAGATGCGACCTTTATGTAGAGTTGAGCAGATATTGTCATTATTTTCCCTACGATGAAATTTTCTTAATATGGCTTGGATATGCACCAAAATGGGCTCAAATGTACACAAAAATAAATGCTATCTGCTGGTGCCAACCAATCTTCTCACAGATTTTTAGTGTTTGTATAATTGGCTTTAGATGCGACCTTTATGTGGAGTTGAGCAGATATTGTTATTATTTTCCCTACGATGAAATTTTCTTAATATTGCTTGGATATGCACCAAAATGGGCTCAAATGTACACAAAAATAAATGCTATCTGCTGGTGCCAACCAATCTTCTCACAGATTTCTAGTTTTTGTATAATTGGCTTTAGATGCGACCTTTATGTAGAGTTGAGCAGATATTGTCATTATTTTCCCTACGATTAAATTTTCTTAACATGGCTCAAAGTTACACACAAATAAATGCTATCTGCTGGTGCCAACCAATCTTCTCACAGATTTCTAGTTTTTGTATAATTGGCTTTAGATGCGACCTTTATGTAGAGTTGAGCAGATATTGTCATTATTTTCCCTACGATGAAATTTTCTTAATATGGCTTGGATATGCACCAAAATGGGCTCAAATGTACACAAAAATAAATGCTATCTGCTGGTGCCAACCAATCTTCTCACAGATTTTTAGTTTTTGTATAATTGGCTTTAGATGCGACCTTTATGTGGAGTTGAGCAGATATTGTCATTATTTTCCCTACGATGAAATTTTCTTAATATTGCTTGGATATGCACCAAAATGGGCTCAAATGTACACAAAAATAAATGCTATCTGCTGGTGCCAACCAGTCTTCTCACAGATGTCTAGTTTTTGTATAATTGGCTTTAGATGCGACCTTTATGTAGAGTTGAGCAGATATTGTCATTATTTTCCCTACGATTAAATTTTCTTAACATGGCTCAAAGTTACACAAAAATAAATGCTATCTGCTGGTGCCAACCAATCTTCTCACAGATTTCTAGTTTTTGTATAATTGGCTTTAGATGCGACCTTTATGTAGAGTTGAGCAGATATTGTCATTATTTTCCCTACGATGAAATTTTCTTAATATGGCTTGGATATGCACCAAAATGGGCTCAAATGTACACAAAAATAAATGCTATCTGCTGGTGCCAACCAATCTTCTCACAGAATTTTAGTTTTTGTATAATTGGCTTTAGATGCGACCTTTATGTGGAGTTGAGCAGATATTGTCATTATTTTCCCTACGATGAAATTTTCTTAATATGGCTTGGATATGCACCAAAATAGGGTCGAATGTACACAAAAATAAATGCTATCTGCTGGTGCCAACCAATCTTCTCACAGATTTTTAGTTTTTGTATAATTGGCTTGAGATGCGACCTTTATGTAGAGTTGAGCAGATATTGTCATTATTTTCCCTACGATGAAATTTTCTTAATATGGCTTGGATATGCACCAAAATGGGCTCAAATGTACACAAAAATAAATGCTATCTGCTGGTGCCAACCAATCTTCTCACAGATTTTTAGTTTTTGTATAATTGGCTTTAGATGCGACCTTTATGTGGAGTTGAGCAGATATTGTCATTATTTTCCCTACGATGAAATTTTCTTAATATGGCTTGGATATGCACCAAAATGCGCTCAAATGTACACAAAAATAAATGCTATCTGCTGGTGGCAACCAATCTTCTCACAGATTTTTAGTTTCTGTATAATTGGCTTTAGATGCGACCTTTATGTAGAGTTGAGCAGATATTGTTATTATTTTCCCTACGATGAAATTTTCTTAATATTGCTTGGATATGCACCAAAATGGGCTCAAATGTACACAAAAATAAATGCTATCTGCTGGTGCCAACCAATCTTCTCACAGATTTCTAGTTTTTGTATAATTGGCTTTAGATGCGACCTTTATGTAGAGTTGAGCAGATATTGTCATTATTTTCCCTACGATTAAATTTTCTTAACATGGCTCAAAGTTACACACAAATAAATGCTATCTGCTGGTGCCAACCAATCTTCTCACAGATTTTTAGTTTTTGTATAATTGGCTTTAGATGCGACCTTTATGTAGAGTTGAGCAGATATTGTCATTATTTTCCCTACGATGAAATTTCTTAATATGGCTTGGATATGCACCAAAATGGGCTCAAATGTACACAAAAATAAATGCTATCTGCTGGTGCCAACCAATCTTCTCACAGATTTTTAGTTTTTGTATAATTGGCTTTAGATGCGACCTTTATGTGGAGTTGAGCAGATATTGTCATTATTTTCCCTACGATGAAATTTTCTTAATATGGCTTGGATATGCACCAAAATGGGCTCAAATGTACACAAAAATAAATGCTATCTGCTGGTGCCAACCAATCTTCTCACAGATTTTTAGTTTTTGTATAAATGGATTTAGATGCGACCTTTATGTAGAGTTGAGCAGATATTGTCATTATTTTCCCTACGATGAAATTTTCTTAATATGGCTTGGATATGCACCAAAATGGGCTCAAATGTACACAAAAATAAATGCTATCTGCTGGTGCCAACCAATCTTCTCACAGATTTTTAGTTTTTGTATAATTGGCTTTAGATGCGACCTTTATGTGGAGTTGAGCAGATATTGTTATTATTTTCCCTACGATGAAATTTTCTTAATATTGCTTGGATATGCACCAAAATGGGCTCAAATGTACACAAAAATAAATGCTATCTGCTGGTGCCAACCAATCTTCTCACAGATTTCTAGTTTTTGTATAATTGGCTTTAGATGCGACCTTTATGTAGAGTTGAGCAGATATTGTCATTATTTTCCCTACGATTAAATTTTCTTAACATGGCTCAAAGTTACACACAAATAAATGCTATCTGCTGGTGCCAACCAATCTTCTCACAGATTTCTAGTTTTTTGTATAATTGGCTTTAGATGCGACCTTTATGTAGAGTTGAGCAGATATTGTCATTATTTTCCCTACGATGAAATTTTCTTAATATGGCTTGGATATGCACCAAAATGGGCTCAAATGTACACAAAAATAAATGCTATCTGCTGGTGCCAACCAATCTTCTCACAGATTTTTAGTTTTTGTATAATTGGCTTTAGATGCGACCTTTATGTGGAGTTGAGCAGATATTGTCATTATTTTCCCTACGATGAAATTTTCTTAATATGGCTTGGATATGCACCAAAATGGGCTCAAATGTACACAAAAATAAATGCTATCTGCTGGTGCCAACCAATCTTCTCACAGATTTTTAGTTTTTGTATAATTGGATTTAGATGCGACCTTTATGTAGAGTTGAGCAGATATTGTCATTATTTTCCCTACGATGAAATTTTCTTAATATGGCTTGGATATGCACCAAAATGAGCTCAAAGTTACACAAAAATAAATGCTATCTGCTGGTGCCAACCAATCTTCTCACAGATTTTTAGTTTTTGTATAATTGGCTTTAGATGCGACCTTTATGTAGAGTTGAGTAGATATTGTCATTATTTTCACTACGATGAAATTTTCTTAATATGGGTTGGATATGCACCAAAATGGGCTCGAATGTACACAAAAATAAATGCTATCTGCTGGTGCCAACCAATCTTCTCACAGATTTTGAGTTTTTGTATAATTGGCTTTAGATGCGACCTTTATGTAGAGTTGAGCAGATATTGTTATTATTTTCCCTACGATGAAATTTTCTTAATATTGCTTGGATATGCACCAAAATGGGCTCAAATGTACACAAAAATAAATGCTATCTGCTGGTGCCAACCAATCTTCTCACAGATTTCTAGTTTTTGTATAATTGGCTTTAGATGCGACCTTTATGTAGAGTTGAGCAGATATTGTCATTATTTTCCCTACGATTAAATTTTCTTAATATGGCTTGGATATGCACCAAAATGAGCTCAAAGTTACACAAAAATAAATGCTATCTGCTGGTGCCAACCAATCTTCTCACAGATTTCTAGTTTTTGTATAATTGGCTTTAGATGCGACCTTTATGTAGAGTTGAGCAGATATTGTTATTATTTTCCCTACGATGAAATTTTCTTAATATGGCTTGGATATGCACCAAAATGGGCTCAAATGTACACAAAAATAAATGCTATCTGCTGGTGCCAACCAATCTTCTCACAGATTTCTAGTTTTTGTATAATTGGCTTTAGATGCGACCTTTATGTAGAGTTGAGCAGATATTGTCATTATTTTCCCTACGATTAAATTTTCTTAATATGGCTTGGATATGCACCAAAATGAGCTCAAAGTTACACAAAAATAAATGCTATCTGCTGGTGCCAACCAATCTTCTCACAGATTTCTAGTTTTTGTATAATTGGCTTTAGATGCGACCTTTATGTAGAGTTGAGCAGATATTGTTATTATTTTCCCTACGATGAAATTTTCTTAATATGGCTTGGATATGCACCAAAATGGGCTCAAATGTACACAAAAATAAATGCTATCTGCTGGTGCCAACCAATCTTCTCACAGATTTCTAGTTTTTGTATAATTGGCTTTAGATGCGACCTTTATGTAGAGTTGAGCAGATATTGTCATTATTTTCCCTACGATGAAATTTTCTTAATATGGCTTGGATATGCACCAAAATTGGCTCAAATGTACACAAAAATAAATGCTATCTGCTGGTGCCAACCAATCTTCTCACAGATTTTTAGTTTTTGTATAATTGGCTTTAGATGCGACCTTTATGTAGAGTTGAGCAGATATTGTCATTATTTTCCCTACGATGACATTTTCTTAATATGGCTTGGATATGCACCAAAATGGGCTCAAATGTACACAAAAATAAATGCTATCTGCTGGTGCCAACCAATCTTCTCACAGATTTTTAGTTTTTGTATAATTGGATTTAGATGCGACCTTTATGTAGAGTTGAGCAGATATTGTCATTATTTTCCCTACGATGAAATTTTCTTAATATGGCTTGGATATGCACCAAAATGAGCTCAAAGTTACACAAAAATAAATGCTATCTGCTGGTGCCAACCAATCTTCTCACAGATTTTTAGTTTTTGTATAATTGGCTTTAGATGCGACCTTTATGTAGAGTTGAGTAGATATTGTCATTATTTTCACTACGATGAAATTTTCTTAATATGGCTTGGATATGCACCAAAATGGGCTCGAATGTACACAAAAATAAATGCTATCTGCTGGTGCCAACCAATCTTCTCACAGAATTTTAGCTTTTGTATCATTGGCTTTAGATGCGACCTTTATGTAGAGTTGAGCAGATATTGTTATTATTTTCCCTACGATGAAATTTTCTTAATATTGCTTGGATATGCACCAAAATGGGCTCAAATGTACACAAAAATAAATGCTATCTGCTGGTGCCAACCAATCTTCTCACAGATTTCTAGTTTTTGTATAATTGGCTTTAGATGCGACCTTTATGTAGAGTTGTGCAGATATTGTCATTATTTTCCCTACGATTAAATTTTCTTAATATGGCTTGGATATGCACCAAAATGAGCTCAAAGTTACACAAAAATAAATGCTATCTGCTGGTGCCAACCAATCTTCTCACAGATTTCTAGTTTTTGTATAATTGGCTTTAGATGCGACCTTTATGTAGAGTTGAGCAGATATTGTCATTATTTTCCCTACGATGAAATTTTCTTAATATGGCTTGGATATGCACCAAAATGGGCTCAAATGTACACAAAAATAAATGCTATCTGCTGGTGCCAACCAATCTTCTCACTGATTTTTAGTTTTTGTATAATTGGCTTTAGATGCGACCTTTATGTAGAGTTGAGCAGATATTGTTATTATTTTCCCTACGATGAAATTTTCTTAATATTGCTTGGATATGCACCAAAATGGGCTCAAATGTACACAAAAATAAATGCTATCTGCTGGGGCCAACCAATCTTCTCACAGATTTCTAGTTTTTGTATAACTGGCTTTAGATGCGACCTTTATGTAGAGTTGAGCAGATATTGTCATTATTTTCCCTACGATTAAATTTTCTTAATATGGCTTGGATATGCACCAAAATGAGCTCAAAGTTACACAAAAATAAATGCTATCTGCTGGTGCCAACCAATCTTCTCACAGATTTCTAGTTTTTGTATAATTGGCTTTAGATGCGACCTTTATGTAGAGTTGAGCAGATATTGTCATTATTTTCCCTACGATGAAATTTTCTTAATATGGCTTGGATATGCACCAAAATGGGCTCAAATGTACACAAAAATAAATGCTATCTGCTGGTGCCAACCAATCTTCTCACAGATTTTTAGTTTTTGTATAATTGGCTTTAGATGCGACCTTTATGTGGAGTTGAGCAGATATTGTCATTATTTTCCCTACGATGAAATTTTCTTAATATGGCTTGGATATGCACCAAAATGGGCTCAAATGTACACAAAAATAAATGCTATCTGCTGGTGCCAACCAATCTTCTCACAGATTTTTAGTTTTTGTATAATTGGATTTAGATGCGACCTTTATGTAGAGTTGAGCAGATATTGTCATTATTTTCCCTACGATGAAATTTTCTTAATATGGCTTGGATATGCACCAAAATGAGCCCAAAGTTACACAAAAATAAATGCTATCTGCTGGTGCCAACCAATCTTCTCACAGATTTTTAGTTTTTGTATAATTGGCTTTAGATGCGACCTTTATGTAGAGTTGAGTAGATATTGTCATTATTTTCACTACGATGAAATTTTCTTAATATGGCTTGGATATGCACCAAAATGGGCTCGAATGTACACAAAAATAAATGCTATCTGCTGGTGCCAACCAATCTTCTCACAGAATTTTAGCTTTTGTATCATTGGCTTTAGATGCGACCTTTATGTAGAGTTGAGCAGATATTGTCATTATTTTCCCTACGATGAAATTTTCTTAATATTATGGCTTGGATATGCACCAAAATGGGCTCAAATGTACACAAAAATAAATGCTATCTGCTGGTGCCAACCAATCTTCTCACAGATTTCTAGTTTTTGTATAATTGGCTTTAGATGCGACCTTTATGTAGAGTTGAGCAGATATTGTCATTATTTTCCCTACGATGAAATTTTCTTAATATGGCTTGGATATGCACCAAAATGGGCTCGAATGTACACAAAAATAAATGCTATCTGCTGGTGCCAACCAATCTTCTCACAGATTTCTAGTTTTTGTATAATTGGCTTTAGATGCGACCTTTATGTAGAGTTGAGCAGATATTGTTATTATTTTCCCTACGATGAAATTTTCTTAATATTGCTTGGATATGCACCAAAATGGGCTCAAATGTACACAAAAATAAATGCTATCTGCTGGTGCCAACCAATCTTCTCACAGATTTTTAGTTTTTGTATAATTTGCTTGAGATGCGACCTTCATGTAGAGTTTAGCAGATATTGTTAATATTTTCCCTACGATGAAATTTTCTTAATATGGCTTGGATATGCACCAAAATGGGCTCAAATGTACACAAAAATAAATGCTATCTGATGGTGCCTACCAATCTTCTCACAGATTTTTAGTTTTTGTATAATTGGCTTTAGATGCGACCTTTATGTGGAGTTGAGCAGATATTGTCATTATTTTCCCTACAATGAAATTTTCTTAATATGGCTTGGATATGCACCAAAATGGGCTCAAATGTACACAAAAATAAATGCTATCTGCTGGTGCCAACCAATCTTCTCACAGATGTTTAGTTTTTGTATAATCGGCTTTAGATGCGACCTTTATGTAGAGTTGAGCAGATATTGTTATTATTTTCCCTACGATGAAATTTTCTTAATATGGCTTGGATATGCACCAAAATGGGCTCAAATGTACACAAAAATAAATGCTATCTGCTGGTGCCAACCAATCTTCTCACAGATTTCTAGTTTTTGTATAATTGGCTTTAGATGCGACCTTTATGTAGAGTTGAGCAGATATTGTCATTATTTTCCCTACGATGAAATTTTCTTAATATGGCTTGGATATGCACCAAAATGGGCTCAAATGTACACAAAAATAAATGCTATCTGCTGGTGCCAACCAATCTTCTCACAGATTTTTAGTTTTTGTATAATTGGCTTTAGATGCGACCTTTATGTAGAGTTGAGCAGATATTGTCATTATTTTCCCTACGATTAAATTTTCTTAATATGGCTTGGATATGCACCAAAATGGGCTCAAATGTACACAAAAATAAATGCTATCTGCTGGTGCCAACCAATCTTCTCACAGATTTTTAGTTTTTGTATAATTGGATTTAGATGCGACCTTTATGTAGAGTTGAGCAGATATTGTCATTATTTTCCCTACGATGAAATTTTCTTAATATGGCTTGGATCTGCACCAAAATGAGCTCAAAGTTACACAAAAATAAATGCTATCTGCTGGTGCCAACCAATCTTCTCACAGATTTTTAGTTTTTGTATAATTGGCTTTAGATGCGACCTTTATGTAGAGTTGAGTAGATATTGTCATTATTTTCACTACGATGAAATTTTCTTAATATGGCTTGGATATGCACCAAAATGGGCTCGAATGTACACAAAAATAAATGCTATCTGCTGGTGCCAACCAATCTTCTCACAGAATTTTAGCTTTTGTATCATTGGCTTTAGATGCGACCTTTATGTAGAGTTGAGCAGATATTGTTATTATTTTCCCTACGATGAAATTTTCTTAATATTGCTTGGATATGCACCAAAATGGGCTCAAATGTACACAAAAATAAATGCTATCTGCTGGTGCCAACCAATCTTCTCACAGATTTCTAGTTTTTGTATAATTGGCTTTAGATGCGACCTTTATGTAGAGTTGTGCAGATATTGTCATTATTTTCCCTACGATTAAATTTTCTTAATATGGCTTGGATATGCACCAAAATGAGCTCAAAGTTACACAAAAATAAATGCTATCTGCTGGTGCCAACCAATCTTCTCACAGATTTCTAGTTTTTGTATAATTGGCTTTAGATGCGACCTTTATGTAGAGTTGAGCAGATATTGTCATTATTTTCCCTACGATGAAATTTTCTTAATATGGCTTGGATATGCACCAAAATGGGCTCAAATGTACACAAAAATAAATGCTATCTGCTGGTGCCAACCAATCTTCTCACAGATTTTTAGTTTTTGTATAATTGGCTTTAGATGCGACCTTTATGTAGAGTTGAGCAGATATTGTTATTATTTTCCCTACGATGAAATTTTCTTAATATTGCTTGGATATGCACCAAAATGGGCTCAAATGTACACAAAAATAAATGCTATCTGCTGGGGCCAACCAATCTTCTCACAGATTTCTAGTTTTTGTATAACTGGCTTTAGATGCGACCTTTATGTAGAGTTGAGCAGATATTGTCATTATTTTCCCTACGATTAAATTTTCTTAATATGGCTTGGATATGCACCAAAATGAGCTCAAAGTTACACAAAAATAAATGCTATCTGCTGGTGCCAACCAATCTTCTCACAGATTTCTAGTTTTTGTATAATTGGCTTTAGATGCGACCTTTATGTAGAGTTGAGCAGATATTGTCATTATTTTCCCTACGATGAAATTTTCTTAATATGGCTTGGATATGCACCAAAATGGGCTCAAATGTACACAAAAATAAATGCTATCTGCTGGTGCCAACCAATCTTCTCACAGATTTTTAGTTTTTGTATAATTGGCTTTAGATGCGACCTTTATGTGGAGTTGAGCAGATATTGTCATTATTTTCCCTACGATGAAATTTTCTTAATATGGCTTGGATATGCACCAAAATGGGCTCAAATGTACACAAAAATAAATGCTATCTGCTGGTGCCAACCAATCTTCTCACATATTTTTAGTTTTTGTATAATTGGATTTAGATGCGACCTTTATGTAGAGTTGAGCAGATATTGTCATTATTTTCCCTACGATGAAATTTTCTTAATATGGCTTGGATATGCACCAAAATGAGCTCAAAGTTACACAAAAATAAATGCTATCTGCTGGTGCCAACCAATCTTCTCACAGATTTTTAGTTTTTGTATAATTGGCTTTAGATGCGACCTTTATGTAGAGTTGAGTAGATATTGTCATTATTTTCACTACGATGAAATTTTCTTAATATGGCTTGGATATGCACCAAAATGGGCTCGAATGTACACAAAAATAAATGCTATCTGCTGGTGCCAACCAATCTTCTCACAGAATTTTAGCTTTTGTATCATTGGCTTTAGATGCGACCTTTATGTAGAGTTGAGCAGATATTGTCATTATTTTCCCTACGATGAAATTTTCTTAATATTATGGCTTGGATATGCACCAAAATGGGCTCAAATGTACACAAAAATAAATGCTATCTGCTGGTGCCAACCAATCTTCTCACAGATTTCTAGTTTTTGTATAATTGGCTTTAGATGCGACCTTTATGTAGAGTTGAGCAGATATTGTCATTATTTTCCCTACGATGAAATTTTCTTAATATGGCTTGGATATGCACCAAAATGGGCTCGAATGTACACAAAAATAAATGCTATCTGCTGGTGCCAACCAATCTTCTCACAGATTTCTAGTTTTTGTATAATTGGCTTTAGATGCGACCTTTATGTAGAGTTGAGCAGATATTGTTATTATTTTCCCTACGATGAAATTTTCTTAATATTGCTTGGATATGCACCAAAATGGGCTCAAATGTACACAAAAATAAATGCTATCTGCTGGTGCCAACCAATCTTCTCACAGATTTTTAGTTTTTGTATAATTTGCTTGAGATGCGACCTTCATGTAGAGTTTAGCAGATATTGTTAATATTTTCCCTACGATGAAATTTTCTTAATATGGCTTGGATATGCACCAAAATGGGCTCAAATGTACACAAAAATAAATGCTATCTGATGGTGCCTACCAATCTTCTCACAGATTTTTAGTTTTTGTATAATTGGCTTTAGATGCGACCTTTATGTGGAGTTGAGCAGATATTGTCATTATTTTCCCTACAATGAAATTTTCTTAATATGGCTTGGATATGCACCAAAATGGGCTCAAATGTACACAAAAATAAATGCTATCTGCTGGTGCCAACCAATCTTCTCACAGATGTTTAGTTTTTGTATAATCGGCTTTAGATGCGACCTTTATGTAGAGTTGAGCAGATATTGTCATTATTTTCCCTACGATGAAATTTTCTTAATATGGCTTGGATATGCACCAAAATGAGCTCAAAGTTACACAAAAATAAATGCTATCTGCTGGTGCCAACCAATCTTCTCACAGATTTTTAGTTTTTGTATAATTGGATTTAGATGCGACCTTTATGTAGAGTTGAGCAGATATTGTCATTATTTTCCCTACGATGAAATTTTCTTAATATGGCTTGGATATGCACCAAAATGGGCTCAAATGTACACAAAAATAAATGCTATCTGCTGGTGCCAACCAATCTTCTCACAGATTTCTAGTTTTTGTATAATTGGCTTTAGATGCGACCTTTATGTAGAGTTGAGCAGATATTGTTAATATTTTCCCTACGATGAAATTTTCTTAATATTGCTTGGATATGCACCAAAATGAGCTCAAATGTACACAAAAATAAATGCTATCTGCTGGTGCCAACCAATCTTCTCACAGATTTTTAGTTTTTTTGTATAATTGGCTTTAGATGCGACCTTTATATAGAGTTGAGCAGATATTGTCATTATTTTCCCTACGATGAAAGTTTCTTAATATGGCTTGGATATGCACCAACATGGGCTCAAATGTACACAAAAATAAATGCTATCTGCTGGTGCCAACCAATCTTCTCACAGATTTTTAGTTTTTGTATAATTGGATTTAGATGCGACCTTTATGTGGAGTTGAGCAGATATTGTCATTATTTTCCCTACGATGAAATTTTCTTAATATGGCTTGGGTATGCACCAAAATGGGCTCAAATGTACACAAAAATAAATGCTATCTGCTGGTGCCAACCAATCTTCTCACAGATTTTTAGTTTTTGTATAATTGGCTTTAGATGCGACCTTTATGTAGAGTTGAGCAGATATTGTTATTATTTTCCCTACGATGAAATTTTCTTAATATGGCTTGGATATGCACCAAAATGGGCTCAAATGTACACACAAATAAATGCTATCTGCTGCTGCCAACCAATCTTCTCACAGATTTCTATTTTTTGTATAATTGGCTTTAGATGCGACCTTTATGTAGAGTTGAGCAGATATTGTTATTAATTTCCCTACGATGAAATTTTCTTAACATTGCTTGGATATGCACCAAAATGGGCTCAAATGTACAAAAAAATAAATGCTATCTGCTGGTGCCAACCAATCTTCTCACAGATTTTTAGTTTTTGTATAATTGGCTTGAGATGGGACCTTTATGTAGAGTTTAGCAGATATTGTCATTATTTTCCCTACGATGAAATTTTCTTAATATGACTTGGATATGCACCAACATGGGCTCAAATGTACACGAAAATAAATGCTATCTGCTGGTGCCAACCAATCTTCTCACAGATTTTTAGTTTTTGTATAATTGGATTTAGATGCGACCTTTATGTAGAGTTGAGCAGATATTGTCATTATTTTCCCTACGATGAAATTTTCTTAATATGGCTTGGATATGCACCAAAATGAGATCAAATGTACACAAAAATAAATGCTATTTGCTGGTGCCAACCAATCTTCTCACAGATTTTTAGTTTTTGTATAATTGGATTTAGATGCGACTTTTATGTAGAGTTGAGCAGATATTGTCATTATTTTCCCTACGATGAAATTTTCTTAATATGGCTTGGATATGCACCAAAATGGGCTCAAATGTACAAAAAAATAAATGCTATCTGCTGGTGCCAACCAATCTTCTCACAGATTTTTAGTTTTTGTATAATTGGCTTGAGATGGGACCTTTATGTAGAGTTTAGCAGATATTGTCATTATTTTCCCTACGATGAAATTTTCTTAATATGACTTGGATATGCACCAACATGGGCTCAAATGTACACGAAAATAAATGCTATCTGCTGCTGCCAACCAATCTTCTCACAGATTTCTATTTTTTGTATAATTGGCTTTAGATGCGACCTTTATGTAGAGTTGAGCAGATATTGTTATTAATTTCCCTACGATGAAATTTTCTTAACATTGCTTGGATATGCACCAAAATGGGCTCAAATGTACAAAAAAATAAATGCTATCTGCTGGTGCCAACCAATCTTCTCACAGATTTTTAGTTTTTGTATAATTGGCTTGAGATGGGACCTTTATGTAGAGTTTAGCAGATATTGTCATTATTTTCCCTACGATGAAATTTTCTTAATATGACTTGGATATGCACCAACATGGGCTCAAATGTACACGAAAATAAATGCTATCTGCTGGTGCCAACCAATCTTCTCACAGATTTTTAGTTTTTGTATAATTGGATTTAGATGCGACCTGAGCAGATATTGTTCATTATTTTCCCTACGATGAAATTTTCTTAATATGGCTTGGATATGCACCAAAATGAGATCAAATGTACACAAAAATAAATGCTATTTGCTGGTGCCAACCAATCTTCTCACAGATTTTTAGTTTTTGTATAATTGGATTTAGATGCGACTTTTATGTAGAGTTGAGGCAGATATTGTCATTATTTTTCCCTACGATGAAATTTTCTTAATATTGCTTGGATATGCACCAAAATGGGCCTCAAATGTACACAAAAATAAATGCTATCTGCTGGTGCCAACCAATCTTCTCACAGATTTTTAGTTTTTGTATAATTGGCTTGAGATGCGACCTTTATGTAGAGTTGAGCAGATATTGTCATTATTTTCCCTACGATGAATTTTTCTTAATATGGCTTGGGATATGCACCAAAATGGGCTCAAATGTACACAAAAATAAATGCTATCTGCTGGGTGCCAACCAATCTTCTCACAGATTTTTTAGTTTTTGTATAATTGGCTTTAGATGCGACCTTTATGTGGAGTTGAGCAGATATTGTCATTATTTTCCCTACAATGAAATTTTCTTAATATGGCTTGGATATGCACCAAAATGGGCTCAAATGTACACAAAAATAAATGCTATCTGCTGGTGCCAACCAATCTTCTCACAGATGTTTAGTTTTTGTATAATCGGCTTTAGATGCGACCTTTATGTAGAGTTGAGCAAGATATTGTCATTATTTTCCCTACGATGAAATTTTCTTTAATATGGCTTGGATATGCACCAAAATAGAGCTCAAAGTTACACAAAAATAAATGCTATCTGCTGGTGCCAACCAATCTTCTCACAGATTTTTAGTTTTTGTATAATTGGATTTAGATGCGACCTTTATGTAGAGTTGAGCAGATATTGTCATTATTTTCCCTACGATTGAAATTTTCTTAATATGGCTTTGGATATGCACCAAAATGGGCTCAAATGTACACAAAAATAAATGCTATCTGCTGGTGCCAACCAATCTTCTCACAGATTTCTAGTTTTTGTATAATTGGCTTTAGATGCGACCTTTATGTAGAGTTGAGCAGATATTGTTAATATTTTCCCTACGATGAAATTTTCTTAATATTGCTTGGATATGCACCAAAATGAGCTCAAATGTACACAAAAATAAATGCTATCTGCTGGTGCCAACCAATCTTCTCACAGATTTTTAGTTTTTGTATAATTGGCTTGAGATGCGACCTTTATGTAGAGTTGAGCAGATATTGTCATTATTTTCCCTACGATGAAATTTTCTTAATATGGCTTGGATATGCACCAACATGGGCTCAAATGTACACAAAAATAAATGCTATCTGCTGGTGCCAACCAATCTTCTCACAGATTTTTAGTTTTTGTATAATTGGCTTTAGATGCGACCTTTATGTGGAGTTGAGCAGATATTGTCATTATTTTCCCTACGATGAAATTTTCTAATATGGCTTGGGTATGCACCAAAATGGGCTCAAATGTACACAAAAATAAATGCTATCTGCTGGTGCCAACCAATCTTCTCACAGATTTTTAGTTTTTGTATAATTGGCTTTAGATGCGACCTTTATGTAGAGTTGAGCAGATATTGTTATTATTTCCCTACGATGAAATTTCTTAATATGGCTTGGATATGCACCAAAATGGGCTCAAATGTACACACAAATAAATGCTATCTGCTGCTGCCAACCAATCTTCTCACAGGATTTCTATTTTTTGTATAATTGGCTTTAGATGCGACCTTTATGTAGAGTTGAGCAGATATTGTTATTAATTTCCCTACGATGAAATTTTCTTAACATTGCTTGGATATGCACCAAAATGGGCTCAAATGTACAAAAAATAAATGCTATCTGCTGGTGCCAACCAATCTTCTCACAGATTTTTAGTTTTTGTATAATTGGCTTGAGATGGGACCCTTTATGTAGAGTTTAGCAGATATTGTCATTATTTTCCCTACGATGAAATTTTCTTAATATGACTTGGATATGCACCAACATGGGCTCAAATGTACACGAAAATAAATGCTATCTGCTGGGTGCCAACCAATCTTCTCACAGATTTTTAGTTTTTGTATAATTGGATTTTAGATGCGACCTTTATGTAGAGTTGAGCAGATATTGTCATTATTTTCCCTACGATGAAATTTTCTTAATATGGCTTGGATATGCACCAAAAATGGGCTCAAATGTACACAAAAATAAATGCTATTTGCTGGTGCCAACCAATCTTCTCACAGATTTTTAGTTTTTGTATAATTGGATTTAGATGCGACTTTTATGTAGAGTTGAGCAGATATTGTCCATTATTTTCCCTACGATGTGAAATTTTCTTAATATTGCTTGGATATGCACCAAAATGGGCTCAAATGTACACAAAAATAAATGCTATCTGCTGGTGCCAACCAATCTTCTCACAGATTTTTTAGTTTTTGTATAATTGGCTTTAGATGCGACCTTTATGTTGAGTTGAGCAGATATTGTCATTATTTTCCCTACGATGAAATTGCTTAATATGGCTTGGATATGCACCAAAATGGGCTCAAATGGTACACAAAAATAAATGTTATCTGCTGGTGCCAACCAATCTTCTCACAGATTTTTTTGTTTTTGTATAATTGGATTTAGATGCGACCTTTATGTAGAGTTGAGCAGATATTGTTATTATTTGCCCTACGATGAAATTGTCTTAATATGGCTTGGATATGCACCAAAATGAGCTCAAATATACACAAAAATAAATGCTATCTGCTGGTGCCAACCAATCTTCTCACAGATTTTTAGTTTTTGTATAATTGGATTTAGATGCGACCTTTATGTAGAGTTGAGCAGATATTGTCATTATTTTCCCTACGATGAAATTTTCTTAATATGGCTTGGATATGCACCAAAATGGGCTCAAATGTACACAAAAATAAATGCTATCTGCTGGTGCCAACCAATCTTCTCACAGATTTTTAGTTTTTGTATAATTGGATTTAGATGCGACCTTTATGTAGAGTTGAGTAGATATTGTCATTATTTTCCCTACGATGAATTTTTCTTAATATGACTTGGATATGCACCAACATGGGCTCAAATGTACACAAAAATAAATGCTATCTGCTGGTGCCAACCAATCTTCTCACAGATTTTTAGTTTTTGTATAATTGGCTTTAGATGCGACCTTTATGTGGAGTTGAGCAGATATTGTCATTATTTTCCCTACGATGAAATTTTCTTAATATGGCTTGGATATGCACCAAAATGGGCTCGAATGTACACAAAAATAAATGCTATCTGCTGGTGCCAACCAATCTTCTCACAGATTTTTAGTTTTTGTATAATTGGCTTGAGATGCGACCTTTATGTAGAGTTGAGCAGATATTGTCATTATTTTCCCTACGATGAAATTTTCTTAATATGGCTTGGATATGCACCAAAATGGGCTCAAATGTACACAAAAATAAATGCTATCTGCTGGTGCCAACCAATCTTCTCACAGATTTTTAGTTTTTGTATAATTGGCTTGAGATGCGACCTTTATGTAGAGTTGAGCAGATATTGTCATTATTTTCCCTACGATGAAATTTTCTTAATATGGCTTGGATATGCACCAACATGGGCTCAAATGTACACAAAAATAAATGCTATCTGCTGGTGCCAACCAATCTTCTCACAGATTTTTAGTTTTTGTATAATTGGCTTTAGATGCGACCTTTATGTGGAGTTGAGCAGATATTGTCATTATTTTCCCTACGATGAATTTTTCTTAATATGGCTTGGGTATGCACCAAAATGGGCTCAAATGTACACAAAAATAAATGCTATCTGCTGGTGCCAACCAATCTTCTCACAGATTTTTAGTTTTTGTATAATTGGCTTTAGATGCGACCTTTATGTAGAGTTGAGCAGATATTGTTATTATTTTCCCTACGATGAAATTTTCTTAATATGGCTTGGATATGCACCAAAATGGGCTCAAATGTACACAAAAATAAATGCTATCTGCTGGTGCCAACCAATCTTCTCACAGATTTCTATTTTTTGTATAATTGGCTTTAGATGCGACCTTTATGTAGAGTTGAGCAGATATTGTTATTAATTTCCCTACGATGAAATTTTCTTAACATTGCTTGGATATGCACCAAATTGGCTCAAATGTACAAAAAAATAAATGCTATCTGCTGGTGCCAACCAATCTTCTCACAGATTTTTAGTTTTTGTATAATTGGCTTGAGATGGGACCTTTATGTAGAGTTTAGCAGATATTGTCATTATTTTCCCTACGATGAAATTTTCTTAATATGACTTGGATATGCACCAACATGGGCTCAAATGTACACGAAAATAAATGCTATCTGCTGGTGCCAACCAATCTTCTCACAGATTTTTAGTTTTTGTATAATTGGATTTAGATGCGACCTTTATGTAGAGTTGAGCAGATATTGTCATTATTTTCCCTACGATGAAATTTTCTTAATATGGCTTGGATATGCACCAAAATGATATCAAATGTACACAAAAATAAATGCTATTTGCTGGTGCCAACCAATCTTCTCACAGATTTTTAGTTTTTGTATAATTGGATTTAGATGCGACTTTTATGTAGAGTTGAGCAGATATTGTCATTATTTTCCCTACGATGAAATTTTCTTAATATTGCTTGGATATGCACCAAAATGGGCTCAAATGTACACAAAAATAAATGCTATCTGCTGGTGCCAACCAATCTTCTCACAGATTTTAGTTTTTGTATAATTGGCTTTAGATGCGACCTTTATGTTGAGTTGAGCAGATATTGTCATTATTTTCCCTACGATGAAATTTCTTAATATGGCTTGGATATGCACCAAAATGGGCTCAAATGTACACAAAAATAAATGTTATCTGCTGGTGCCAACCAATCTTCTCACAGATTTTTAGTTTTTGTATAATTGGATTTAGATGCGACCTTTATGTAGAGTTGAGCAGATATTGTTATTATTTGCCCTACGATGAAATTGTCTTAATATGGCTTGGATATGCACCAAAATGAGCTCAAATGTACACAAAAATAAATGCTATTTGCTGGTGCCAACCAATCTTCTCACAGATTTTTAGTTTTTGTATAATTGGATTTAGATGCGACTTTTATGTAGAGTTGAGCAGATATTGTCATTATTTTCCCTACGATGAAATTTTCTTAATATGGCTTGGATATGCACCAAAATGGGCTCAAATGTACACAAAAATAAATGCTATCTGCTGGTGCCAACCAATCTTCTCACAGATTTTTAGTTTTTGTATAATTGGATTTAGATGCGACCTTTATGTAGAGTTGAGCAGATATTGTCAATATTGTCCCTACGATGAATTTTTCTTAATATGACTTGGATATGCACCAACATGGGCTCAAATGTACACAAAAATAAATGCTATCTGCTGGTGCCAACCAATCTTCTCACGGATTTTTAGTTTTTGTATAATTGGCTTTAGATGCGACCTTTATGTGGAGTTGAGCAGATATTGTCATTATTTTCCCTACGATGAAATTTTCTTAATATGGCTTGGATATGCACCAAAATGGGCTCGAATGTACACAAAAATAAATGCTATCTGCTGGTGCCAACCAATCTTCTCACAGATTTTTAGTTTTTGTATAATTGGCTTGAGATGCGACCTTTATGTAGAGTTGAGCAGATATTGTCATTATTTTCCCTACGATGAAATTTTCTTAATATGGCTTGGATATGCACCAAAATGGGCTCAAATGTACAAAAAAATAAATGCTATCTGCTGGTGCCACCCAATCTTCTCACAGATTTTTAGTTTTTGTATAATTGGCTTTAGATGCGACCTTTATGTGGAGTTGAGCAGATATTGTCATTATTTTCCCTACGATGAAATTTTGTTAATATGGCTTGGATATGCACCAACATGGGCTCAAATGTACACAAAAATAAATGCTATCTGCTGGTGCCAACCAATCTTCTCACAGATTTTTAGTTTTTGTATAATTGGCTTTAGATGCGACCTTTATGTGGAGTTGAGCAGATATTGTCATTATTTTCCCTACGATGAAATTGTCTTAATATGGCTTGGATATGCACCAAAATGAGCTCAAATATACACAAAAATAAATGCTATCTGCTCGTGCCAACCAATCTTCTCACAGATTTCTAGTTTTTGTATAATTGGATTTAGATGAGACCTTTATGTAGAGTTGAGTAGATATTGTCATTATTTTCCCTACGATGAAATTTTCTTAATATGACTTGGATATGCACCAACATGGGCTCAAATGTACACAAAAATAAATGCTATCTGCTGGTGCCAACCAATCTTCTCACAGATTTCTAGTTTTTGTATAATTGGATTTAGATGCGACCTTTATGTAGAGTTGAGCAGATATTGTCATTATTTTCCCTACGATGAAATTTTCTTAATATGGCTTGGATATGCACCAAAATGGGCTCAAATGTACAAAAAAATAAATGCTATCTGCTGGTGCCTACCAATCTTCTCACAGATTGTTAGTTTTTGTATAATTGGCTTTAGATGCGACCTTTATGTGGAGTTGAGCAGATATTGTCATTATTTTCCCTACGATGAAATTTTCTTAATATGGCTTGGATATGCACCAAAATGGGCTCAAATGTACACAAAAATAAATGCTATCTGCTGGTGCCAACCAATCTTCTCACAGATTTTTAGTTTTTGTATAATTGGCTTTAGATGCGACCTTTATGTAGAGTTGAGCAGATATTGTCATTATTTTCCCTACGATGAAATTTTCTTAATATGGCTTGGATATGCACCAAAATGGGCTCAAATGTACACAAAAATAAATGCTATCTGCTGGTGCCAACCAATCTTCTCACAGATTTTTAGTTTTTGTATAATTGGCTTGAGATGCGACCTTTATGTAGAGTTGAGCAGATATTGTCATTATTTTCCCTACGATGAAATTTTCTTAATATGGCTTGGATATGCACCAACATGGGCTCAAATGTACACAAAAATAAATGCTATCTGCTGGTGCCAACCAATCTTCTCACAGATTTTTAGTTTTTGTATAATTGGCTTTAGATGCGACCTTTATGTGGAGTTGAGCAGATATTGTCATTATTTTCCCTACGATGAAATTTTCTTAATATGGCTTGGGTATGCACCAAAATGGGCTCAAATGTACACAAAAATAAATGCTATCTGCTGGTGCCAACCAATCTTCTCACAGATTTTTAGTTTTTGTATAATTGGCTTTAGATGCGACCTTTATGTAGAGTTGAGCAGATATTGTTATTATTTTCCCTACGATGAAATTTTCTTAATATGGCTTGGATATGCACCAAAATGGGCTCAAATGTACACACAAATAAATGCTATCTGCTGCTGCCAACCAATCTTCTCACAGATTTCTATTTTTTGTATAATTGGCTTTAGATGCGACCTTTATGTAGAGTTGAGCAGATATTGTTATTAATTTCCCTACGATGAAATTTTCTTAACATTGCTTGGATATGCACCAAAATGGGCTCAAATGTACAAAAAAATAAATGCTATCTGCTGGTGCCAACCAATCTTCTCACAGATTTTTAGTTTTTGTATAATTGGCTTGAGATGGGACCTTTATGTAGAGTTTAGCAGATATTGTCATTATTTTCCCTACGATGAAATTTTCTTAATATGACTTGGATATGCACCAACATGGGCTCAAATGTACACGAAAATAAATGCTATCTGCTGGTGCCAACCAATCTTCTCACAGATTTTTAGTTTTTGTATAATTGGATTTAGATGCGACCTTTATGTAGAGTTGAGCAGATATTGTCATTATTTTCCCTACGATGAAATTTTCTTAATATGGCTTGGATATGCACCAAAATGAGATCAAATGTACACAAAAATAAATGCTATTTGCTGGTGCCAACCAATCTTCTCACAGATTTTTAGTTTTTGTATAATTGGATTTAGATGCGACTTTTATGTAGAGTTGAGCAGATATTGTCATTATTTTCCCTACGATGAAATTTTCTTAATATTGCTTGGATATGCACCAAAATGGGCTCAAATGTACAAAAAAATAAATGCTATCTGCTGGTGCCAACCAATCTTCTCACAGATTTTTAGTTTTTGTATAATTGGCTTGAGATGGGACCTTTATGTAGAGTTTAGCAGATATTGTCATTATTTTCCCTACGATGAAATTTTCTTAATATGACTTGGATATGCACCAACATGGGCTCAAATGTACACGAAAATAAATGCTATCTGCTGCTGCCAACCAATCTTCTCACAGATTTCTATTTTTTGTATAATTGGCTTTAGATGCGACCTTTATGTAGAGTTGAGCAGATATTGTTATTAATTTCCCTACGATGAAATTTTCTTAACATTGCTTGGATATGCACCAAAATGGGCTCAAATGTACAAAAAAATAAATGCTATCTGCTGGTGCCAACCAATCTTCTCACAGATTTTTAGTTTTTGTATAATTGGCTTGAGATGGGACCTTTATGTAGAGTTTAGCAGATATTGTCATTATTTTCCCTACGATGAAATTTTCTTAATATGACTTGGATATGCACCAACATGGGCTCAAATGTACACGAAAATAAATGCTATCTGCTGGTGCCAACCAATCTTCTCACAGATTTTTAGTTTTTGTATAATTGGATTTAGATGCGACCTTTATGTAGAGTTGAGCAGATATTGTCATTATTTTCCCTACGATGAAATTTTCTTAATATGGCTTGGATATGCACCAAAATGAGATCAAATGTACACAAAAATAAATGCTATTTGCTGGTGCCAACCAATCTTCTCACAGATTTTTAGTTTTTGTATAATTGGATTTAGATGCGACTTTTATGTAGAGTTGAGCAGATATTGTCATTATTTTCCCTACGATGAAATTTTCTTAATATTGCTTGGATATGCACCAAAATGGGCTCAAATGTACACAAAAATAAATGCTATCTGCTGGTGCCAACCAATCTTCTCACAGATTTTTAGTTTTTGTATAATTGGCTTGAGATGCGACCTTTATGTAGAGTTGAGCAGATATTGTCATTATTTTCCCTACGATGAAATTTTCTTAATATGGCTTGGATATGCACCAAAATGGGCTCAAATGTACACAAAAATAAATGCTATCTGCTGGTGCCAACCAATCTTCTCACAGATTTTTAGTTTTTGTATAATTGGCTTTAGATGCGACCTTTATGTGGAGTTGAGCAGATATTGTCATTATTTTCCCTACAATGAAATTTTCTTAATATGGCTTGGATATGCACCAAAATGGGCTCAAATGTACACAAAAATAAATGCTATCTGCTGGTGCCAACCAATCTTCTCACAGATGTTTAGTTTTTGTATAATCGGCTTTAGATGCGACCTTTATGTAGAGTTGAGCAGATATTGTCATTATTTTCCCTACGATGAAATTTTCTTAATATGGCTTGGATATGCACCAAAATGAGCTCAAAGTTACACAAAAATAAATGCTATCTGCTGGTGCCAACCAATCTTCTCACAGATTTTTAGTTTTTGTATAATTGGATTTAGATGCGACCTTTATGTAGAGTTGAGCAGATATTGTCATTATTTTCCCTACGATGAAATTTTCTTAATATGGCTTGGATATGCACCAAAATGGGCTCAAATGTACACAAAAATAAATGCTATCTGCTGGTGCCAACCAATCTTCTCACAGATTTCTAGTTTTTGTATAATTGGCTTTAGATGCGACCTTTATGTAGAGTTGAGCAGATATTGTTAATATTTTCCCTACGATGAAATTTTCTTAATATTGCTTGGATATGCACCAAAATGAGCTCAAATGTACACAAAAATAAATGCTATCTGCTGGTGCCAACCAATCTTCTCACAGATTTTTAGTTTTTGTATAATTGGCTTGAGATGCGACCTTTATGTAGAGTTGAGCAGATATTGTCATTATTTTCCCTACGATGAAATTTTCTTAATATGGCTTGGATATGCACCAACATGGGCTCAAATGTACACAAAAATAAATGCTATCTGCTGGTGCCAACCAATCTTCTCACAGATTTTTAGTTTTTGTATAATTGGCTTTAGATGCGACCTTTATGTGGAGTTGAGCAGATATTGTCATTATTTTCCCTACGATGAAATTTTCTTAATATGGCTTGGGTATGCACCAAAATGGGCTCAAATGTACACAAAAATAAATGCTATCTGCTGGTGCCAACCAATCTTCTCACAGATTTTTAGTTTTTGTATAATTGGCTTTAGATGCGACCTTTATGTAGAGTTGAGCAGATATTGTTATTATTTTCCCTACGATGAAATTTTCTTAATATGGCTTGGATATGCACCAAAATGGGCTCAAATGTACACACAAATAAATGCTATCTGCTGCTGCCAACCAATCTTCTCACAGATTTCTATTTTTTGTATAATTGGCTTTAGATGCGACCTTTATGTAGAGTTGAGCAGATATTGTTATTAATTTCCCTACGATGAAATTTTCTTAACATTGCTTGGATATGCACCAAAATGGGCTCAAATGTACAAAAAAATAAATGCTATCTGCTGGTGCCAACCAATCTTCTCACAGATTTTTAGTTTTTGTATAATTGGCTTGAGATGGGACCTTTATGTAGAGTTTAGCAGATATTGTCATTATTTTCCCTACGATGAAATTTTCTTAATATGACTTGGATATGCACCAACATGGGCTCAAATGTACACGAAAATAAATGCTATCTGCTGGTGCCAACCAATCTTCTCACAGATTTTTAGTTTTTGTATAATTGGATTTAGATGCGACCTTTATGTAGAGTTGAGCAGATATTGTCATTATTTTCCCTACGATGAAATTTTCTTAATATGGCTTGGATATGCACCAAAAATGGGCTCAAATGTACACAAAAATAAATGCTATTTGCTGGTGCCAACCAATCTTCTCACAGATTTTTAGTTTTTGTATAATTGGATTTAGATGCGACTTTTATGTAGAGTTGAGCAGATATTGTCATTATTTTCCCTACGATGAAATTTTCTTAATATTGCTTGGATATGCACCAAAATGGGCTCAAATGTACACAAAAATAAATGCTATCTGCTGGTGCCAACCAATCTTCTCACAGATTTTTAGTTTTTGTATAATTGGCTTTAGATGCGACCTTTATGTTGAGTTGAGCAGATATTGTCATTATTTTCCCTACGATGAAATTTCTTAATATGGCTTGGATATGCACCAAAATGGGCTCAAATGTACACAAAAATAAATGTTATCTGCTGGTGCCAACCAATCTTCTCACAGATTTTTTGTTTTTGTATAATTGGATTTAGATGCGACCTTTATGTAGAGTTGAGCAGATATTGTTATTATTTGCCCTACGATGAAATTGTCTTAATATGGCTTGGATATGCACCAAAATGAGCTCAAATATACACAAAAATAAATGCTATCTGCTGGTGCCAACCAATCTTCTCACAGATTTCTAGTTTTTGTATAATTGGATTTAGATGCGACCTTTATGTAGAGTTGAGCAGATATTGTCATTATTTTCCCTACGATGAAATTTTCTTAATATGGCTTGGATATGCACCAAAATGGGCTCAAATGTACACAAAAATAAATGCTATCTGCTGGTGCCAACCAATCTTCTCACAGATTTTTAGTTTTTGTATAATTGGATTTAGATGCGACCTTTATGTAGAGTTGAGTAGATATTGTCATTATTTTCCCTACGATGAATTTTTCTTAATATGACTTGGATATGCACCAACATGGGCTCAAATGTACACAAAAATAAATGCTATCTGCTGGTGCCAACCAATCTTCTCACAGATTTTTAGTTTTTGTATAATTGGCTTTAGATGCGACCTTTATGTGGAGTTGAGCAGATATTGTCATTATTTTCCCTACGATGAAATTTTCTTAATATGGCTTGGATATGCACCAAAATGGGCTCGAATGTACACAAAAATAAATGCTATCTGCTGGTGCCAACCAATCTTCTCACAGATTTTTAGTTTTTGTATAATTGGCTTGAGATGCGACCTTTATGTAGAGTTGAGCAGATATTGTCATTATTTTCCCTACGATGAAATTTTCTTAATATGGCTTGGATATGCACCAAAATGGGCTCAAATGTACACAAAAATAAATGCTATCTGCTGGTGCCAACCAATCTTCTCACAGATTTTTAGTTTTTGTATAATTGGCTTGAGATGCGACCTTTATGTAGAGTTGAGCAGATATTGTCATTATTTTCCCTACGATGAAATTTTCTTAATATGGCTTGGATATGCACCAACATGGGCTCAAATGTACACAAAAATAAATGCTATCTGCTGGTGCCAACCAATCTTCTCACAGATTTTTAGTTTTTGTATAATTGGCTTTAGATGCGACCTTTATGTGGAGTTGAGCAGATATTGTCATTATTTTCCCTACGATGAATTTTTCTTAATATGGCTTGGGTATGCACCAAAATGGGCTCAAATGTACACAAAAATAAATGCTATCTGCTGGTGCCAACCAATCTTCTCACAGATTTTTAGTTTTTGTATAATTGGCTTTAGATGCGACCTTTATGTAGAGTTGAGCAGATATTGTTATTATTTTCCCTACGATGAAATTTTCTTAATATGGCTTGGATATGCACCAAAATGGGCTCAAATGTACACAAAAATAAATGCTATCTGCTGGTGCCAACCAATCTTCTCACAGATTTCTATTTTTTGTATAATTGGCTTTAGATGCGACCTTTATGTAGAGTTGAGCAGATATTGTTATTAATTTCCCTACGATGAAATTTTCTTAACATTGCTTGGATATGCACCAAATTGGCTCAAATGTACAAAAAAATAAATGCTATCTGCTGGTGCCAACCAATCTTCTCACAGATTTTTAGTTTTTGTATAATTGGCTTGAGATGGGACCTTTATGTAGAGTTTAGCAGATATTGTCATTATTTTCCCTACGATGAAATTTTCTTAATATGACTTGGATATGCACCAACATGGGCTCAAATGTACACGAAAATAAATGCTATCTGCTGGTGCCAACCAATCTTCTCACAGATTTTTAGTTTTTGTATAATTGGCTTTAGATGCGACCTTTATGTAGAGTTGAGCAGATATTGTCATTATTTTCCCTACGATGAAATTTTCTTAATATGGCTTGGATATGCACCAAAATGATATCAAATGTACACAAAAATAAATGCTATTTGCTGGTGCCAACCAATCTTCTCACAGATTTTTAGTTTTTGTATAATTGGATTTAGATGCGACTTTTATGTAGAGTTGAGCAGATATTGTCATTATTTTCCCTACGATGAAATTTTCTTAATATTGCTTGGATATGCACCAAAATGGGCTCAAATGTACACAAAAATAAATGCTATCTGCTGGTGCCAACCAATCTTCTCACAGATTTTAGTTTTTGTATAATTGGCTTTAGATGCGACCTTTATGTTGAGTTGAGCAGATATTGTCATTATTTTCCCTACGATGAAATTTCTTAATATGGCTTGGATATGCACCAAAATGGGCTCAAATGTACACAAAAATAAATGTTATCTGCTGGTGCCAACCAATCTTCTCACAGATTTTTAGTTTTTGTATAATTGGATTTAGATGCGACCTTTATGTAGAGTTGAGCAGATATTGTTATTATTTGCCCTACGATGAAATTGTCTTAATATGGCTTGGATATGCACCAAAATGAGCTCAAATGTACACAAAAATAAATGCTATCTGCTGGTGCCAACCAATCTTCTCACAGATTTTTAGTTTTTGTATAATTGGATTTAGATGCGACCTTTATGTAGAGTTGAGCAGATATTGTCATTATTTTCCCTACGATGAAATTTTCTTAATATGGCTTGGATATGCACCAAAATGGGCTCAAATGTACACAAAAATAAATGCTATCTGCTGGTGCCAACCAATCTTCTCACAGATTTTTAGTTTTTGTATAATTGGATTTAGATGCGACCTTTATGTAGAGTTGAGTAGATATTGTCATTATTTTCCCTACGATGAATTTTTCTTAATATGACTTGGATATGCACCAACATGGGCTCAAATGTACACAAAAATAAATGCTATCTGCTGGTGCCAACCAATCTTCTCACAGATTTTTAGTTTTTGTATAATTGGCTTTAGATGCGACCTTTATGTAGAGTTGAGCAGATATTGTCATTATTTTCCCTACGATGAAATTTTCTTAATATGGCTTGGATATGCACCAAAATGGGCTCGAATGTACACAAAAATAAATGCTATCTGCTGGTGCCAACCAATCTTCTCACAGATTTTTAGTTTTTGTATAATTGGCTTGAGATGCGACCTTTATGTAGAGTTGAGCAGATATTGTCATTATTTTCCCTACGATGAAATTTTCTTAATATGGCTTGGATATGCACCAAAATGGGCTCAAATGTACAAAAAAATAAATGCTATCTGCTGGTGCCACCCAATCTTCTCACAGATTTTTAGTTTTTGTATAATTGGCTTTAGATGCGACCTTTATGTGGAGTTGAGCAGATATTGTCATTATTTTCCCTACGATGAAATTTTGTTAATATGGCTTGGATATGCACCAACATGGGCTCAAATGTACACAAAAATAAATGCTATCTGCTGGTGCCAACCAATCTTCTCACAGATTTTTAGTTTTTGTATAATTGGCTTTAGATGCGACCTTTATGTGGAGTTGAGCAGATATTGTCATTATTTTCCCTACGATGAAATTGTCTTAATATGGCTTGGATATGCACCAAAATG
>OU744735.1:10814314-10966664 GCA_916613615.1 Steromphala cineraria
GAGATCATTTCGAACGACATAAGTTGGTCCAAAAATTCCAAAAAGCGACGGTTTTCCCAATATTTGATGAAATCGCTTAATCAAGGGGCATAACTCTTACCCACTAAAATTTTCAAAGTTGCAAAAATAGGGTTGTGACCCATCTAATTGCTCCTGGGACCATCACGAAGAACTTTTATCCATTTCCGAAGACCTAAAAAGTGCCGGTTTTCGCTAATTTGGGCGTAATCGCACTTATTCAAGCCCCGTAACCCTCAACGCGCAAGAATTCCAAGTCATCAAAGTCACCAAAAGTAGGGTTGTGGCATATCAAAATGTAGCTGAGATCATTTCGAACGACATAAGTTGGTCCAAAAATTCCAAAAAAGCGACGGTTTTCCCAATATTTGATGAAATCGCTTAATCAAGGGGCATAACTCTTACCCACTAAAATTTTCAAAGTTGCAAAAATAGGGTTGTGACCCATCTAATTGCTCCTGGGACCATCACGAAGAACTTTTATCCATTTCCGAAGACCTAAAAAGTGCCGGTTTTCGCTAATTTGGGCGTAATCGCACTTATTCAAGGCCCGTAACCCTCAACGCGCAAGAATTCCAAGTCATCAAAGTCACCAAAAGTAGGGTTGTGGCATATCAAAATGTAGCTGAGATCATTTCGAACGACATAAGTTGGTCCAAAAATTCCAAAAAAGCGACGGTTTTCCCAATATTTGATGAAATCGCTTAATCAAGGGGCATAACTCTTACCCACTAAAATTTTCAAAGTTGCAAAAATAGGGTTGTGACCCATCTAATTGCTCCTGGGACCATCACGAAGAACTTTTATCCATTTCCGAAGACCTAAAAAGTGCCGGTTTTCGCTAATTTGGGCGTAATCGCACTTATTCAAGGCCCGTAACCCTCAACGCGCAAGAATTCCAAGTCATCAAAGTCACCAAAAGTAGGGTTGTGGCATATCAAAATGTAGCTGAGATCATTTCGAACGACATAAGTTGGTCCAAAAATTCCAAAAAAGTGACGGTTTTCCCAATATTTGATGAAATCGCTTAATCAAGGGGCATAACTCTTACCCACTAAAATTTTCAAAGTTGCAAAAATAGGGTTGTGACCCATCTAATTGCTCCTGGGACCATCACGAAGAACTTTTATCCATTTCCGAAGACCAAAAAAGTGCCGGTTTTCGCTAATTTGGGCGTAATCGCACTTATTCAAGCCCCGTAACCCTCAACGCGCAAGAATTCCAAGTCATCAAAGTCACCAAAAGTAGGGTTGTGGCATATCAAAATGTAGCTGAGATCATTTCGAACGACATAAGTTGGTCCAAAAATTCCAAAAAAGCGACGGTTTTCCCAATATTTGATGAAATCGCTTAATCAAGGGGCATAACTCTTACCCACTAAAATTTTCAAAGTTGCAAAAATAGGGTTGTGACCCATCTAATTGCTCCTGGGACCATCACGAAGAACTTTTATCCATTTCCGAAGACCAAAAAAGTGCCGGTTTTCGCTAATTTGGGCGTAATCGCACTTATTCAAGCCCCGTAACCCTCAACGCGCAAGAATTCCAAGTCATCAAAGTCACCAAAAGTAGGGTTGTGGCATATCAAAATGTAGCTGAGATCATTTCGAACGACATAAGTTGGTCCAAAAATTCCAAAAAAGCGACGGTTTTCCCAATATTTGATGAAATCGCTTAATCAAGGGGCATAACTCTTACCCACTAAAATTTTCAAAGTTGCAAAAATAGGGTTGTGACCCATCTAATTGCTCCTGGGACCATCACGAAGAACTTTTATCCATTTCCGAAGACCAAAAAAGTGCCGGTTTTCGCTAATTTGGGCGTAATCGCACTTATTCAAGCCCCGTAACCCTCAACGCGCAAGAATTCCAAGTCATCAAAGTCACCAAAAGTAGGGTTGTGGCATATCAAAATGTAGCTGAGATCATTTCGAACGACATAAGTTGGTCCAAAAATTCCAAAAAAGCGACGGTTTTCCCAATATTTGATGAAATCGCTTAATCAAGGGGCATAACTCTTACCATCTAAAATTTTCAAAGTTGCAAAAATAGGGTTGTGACCCATCTAATTGCTCCTGGGACCATCACGAAGAACTTTTATCCATTTCCGAAGACCTAAAAAGTGCCGGTTTTCGCTAATTTGGGCGTAATCGCACTTATTCAAGGCCCGTAACCCTCAACGCGCAAGAATTCCAAGTCATCAAAGTCACCAAAAGTAGGGTTGTGGCATATCAAAATGTAGCTGAGATCATTTCGAACGACATAAGTTGGTCCAAAAATTCCAAAAAAGCGACGGTTTTCCCAATATTTGATGAAATCGCTTAATCAAGGGGCATAACTCTTACCCACTAAAATTTTCAAATTTGCAAAAATAGGGTTGTGACCCATCTAATTGCTCCTGGGACCATCACGAAGAACTTTTATCCATTTCCGAAGACCAAAAAAGTGCCGGTTTTCGCTAATTTGGGCGTAATCGCACTTATTCAAGCCCCGTAACCCTCAACGCGCAAGAATTCCAAGTCATCAAAGTCACCAAAAGTAGGGTTGTGGCATATCAAAATGTAGCTGAGATCATTTCGAACGACATAAGTTGGTCCAAAAATTCCAAAAAAGCGACGGTTTTCCCAATATTTGATGAAATCGCTTAATCAAGGGGCATAACTCTTACCCACTAAAATTTTCAAAGTTGCAAAAATAGGGTTGTGACCCATCTAATTGCTCCTGGGACCATCACGAAGAACTTTTATCCATTTCCGAAGACCAAAAAAGTGCCGGTTTTCGCTAATTTGGGCGTAATCGCACTTATTCAAGCCCCGTAACCCTCAACGCGCAAGAATTCCAAGTCATCAAAGTCACCAAAAGTAGGGTTGTGGCATATCAAAATGTAGCTGAGATCATTTCGAACGACATAAGTTGGTCCAAAAATTCCAAAAAAGCGACGGTTTTCCCAATATTTGATGAAATCGCTTAATCAAGGGGCATAACTCTTACCCACTAAAATTTTCAAAGTTGCAAAAATAGGGTTGTGACCCATCTAATTGCTCCTGGGACCATCACGAAGAACTTTTATCCATTTCCGAAGACCAAAAAAGTGCCGGTTTTCGCTAATTTGGGCGTAATCGCACTTATTCAAGCCCCGTAACCCTCAACGCGCAAGAATTCCAAGTCATCAAAGTCACCAAAAGTAGGGTTGTGGCATATCAAAATGTAGCTGAGATCATTTCGAACGACATAAGTTGGTCCAAAAATTCCAAAAAAGCGACGGTTTTCCCAATATTTGATGAAATCGCTTAATCAAGGGGCATAACTCTTACCCACTAAAATTTTCAAAGTTGCAAAAATAGGGTTGTGACCCATCTAATTGCTCCTGGGACCATCACGAAGAACTTTTATCCATTTCCGAAGACCAAAAAAGTGCCGGTTTTCGCTAATTTGGGCGTAATCGCACTTATTCAAGCCCCGTAACCCTCAACGCGCAAGAATTCCAAGTCATCAAAGTCACCAAAAGTAGGGTTGTGGCATATCAAAATGTAGCTGAGATCATTTCGAACGACATAAGTTGGTCCAAAAATTCCAAAAAAGCGACGGTTTTCCCAATATTTGATGAAATCGCTTAATCAAGGGGCATAACTCTTACCCACTAAAATTTTCAAAGTTGCAAAAATAGGGTTGTGACCCATCTAATTGCTCCTGGGACCATCACGAAGAACTTTTATCCATTTCCGAAGACCAAAAAAGTGCCGGTTTTCGCTAATTTGGGCGTAATCGCACTTATTCAAGGCCCGTAACCCTCAACGCGCAAGAATTCCAAGTCATCAAAGTCACCAAAAGTAGGGTTGTGGCATATCAAAATGTAGCTGAGATCATTTCGAACGACATAAGTTGGTCCAAAAATTCCAAAAAAGCGACGGTTTTCCCAATATTTGATGAAATCGCTTAATCAAGGGGCATAACTCTTACCCACTAAAATTTTCAAAGTTGCAAAAATAGGGTTGTGACCCATCTAATTGCTCCTGGGACCATCACGAAGAACTTTTATCCATTTCCGAAGACCAAAAAAGTGCCGGTTTTCGCTAATTTGGGCGTAATCGCACTTATTCAAGCCCCGTAACCCTCAACGCGCAAGAATTCCAAGTCATCAAAGTCACCAAAAGTAGGGTTGTGGCATATCAAAATGTAGCTGAGATCATTTCGAACGACATAAGTTGGTCCAAAAATTCCAAAAAAGCGACGGTTTTCCCAATATTTGATGAAATCGCTTAATCAAGGGGCATAACTCTTACCCACTAAAATTTTCAAAGTTGCAAAAATAGGGTTGTGACCCATCTAATTGCTCCTGGGACCATCACGAAGAACTTTTATCCATTTCCGAAGACCAAAAAAGTGCCGGTTTTCGCTAATTTGGGCGTAATCGCACTTATTCAAGCCCCGTAACCCTCAACGCGCAAGAATTCCAAGTCATCAAAGTCACCAAAAGTAGGGTTGTGGCATATCAAAATGTAGCTGAGATCATTTCGAACGACATAAGTTGGTCCAAAAATTCCAAAAAAGCGACGGTTTTCCCAATATTTTTGAAATCGCTTAATCAAGGGGCATAACTCTTACCCACTAAAATTTTCAAAGTTGCAAAAATAGGGTTGTGACCCATCTAATTGCTCCTGGGACCATCACGAAGAACTTTTATCCATTTCCGAAGACCTAAAAAGTGCCGGTTTTCGCTAATTTGGGCGTAATCGCACTTATTCAAGGCCCGTAACCCTCAACGCACAAGAATTCCAAGTCATCAAAGTCACCAAAAGTAGGGTTGTGGCATATCAAAATGTAGCTGAGATCATTTCGAACGACATAAGTTGGTCCAAAAATTCCAAAAAAGCGACGGTTTTCCCAATATTTGATGAAATCGCTTAATCAAGGGGCATAACTCTTACCCACTAAAATTTTCAAAGTTGCAAAAATAGGGTTGTGACCCATCTAATTGCTCCTGGGACCATCACGAAGAACTTTTATCCATTTCCGAAGACCTAAAAAGTGCCGGTTTTCGCTAATTTGGGCGTAATCGCACTTATTCAAGCCCCGTAACCCTCAACGCGCAAGAATTCCAAGTCATCAAAGTCACCAAAAGTAGGGTTGTGGCATATCAAAATGTAGCTGAGATCATTTCGAACGACATAAGTTGGTCCAAAAATTCCAAAAAAGCGACGGTTTTCCCAATATTTGATGAAATCGCTTAATCAAGGGGCATAACTCTTACCCACTAAAATTTTCAAAGTTGCAAAAATAGGGTTGTGACCCATCTAATTGCTCCTGGGACCATCACGAAGAACTTTTATCCATTTCCGAAGACCTAAAAAGTGCCGGTTTTCGCTAATTTGGGCGTAATCGCACTTATTCAAGGCCCGTAACCCTCAACGCGCAAGAATTCCAAGTCATCAAAGTCACCAAAAGTAGGGTTGTGGCATATCAAAATGTAGCTGAGATCATTTCGAACGACATAAGTTGGTCCAAAAATTCCAAAAAAGCGACGGTTTTCCCAATATTTGATGAAATCGCTTAATCAAGGGGCATAACTCTTACCCACTAAAATTTTCAAATTTGCAAAAATAGGGTTGTGACCCATCTAATTGCTCCTGGGACCATCACGAAGAACTTTTATCCATTTCCGAAGACCAAAAAAGTGCCGGTTTTCGCTAATTTGGGCGTAATCGCACTTATTCAAGCCCCGTAACCCTCAACGCGCAAGAATTCCAAGTCATCAAAGTCACCAAAAGTAGGGTTGTGGCATATCAAAATGTAGCTGAGATCATTTCGAACGACATAAGTTGGTCCAAAAATTCCAAAAAAGCGACGGTTTTCCCAATATTTGATGAAATCGCTTAATCAAGGGGCATAACTCTTACCCACTAAAATTTTCAAAGTTGCAAAAATAGGGTTGTGACCCATCTAATTGCTCCTGGGACCATCACGAAGAACTTTTATCCATTTCCGAAGACCAAAAAAGTGCCGGTTTTCGCTAATTTGGGCGTAATCGCACTTATTCAAGCCCCGTAACCCTCAACGCGCAAGAATTCCAAGTCATCAAAGTCACCAAAAGTAGGGTTGTGGCATATCAAAATGTAGCTGAGATCATTTCGAACGACATAAGTTGGTCCAAAAATTCCAAAAAAGCGACGGTTTTCCCAATATTTGATGAAATCGCTTAATCAAGGGGCATAACTCTTACCCACTAAAATTTTCAAAGTTGCAAAAATAGGGTTGTGACCCATCTAATTGCTCCTGGGACCATCACGAAGAACTTTTATCCATTTCCGAAGACCAAAAAAGTGCCGGTTTTCGCTAATTTGGGCGTAATCGCACTTATTCAAGCCCCGTAACCCTCAACGCGCAAGAATTCCAAGTCATCAAAGTCACCAAAAGTAGGGTTGTGGCATATCAAAATGTAGCTGAGATCATTTCGAACGACATAAGTTGGTCCAAAAATTCCAAAAAAGCGACGGTTTTCCCAATATTTGATGAAATCGCTTAATCAAGGGGCATAACTCTTACCCACTAAAATTTTCAAAGTTGCAAAAATAGGGTTGTGACCCATCTAATTGCTCCTGGGACCATCACGAAGAACTTTTATCCATTTCCGAAGACCAAAAAAGTGCCGGTTTTCGCTAATTTGGGCGTAATCGCACTTATTCAAGCCCCGTAACCCTCAACGCGCAAGAATTCCAAGTCATCAAAGTCACCAAAAGTAGGGTTGTGGCATATCAAAATGTAGCTGAGATCATTTCGAACGACATAAGTTGGTCCAAAAATTCCAAAAAAGCGACGGTTTTCCCAATATTTGATGAAATCGCTTAATCAAGGGGCATAACTCTTACCCACTAAAATTTTCAAAGTTGCAAAAATAGGGTTGTGACCCATCTAATTGCTCCTGGGACCATCACGAAGAACTTTTATCCATTTCCGAAGACCAAAAAAGTGCCGGTTTTCGCTAATTTGGGCGTAATCGCACTTATTCAAGGCCCGTAACCCTCAACGCGCAAGAATTCCAAGTCATCAAAGTCACCAAAAGTAGGGTTGTGGCATATCAAAATGTAGCTGAGATCATTTCGAACGACATAAGTTGGTCCAAAAATTCCAAAAAAGCGACGGTTTTCCCAATATTTGATGAAATCGCTTAATCAAGGGGCATAACTCTTACCCACTAAAATTTTCAAAGTTGCAAAAATAGGGTTGTGACCCATCTAATTGCTCCTGGGACCATCACGAAGAACTTTTATCCATTTCCGAAGACCAAAAAAGTGCCGGTTTTCGCTAATTTGGGCGTAATCGCACTTATTCAAGCCCCGTAACCCTCAACGCGCAAGAATTCCAAGTCATCAAAGTCACCAAAAGTAGGGTTGTGGCATATCAAAATGTAGCTGAGATCATTTCGAACGACATAAGTTGGTCCAAAAATTCCAAAAAAGCGACGGTTTTCCCAATATTTGATGAAATCGCTTAATCAAGGGGCATAACTCTTACCCACTAAAATTTTCAAAGTTGCAAAAATAGGGTTGTGACCCATCTAATTGCTCCTGGGACCATCACGAAGAACTTTTATCCATTTCCGAAGACCAAAAAAGTGCCGGTTTTCGCTAATTTGGGCGTAATCGCACTTATTCAAGCCCCGTAACCCTCAACGCGCAAGAATTCCAAGTCATCAAAGTCACCAAAAGTAGGGTTGTGGCATATCAAAATGTAGCTGAGATCATTTCGAACGACATAAGTTGGTCCAAAAATTCCAAAAAAGCGACGGTTTTCCCAATATTTTTGAAATCGCTTAATCAAGGGGCATAACTCTTACCCACTAAAATTTTCAAAGTTGCAAAAATAGGGTTGTGACCCATCTAATTGCTCCTGGGACCATCACGAAGAACTTTTATCCATTTCCGAAGACCTAAAAAGTGCCGGTTTTCGCTAATTTGGGCGTAATCGCACTTATTCAAGGCCCGTAACCCTCAACGCACAAGAATTCCAAGTCATCAAAGTCACCAAAAGTAGGGTTGTGGCATATCAAAATGTAGCTGAGATCATTTCGAACGACATAAGTTGGTCCAAAAATTCCAAAAAAGCGACGGTTTTCCCAATATTTGATGAAATCGCTTAATCAAGGGGCATAACTCTTACCCACTAAAATTTTCAAAGTTGCAAAAATAGGGTTGTGACCCATCTAATTGCTCCTGGGACCATCACGAAGAACTTTTATCCATTTCCGAAGACCTAAAAAGTGCCGGTTTTCGCTAATTTGGGCGTAATCGCACTTATTCAAGGCCCGTAACCCTCAACGCACAAGAATTCCAAGTCATGAAAGTCACCAAAAGTAGGGTTGTGGCATATCAAAATGTAGCTGAGATCATTTCGAACGACATAAGTTGGTCCAAAAATTCCAAAAAAGCGACGGTTTTCCCAATATTTGATGAAATCGCTTAATCAAGGGGCATAACTCTTACCCACTAAAATTTTCAAAGTTGCAAAAATAGGGTTGTGACCCATCTAATTGCTCCTGGGACCATCACGAAGAACTTTTATCCATTTCCGAAGACCAAAAAAGTGCCGGTTTTCGCTAATTTGGGCGTAATCGCACTTATTCAAGCCCCGTAACCCTCAACGCGCAAGAATTCCAAGTCATCAAAGTCACCAAAAGTAGGGTTGTGGCATATCAAAATGTAGCTGAGATCATTTCGAACGACATAAGTTGGTCCAAAAATTCCAAAAAAGCGACGGTTTTCCCAATATTTGATGAAATCGCTTAATCAAGGGGCATAACTCTTACCCACTAAAATTTTCAAAGTTGCAAAAATAGGGTTGTGACCCATCTAATTGCTCCTGGGACCATCACGAAGAACTTTTATCCATTTCCGAAGACCAAAAAAGTGCCGGTTTTCGCTAATTTGGGCGTAATCGCACTTATTCAAGCCCCGTAACCCTCAACGCGCAAGAATTCCAAGTCATCAAAGTCACCAAAAGTAGGGTTGTGGCATATCAAAATGTAGCTGAGATCATTTCGAACGACATAAGTTGGTCCAAAAATTCCAAAAAAGCGACGGTTTTCCCAATATTTGATGAAATCGCTTAATCAAGGGGCATAACTCTTACCCACTAAAATTTTCAAAGTTGCAAAAATAGGGTTGTGACCCATCTAATTGCTCCTGGGACCATCACGAAGAACTTTTATCCATTTCCGAAGACCAAAAAAGTGCCGGTTTTCGCTAATTTGGGCGTAATCGCACTTATTCAAGCCCCGTAACCCTCAACGCGCAAGAATTCCAAGTCATCAAAGTCACCAAAAGTAGGGTTGTGGCATATCAAAATGTAGCTGAGATCATTTCGAACGACATAAGTTGGTCCAAAAATTCCAAAAAAGCGACGGTTTTCCCAATATTTGATGAAATCGCTTAATCAAGGGGCATAACTCTTACCCACTAAAATTTTCAAAGTTGCAAAAATAGGGTTGTGACCCATCTAATTGCTCCTGGGACCATCACGAAGAACTTTTATCCATTTCCGAAGACCTAAAAAGTGCCGGTTTTCGCTAATTTGGGCGTAATCGCACTTATTCAAGGCCCGTAACCCTCAACGCACAAGAATTCCAAGTCATCAAAGTCACCAAAAGTAGGGTTGTGGCATATCAAAATGTAGCTGAGATCATTTCGAACGACATAAGTTGGTCCAAAAATTCCAAAAAAGCGACGGTTTTCCCAATATTTGATGAAATCGCTTAATCAAGGGGCATAACTCTTACCCACTAAAATTTTCAAAGTTGCAAAAATAGGGTTGTGACCCATCTAATTGCTCCTGGGACCATCACGAAGAACTTTTATCCATTTCCGAAGACCAAAACAGTGCCGGTTTTCGCTAATTTGGGCGTAATCGCACTTATTCAAGCCCCGTAACCCTCAACGCGCAAGAATTCCAAGTCATCAAAGTCACCAAAAGTATGGTTGTGGCATATCAAAATGTAGCTGAGATCATTTCGAACGACATAAGTTGGTCCAAAAATTCCAAAAAAGCGACGGTTTTCCCAATATTTGATGAAATCGCTTAATCAAGGGGCATAACTCTTACCCACTAAAATTTTCAAAGTTGCAAAAATAGGGTTGTGACCCATCTAATTGCTCCTGGGACCATCACGAAGAACTTTTATCCATTTCCGAAGACATAAAAAGTGCCGGTTTTCGCTAATTTGGGCGTAATCGCACTTATTCAAGGCCCGTAACCCTCAACGCGCAAGAATTCCAAGTCATCAAAGTCACCAAAAGTAGGGTTGTGGCATATCAAAATGTAGCTGAGATCATTTCGAACGACATAAGTTGGTCCAAAAATTCCAAAAAAGCGACGGTTTTCCCAATATTTGATGAAATCGCTTAATCAAGGGGCATAACTCTTACCCACTAAAATTTTCAAAGTTGCAAAAATAGGGTTGTGACTCATCTAATTGCTCCTGGGACCATCACGAAGAACTTTTATCCATTTCCGAAGACCTAAAAAGTGCCGGTTTTCGCTAATTTGGGCGTAATCGCACTTATTCAAGGCCCGTAACCCTCAACGCGCAAGAATTCCAAGTCATCAAAGTCACCAAAAGTAGGGTTGTGGCATATCAAATGTAGCTGAGATCATTTCGAACGACATAAGTTGGTCCAAAAATTCCAAAAAAAAGCGACGGTTTTTACCAATATTTGATGAAATCGCTTAATCAAGGGGCATAACTCTTACCCACTAAAATTTTCAAAGTTGCAAAAATAGGGTTGTGACCCATCTAATTGCTCCTGGGACCATCACGAAGAACTTTTATCCATTTCCGAAGACCAAAAAAGTGCCGGTTTTCGCTAATTTGGGCGTAATCGCACTTATTCAAGCCTCGTAACCCTCAACGCGCAAGAATTCCAAGTCATCAAAGTCACCAAAAGTAGGGTTGTGGCATATCAAAATGTAGCTGAGATCATTTCGAACGACATAAGTTGGTCCAAAAATTCCAAAAAAGCGACGGTTTTCCCAATATTTGATGAAATCGCTTAATCAAGGGGCATAACTCTTACCCACTAAAATTTTCAAAGTTGCAAAAATAGGGTTGTGACCCATCTAATTGCTCCTGGGACCATCACGAAGAACTTTTATCCATTTCCGAAGACCAAAAAAGTGCCGGTTTTCGCTAATTTGGGCGTAATCGCACTTATTCAAGCCCCGTAACCCTCAACGCGCAAGAATTCCAAGTCATCAAAGTCACCAAAAGTAGGGTTGTGGCATATCAAAATGTAGCTGAGATCATTTCGAACGACATAAGTTGGTCCAAAAATTCCAAAAAAGCGACGGTTTTCCCAATATTTGATGAAATCGCTTAATCAAGGGGCATAACTCTTACCCACTAAAATTTTCAAAGTTGCAAAAATAGGGTTGTGACCCATCTAATTGCTCCTGGGACCATCACGAAGAACTTTTATCCATTTCCGAAGACCAAAAAAGTGCCGGTTTTCGCTAATTTGGGCGTAATCGCACTTATTCAAGCCCCGTAACCCTCAACGCGCAAGAATTCCAAGTCATCAAAGTCACCAAAAGTAGGGTTGTGGCATATCAAAATGTAGCTGAGATCATTTCGAACGACATAAGTTGGTCCAAAAATTCCAAAAAAGCGACGGTTTTCCCAATATTTGATGAAATCGCTTAATCAAGGGGCATAACTCTTACCCACTAAAATTTTCAAAGTTGGAAAAATAGGGTTGTGACCCATCTAATTGCTCCTGGGACCATCACGAAGAACTTTTATCCATTTCCGAAGACCAAAAAAGTGCCGGTTTTCGCTAATTTGGGCGTAATCGCACTTATTCAAGCCCCGTAACCCTCAACGCGCAAGAATTCCAAGTCATCAAAGTCACCAAAAGTAGGGTTGTGGCATATCAAAATGTAGCTGAGATCATTTCGAACGACATAAGTTGGTCCAAAATTCCAAAAAAGCGACGGTTTTCCCAATATTTGATGAAATCGCTTAATCAAGGGGCATAACTCTTACCCACTAAAATTTTCAAAGTTGCAAAAATAGGGTTGTGACCCATCTAATTGCTCCTGGGACCATCACGAAGAACTTTTATCCATTTCCGAAGACCAAAAAAGTGCCGGTTTTCGCTAATTTGGGCGTAATCGCACTTATTCAAGCCCCGTAACCCTCAACGCGCAAGAATTCCAAGTCATCAAAGTCACCAAAAGTAGGGTTGTGGCATATCAAAATGTAGCTGAGATCATTTCGAACGACATAAGTTGGTCCAAAAATTCCAAAAAAGCGACGGTTTTCCCAATATTTGATGAAATCGCTTAATCAAGGGGCATAACTCTTACCCACTAAAATTTTCAAAGTTGCAAAAATAGGGTTGTGACCCATCTAATTGCTCCTGGGACCATCACGAAGAACTTTTATCCATTTCCGAAGACCTAAAAAGTGCCGGTTTTCGCTAATTTGGGCGTAATCGCACTTATTCAAGGCCCGTAACCCTCAACGCGCAAGAATTCCAAGTCATCAAAGTCACCAAAAGTAGGGTTGTGGCATATCAAAATGTAACTGAGATCATTTCGAACGACATAAGTTGGTCCAAAAATTCCAAAAAAGCGACGGTTTTCCCAATATTTGATGAAATCGCTTAATCAAGGGGCATAACTCTTACTCACTAAAATTTTCAAAGTTGCAAAAATAGGGTTGTGACCCATCTAATTGCTCCTGGGACCATCACGAAGAACTTTTATCCATTTCCGAAGACCAAAAAAGTGCCGGTTTTCGCTAATTTGGGCGTAATCGCACTTATTCAAGCCCCGTAACCCTCAACGCGCAAGAATTCCAAGTCATCAAAGTCACCAAAAGTAGGGTTGTGGCATATCAAAATGTAGCTGAGATCATTTCGAACGACATAAGTTGGTCCAAAAATTCCAAAAAAGCGACGGTTTTCCCAATATTTGATGAAATCGCTTAATCAAGGGGCATAACTCTTACCAACTAAAATTTTCAAAGTTGCAAAAATAGGGTTGTGACCCATCTAATTGCTCCTGGGACCATCACGAAGAACTTTTATCCATTTCCGAAGACCTAAAAAGTGCCGGTTTTCGCTAATTTGGGCGTAATCGCACTTATTCAAGGCCCGTAACCCTCAACACGCAAGAATTCCAAGTCATCAAAGTCACCAAAAGTAGGGTTGTGGCATATCAAAATGTAGCTGAGATCATTTCGAACGACATAAGTTGGTCCAAAAATTCAAAAAAAGCGACGGTTTTCCCAATATTTGATGAAATCGCTTAATCAAGGGGCATAACTCTTACCCACTAAAATTTTCAAAGTTGCAAAAATAGGGTTGTGACCCATCTAATTGCTCCTGGGACCATCACGAAGAACTTTTATCCATTTCCGAAGACCAAAAAAGTGCCGGTTTTCGCTAATTTGGGCGTAATCGCACTTATTCAAGCCCCGTAACCCTCAACGCGCAAGAATTCCAAGTCATCAAAGTCACCAAAAGTAGGGTTGTGGCATATCAAAATGTAGCTGAGATCATTTCGAACGACATAAGTTGGTCCAAAAATTCCAAAAAAGCGACGGTTTTCCCAATATTTGATGAAATCGCTTAATCAAGGGGCATAACTCTTACCCACTAAAATTTTCAAAGTTGCAAAAATAGGGTTGTGACCCATCTAATTGCTCCTGGGACCATCACGAAGAACTTTTATCCATTTCCGAAGACCAAAAAAGTGCCGGTTTTCGCTAATTTGGGCGTAATCGCACTTATTCAAGCCCCGTAACCCTCAACGCGCAAGAATTCCAAGTCATCAAAGTCACCAAAAGTAGGGTTGTGGCATATCAAAATGTAGCTGAGATCATTTCGAACGACATAAGTTGGTCCAAAAATTCAAAAAAAGCGACGGTTTTCCCAATATTTGATGAAATCGCTTAATCAAGGGGCATAACTCTTACCCACTAAAATTTTCAAAGTTGCAAAAATAGGGTTGTGACCCATCTAATTGCTCCTGGGACCATCACGAAGAACTTTTATCCATTTCCGAAGACCAAAAAAGTGCCGGTTTTCGCTAATTTGGGCGTAATCGCACTTATTCAAGCCCCGTAACCCTCAACGCGCAAGAATTCCAAGTCATCAAAGTCACCAAAAGTAGGGTTGTGGCATATCAAAATGTAGCTGAGATCATTTCGAACGACATAAGTTGGTCCAAAAATTCCAAAAAAGCGACGGTTTTCCCAATATTTGATGAAATCGCTTAATCAAGGGGCATAACTCTTACCCACTAAAATTTTCAAAGTTGCAAAAATAGGGTTGTGACCCATCTAATTGCTCCTGGGACCATCACGAAGAACTTTTATCCATTTCCGAAGACCAAAAAAGTGCCGGTTTTCGCTAATTTGGGCGTAATCGCACTTATTCAAGGCCCGTAACCCTCAACGCGCAAGAATTCCAAGTCATCAAAGTCACCAAAAGTAGGGTTGTGGCATATCAAAATGTAGCTGAGATCATTTCGAACGACATAAGTTGGTCCAAAAATTCCAAAAAAGCGACGGTTTTCCCAATATTTGATGAAATCGCTTAATCAAGGGGCATAACTCTTACCCACTAAAATTTTCATAGTTACAAAAATAGGGTTGTGACCCATCTAATTGCTCCTGGGACCATCACGAAGAACTTTTATCCATTTCCGAAGACCAAAAAAGTGCCGGTTTTCGCTAATTTGGGCGTAATCGCACTTATTCAAGCCCCGTAACCCTCAACGCGCAAGAATTCCAAGTCATCAAAGTCACCAAAAGTAGGGTTGTGGCATATCAAAATGTAGCTGAGATCATTTCGAACGACATAAGTTGGTCCAAAAATTCCAAAAAAGCGACGGTTTTCCCAATATTTGATGAAATCGCTTAATCAAGGAGCATAACTCTTACCCACTAAAATTTTCAAAGTTGCAAAAATAGGGTTGTGACCCATCTAATTGCTCCTGGGACCATCACGAAGAACTTTTATCCATTTCCGAAGACCAAAAAAGTGCCGGTTTTCGCTAATTTGGGCGTAATCGCACTTATTCAAGCCCCGTAACCCTCAACGCGCAAGAATTCCAAGTCATCAAAGTCACCAAAAGTAGGGTTGTGGCATATCAAAATGTAGCTGAGATCATTTCGAACGACATAAGTTGGTCCAAAAATTCCAAAAAAGCGACGGTTTTCCCAATATTTGATGAAATCGCTTAATCAAGGGGCATAACTCTTACCCACTAAAATTTTCAAAGTTGCAAAAATAGGGTTGTGACCCATCTAATTGCTCCTGGGACCATCACGAAGAACTTTTATCCATTTCCGAAGACCAAAAAAGTGCCGGTTTTCGCTAATTTGGGCGTAATCGCACTTATTCAAGCCCCGTAACCCTCAACGCGCAAGAATTCCAAGTCATCAAAGTCACCAAAAGTAGGGTTGTGGCATATCAAAATGTAGCTGAGATCATTTCGAACGACATAAGTTGGTCCAAAAATTCCAAAAAAGCGACGGTTTTCCCAATATTTGATGAAATCGCTTAATCAAGGGGCATAACTCTTACCCACTAAAATTTTCAAAGTTGCAAAAATAGGGTTGTGACCCATCTAATTGCTCCTGGGACCATCACAAAGAACTTTTATCCATTTCCGAAGACCAAAAAAGTGCCGGTTTTCGCTAATTTGGGCGTAATCGCACTTATTCAAGCCCCGTAACCCTCAACGCGCAAGAATTCCAAGTCATCAAAGTCACCAAAAGTAGGGTTGTGGCATATCAAAATGTAGCTGAGATCATTTCGAACGACATAAGTTGGTCCAAAAATTCCAAAAAAGCGACGGTTTTCCCAATATTTGATGAAATCGCTTAATCAAGGGGCATAACTCTTACCCACTAAAATTTTCAAAGTTGCAAAAATAGGGTTGTGACCCATCTAATTGCTCCTGGGACCATCACGAAGAACTTTTATCCATTTCCGAAGACCAAAAAAGTGCCGGTTTTCACTAATTTGGGCGTAATCGCACTTATTCAAGCCCCGTAACCCTCAACGCGCAAGAATTCCAAGTCATCAAAGTCACCAAAAGTAGGGTTGTGGCATATCAAAATGTAGCTGAGATCATTTCGAACGACATAAGTTGGTCCAAAAATTCCAAAAAAGCGACGGTTTTCCCAATATTTGATGAAATCGCTTAATCAAGGGGCATAACTCTTACCCACTAAAATTTTCAAAGTTGCAAAAATAGGGTTGTGACCCATCTAATTGCTCCTGGGACCATCACGAAGAACTTTTATCCATTTCCGAAGACCAAAAAAGTGCCGGTTTTCACTAATTTGGGCGTAATCGCACTTATTCAAGCCCCGTAACCCTCAACGCGCAAGAATTCCAAGTCATCAAAGTCACCAAAAGTAGGGTTGTGGCATATCAAAATGTAGCTGAGATCATTTCGAACGACATAAGTTGGTCCAAAAATTCCAAAAAAGCGACGGTTTTCCCAATATTTGATGAAATCGCTTAATCAAGGGGCATAACTCTTACCCACTAAAATTTTCAAAGTTGCAAAAATAGGGTTGTGACCCATCTAATTGCTCCTGGGACCATCACGAAGAACTTTTATCCATTTCCGAAGACCAAAAAAGTGCCGGTTTTCGCTAATTTGGGCGTAATCGCACTTATTCAAGCCCCGTAACCCTCAACGCGCAAGAATTCCAAGTCATCAAAGTCACCAAAAGTAGGGTTGTGGCATATCAAAATGTAGCTGAGATCATTTCGAACGACATAAGTTGGTCCAAAAATTCCAAAAAAGCGACGGTTTTCCCAATATTTGATGAAATCGCTTAATCAAGGGGCATAACTCTTACCCACTAAAATTTTCAAAGTTGCAAAAATAGGGTTGTGACCCATCTAATTGCTCCTGGGACCATCACGAAGAACTTTTATCCATTTCCGAAGACCAAAAAAGTGCCGGTTTTCGCTAATTTGGGCGTAATCGCACTTATTCAAGCCCCGTAACCCTCAACGCGCAAGAATTCCAAGTCATCAAAGTCACCAAAAGTAGGGTTGTGGCATATCAAAATGTAGCTGAGATCATTTCGAACGACATAAGTTGGTCCAAAAATTCCAAAAAAGCGACGGTTTTCCCAATATTTGATGAAATCGCTTAATCAAGGGGCATAACTCTTACCCACTAAAATTTTCAAAGTTGCAAAAATAGGGTTGTGACCCATCTAATTGCTCCTGGGACCATCACGAAGAACTTTTATCCATTTCCGAAGACCAAAAAAGTGCCGGTTTTCACTAATTTGGGCGTAATCGCACTTATTCAAGCCCCGTAACCCTCAACGCGCAAGAATTCCAAGTCATCAAAGTCACCAAAAGTAGGGTTGTGGCATATCAAAATGTAGCTGAGATCATTTCGAACGACATAAGTTGGTCCAAAAATTCCAAAAAAGCGACGGTTTTCCCAATATTTGATGAAATCGCTTAATCAAGGGGCATAACTCTTACCCACTAAAATTTTCAAAGTTGCAAAAATAGGGTTGTGACCCATCTAATTGCTCCTGGGACCATCACGAAGAACTTTTATCCATTTCCGAAGACCAAAAAAGTGCCGGTTTTCGCTAATTTGGGCGTAATCGCACTTATTCAAGCCCCGTAACCCTCAACGCGCAAGAATTCCAAGTCATCAAAGTCACCAAAAGTAGGGTTGTGGCATATCAAAATGTAGCTGAGATCATTTCGAACGACATAAGTTGGTCCAAAAATTCCAAAAAAGCGACGGTTTTCCCAATATTTGATGAAATCGCTTAATCAAGGGGCATAACTCTTACCCACTAAAATTTTCAAAGTTGCAAAAATAGGGTTGTGACCCATCTAATTGCTCCTGGGACCATCACGAAGAACTTTTATCCATTTCCGAAGACCAAAATAGTGCCGGTTTTCACTAATTTGGGCGTAATCGCACTTATTCAAGCCCCGTAACCCTCAACGCGCAAGAATTCCAAGTCATCAAAGTCACCAAAAGTAGGGTTGTGGCATATCAAAATGTAGCTGAGATCATTTCGAACGACATAAGTTGGTCCAAAAATTCCAAAAAAGCGACGGTTTTCCCAATATTTGATGAAATCGCTTAATCAAGGGGCATAACTCTTACCCACTAACATTTTCAAAGTTGCAAAAATAGGGTTGTGACCCATCTAATTGCTCCTGGGACCATCACGAAGAACTTTTATCCATTTCCGAAGACCAAAAAAGTGCCGGTTTTCGCTAATTTGGGCGTAATCGCACTTATTCAAGCCCCGTAACCCTCAACGCGCAAGAATTCCAAGTCATCAAAGTCACCAAAAGTAGGGTTGTGGCATATCAAAATGTAGCTGAGATCATTTCGAACGACATAAGTTGGTCCAAAAATTCCAAAAAAGCGACGGTTTTCCCAATATTTGATGAAATCGCTTAATCAAGGGGCATAACTCTTACCCACTAAAATTTTCAAAGTTGCAAAAATAGGGTTGTGACCCATCTAATTGCTCCTGGGACCATCACGAAGAACTTTTATCCATTTCCGAAGACCAAAAAAGTGCCGGTTTTCGCTAATTTGGGCGTAATCGCACTTATTCAAGCCCCGTAACCCTCAACGCGCAAGAATTCCAAGTCATCAAAGTCACCAAAAGTAGGGTTGTGGCATATCAAAATGTAGCTGAGATCATTTCGAACGACATAAGTTGGTCCAAAAATTCCAAAAAAGCGACGGTTTTCCCAATATTTGATGAAATCGCTTAATCAAGGGGCATAACTCTTACCCACTAAAATTTTCAAAGTTGCCAAAATAGGGTTGTGACCCATCTAATTGCTCCTGGGACCATCACGAAGAACTTTTATCCATTTCCGAAGACCAAAAAAGTGCCGGTTTTCGCTAATTTGGGCGTAATCGCACTTATTCAAGCCCCGTAACCCTCAACGCGCAAGAATTCCAAGTCATCAAAGTCACCAAAAGTAGGGTTGTGGCATATCAAAATGTAGCTGAGATCATTTCGAACGACATAAGTTGGTCCAAAAATTCCAAAAAAGCGACGGTTTTCCCAATATTTGATGAAATCGCTTAATCAAGGGGCATAACTCTTACCCACTAAAATTTTCAAAGTTGCAAAAATAGGGTTGTGACCCATCTAATTGCTCCTGGGACCATCACGAAGAACTTTTATCCATTTCCGAAGACCAAAAAAGTGCCGGTTTTCGCTAATTTGGGCGTAATCGCACTTATTCAAGCCCCGTAACCCTCAACGCGCAAGAATTCCAAGTCATCAAAGTCACCAAAAGTAGGGTTGTGGCATATCAAAATGTAGCTGAGATCATTTCGAACGACATAAGTTGGTCCAAAAATTCCAAAAAAGCGACGGTTTTCCCAATATTTGATGAAATCACTTAATCAAGGGGCATAACTCTTACCCACTAAAATTTTCAAAGTTGCAAAAATAGGGTTGTGACCCATCTAATTGCTCCTGGGACCATCACGAAGAACTTTTATCCATTTCCGAAGACCAATAAAGTGCCGGTTTTCGCTAATTTGGGCGTAATCGCACTTATTCAAGCCCCGTAACCCTCAACGCGCAAGAATTCCAAGTCATCAAAGTCACCAAAAGTAGGGTTGTGGCATATCAAAATGTAGCTGAGATCATTTCGAACGACATAAGTTGGTCCAAAAATTCCAAAAAAGCGACGGTTTTCCCAATATTTGATGAAATCGCTTAATCAAGGGGCATAACTCTTACCCACTAAAATTTTCAAAGTTGCAAAAATAGGGTTGTGACCCATCTAATTGCTCCTGGGACCATCACGAAGAACTTTTATCCATTTCCGAAGACCAAAAAAGTGCCGGTTTTCGCTAATTTGGGCGTAATCGCACTTATTCAAGCCCCGTAACCCTCAACGCGCAAGAATTCCAAGTCATCAAAGTCACCAAAAGTAGGGTTGTGGCATATCAAAATGTAGCTGAGATCATTTCGAACGACATAAGTTGGTCCAAAAATTCCAAAAAAGCGACAGTTTTCCCAATATTTGATGAAATCACTTAATCAAGGGGCATAACTCTTACCCACTAAAATTTTCAAAGTTGCAAAAATAGGGTTGTGACCCATCTAATTGCTCCTGGGACCATCACGAAGAACTTTTATCCATTTCCGAAGACCAAAAAAGTGCCGGTTTTCGCTAATTTGGGCGTAATCGCACTTATTCAAGCCCCGTAACCCTCAACGCGCAAGAATTCCAAGTCATCAAAGTCACCAAAAGTAGGGTTGTGGCATATCAAAATGTAGCTGAGATCATTTCGAACGACATAAGTTGGTCCAAAAATTCCAAAAAAGCGACGGTTTTCCCAATATTTGATGAAATCGCTTAATCAAGGGGCATAACTCTTACCCACTAAAATTTTCAAAGTTGCAAAAATAGGGTTGTGACCCATCTAATTGCTCCTGGGACCATCACGAAGAACTTTTATCCATTTCCGAAGACCAAAAAAGTGCCGGTTTTCGCTAATTTGGGCGTAATCGCACTTATTCAAGCCCCGTAACCCTCAACGCGCAAGAATTCCAAGTCATCAAAGTCACCAAAAGTAGGGTTGTGGCATATCAAAATGTAGCTGAGATCATCTCGAACGACATAAGTTGGTCCAAAAATTCCAAAAAAGCGACGGTTTTCCCAATATTTGATGAAATCGCTTAATCAAGGGGCATAACTCTTACCCACTAAAATTTTCAAAGTTGCAAAAATAGGGTTGTGACCCATCTAATTGCTCCTGGGACCATCACGAAGAACTTTTATCCATTTCCGAAGACCAAAAAAGTGCCGGTTTTCGCTAATTTGGGCGTAATCGCACTTATTCAAGCCCCGTAACCCTCAACGCGCAAGAATTCCAAGTCATCAAAGTCACCAAAAGTAGGGTTGTGGCATATCAAAATGTAGCTGAGATCATTTCGAACGACATAAGTTGGTCCAAAAATTCCAAAAAAGCGACGGTTTTCCCAATATTTGATGAAATCGCTTAATCAAGGGGCATAACTCTTACCCACTAAAATTTTCAAAGTTGCAAAAATAGGGTTGTGACCCATCTAATTGCTCCTGGGACCATCACGAAGAACTTTTATCCATTTCCGAAGACCAAAAAAGTGCTGGTTTTCGCTAATTTGGGCGTAATCGCACTTATTCAAGCCCCGTAACCCTCAACGCGCAAGAATTCCAAGTCATCAAAGTCACCAAAAGTAGGGTTGTGGCATATCAAAATGTAGCTGAGATCATTTCGAACGACATAAGTTGGTCCAAAAATTCCAAAAAAGCGACGGTTTTCCCAATATTTGATGAAATCGCTTAATCAAGGGGCATAACTCTTACCCACTAAAATTTTCAAAGTTGCAAAAATAGGGTTGTGACCCATCTAATTGCTCCTGGGACCATCACGAAGAACTTTTATCCATTTCCGAAGACCAAAAAAGTGCCGGTTTTCGCTAATTTGGGCGTAATCGCACTTATTCAAGCCCCGTAACCCTCAACGCGCAAGAATTCCAAGTCATCTAAGTCACCAAAAGTAGGGTTGTGGCATATCAAAATGTAGCTGAGATCATCTCGAACGACATAAGTTGGTCCAAAAATTCCAAAAAAGCGACGGTTTTCCCAATATTTGATGAAATCGCTTAATCAAGGGGCATAACTCTTACCCACTAAAATTTTCAAAGTTGCAAAAATAGGGTTGTGACCCATCTAATTGCTCCTGGGACCATCACGAAGAACTTTTATCCATTTCCGAAGACCAAAAAAGTGCCGGTTTTCGCTAATTTGGGCGTAATCGCACTTATTCAAGCCCCGTAACCCTCAACGCGCAAGAATTCCAAGTCATCAAAGTCACCAAAAGTAGGGTTGTGGCATATCAAAATGTAGCTGAGATCATTTCGAACGACATAAGTTGGTCCAAAAATTCCAAAAAAGCGACGGTTTTCCCAATATTTGATGAAATCGCTTAATCAAGGGGCATAACTCTTACCCACTAAAATTTTCAAAGTTGCAAAAATAGGGTTGTGACCCATCTAATTGCTCCTGGGACCATCACGAAGAACTTTTATCCATTTCCGAAGACCAAAAAAGTGCTGGTTTTCGCTAATTTGGGCGTAATCGCACTTATTCAAGCCCCGTAACCCTCAACGCGCAAGAATTCCAAGTCATCAAAGTCACCAAAAGTAGGGTTGTGGCATATCAAAATGTAGCTGAGATCATTTCGAACGACATAAGTTGGTCCAAAAATTCCAAAAAAGCGACGGTTTTCCCAATATTTGATGAAATCGCTTAATCAAGGGGCATAACTCTTACCCACTAAAATTTTCAAAGTTGCAAAAATAGGGTTGTGACCCATCTAATTGCTCCTGGGACCATCACGAAGAACTTTTATCCATTTCCGAAGACCAAAAAAGTGCCGGTTTTCGCTAATTTGGGCGTAATCGCACTTATTCAAGCCCCGTAACCCTCAACGCGCAAGAATTCCAAGTCATCAAAGTCACCAAAAGTAGGGTTGTGGCATATCAAAATGTAGCTGAGATCATTTCGAACGACATAAGTTGGTCCAAAAATTCCAAAAAAGCGACGGTTTTCCCAATATTTGATGAAATCGCTTAATCAAGGGGCATAACTCTTACCCACTAAAATTTTCAAAGTTGCAAAAATAGGGTTGTGACCCATCTAATTGCTCCTGGGACCATCACGAAGAACTTTTATCCATTTCCGAAGACCAAAAAAGTGCCGGTTTTCGCTAATTTGGGCGTAATCGCACTTATTCAAGCCCCGTAACCCTCAACGCGCAAGAATTCCAAGTCATCAAAGTCACCAAAAGTAGGGTTGTGGCATATCAAAATGTAGCTGAGATCATTTCGAACGACATAAGTTGGTCCAAAAATTCCAAAAAAGCGACGGTTTTCCCAATATTTGATGAAATCGCTTAATCAAGGGGCATAACTCTTACCCACTAAAATTTTCAAAGTTGCAAAAATAGGGTTGTGACCCATCTAATTGCTCCTGGGACCATCACGAAGAACTTTTATCCATTTCCGAAGACCAAAAAAGTGCCGGTTTTCGCTAATTTGGGCGTAATCGCACTTATTCAAGCCCCGTAACCCTCAACGCGCAAGAATTCCAAGTCATCAAAGTCACCAAAAGTAGGGTTGTGGCATATCAAAATGTAGCTGAGATCATTTCGAACGACATAAGTTGGTCCAAAAATTCCAAAAAAGCGACGGTTTTCCCAATATTTGATGAAATCGCTTAATCAAGGGGCATAACTCTTACCCACTAAAATTTTCAAAGTTGCAAAAATAGGGTTGTGACCCATCTAATTGCTCCTGGGACCATCACGAAGAACTTTTATCCATTTCCGAAGACCAAAAAAGTGCCGGTTTTCGCTAATTTGGGCGTAATCGCACTTATTCAAGCCCCGTAACCCTCAACGTGCAAGAATTCCAAGTCATCAAAGTCACCAAAAGTAGGGTTGTGGCATATCAAAATGTAGCTGAGATCATTTCGAACGACATAAGTTGGTCCAAAAATTCCAAAAAAGCGACGGTTTTCCCAATATTTGATGAAATCGCTTAATCAAGGGGCATAACTCTTACCCACTAAAATTTTCAAAGTTGCAAAAATAGGGTTGTGACCCATCTAATTGCTCCTGGGACCATCACGAAGAACTTTTATCCATTTCCGAAGACCAAAAAAGTGCCGGTTTTCGCTAATTTGGGCGTAATCGCACTTATTCAAGCCCCGTAACCCTCAACACGCAAGAATTCCAAGTCATCAAAGTCACCAAAAGTAGGGTTGTGGCATATCAAAATGTAGCTGAGATCATTTCGAACGACATAAGTTGGTCCAAAAATTCCAAAAAAGCGACGGTTTTCCCAATATTTGATGAAATCGCTTAATCAAGGGGCATAACTCTTACCCACTAAAATTTTCAAAGTTGCAAAAATAGGGTTGTGACCCATCTAATTGCTCCTGGGACCATCACGAAGAACTTTTATCCATTTCCGAAGACCAAAAAAGTGCCGGTTTTCGCTAATTTGGGCCTAATCGCACTTATTCAAGCCCCGTAACCCTCAACGCGCAAGAATTCCAAGTCATCAAAGTCACCAAAAGTAGGGTTGTGGCATATCAAAATGTAGCTGAGATCATTTCGAACGACATAAGTTGGTCCAAAAATTCCAAAAAAGCGACGGTTTTCCCAATATTTGATGAAATCACTTAATCAAGGGGCATAACTCTTACCCACTAAAATTTTCAAAGTTGCAAAAATAGGGTTGTGACCCATCTAATTGCTCCTGGGACCATCACGAAGAACTTTTATCCATTTCCGAAGACCAAAAAAGTGCCGGTTTTCGCTAATTTGGGCGTAATCGCACTTATTCAAGCCCCGTCACCCTCAACGCGCAAGAATTCCAAGTCATCAAAGTCACCAAAAGTAGGGTTGTGGCATATCAAAATGTAGCTGAGATCATTTCGAACGACATAAGTTGGTCCAAAAATTCCAAAAAAGCGACGGTTTTCCCAATATTTGATGAAATCACTTAATCAAGGGGCATAACTCTTACCCACTAAAATTTTCAAAGTTGCAAAAATAGGGTTGTGACCCATCTAATTGCTCCTGGGACCATCACGAAGAACTTTTATCCATTTCCGAAGACCAAAAAAGTGCCGGTTTTCGCTAATTTGGGCGTAATCGCACTTATTCAAGCCCCGTAACCCTCAACGCGCAAGAATTCCAAGTCATCAAAGTCACCAAAAGTAGGGTTGTGGCATATCAAAATGTAGCTGAGATCATTTCGAACGACATAAGTTGGTCCAAAAATTCCAAAAAAGCGACGGTTTTCCCAATATTTGATGAAATCGCTTAATCAAGGGGCATAACTCTTACCCACTAAAATTTTCAAAGTTGCAAAAATAGGGTTGTGACCCATCTAATTGCTCCTGGGACCATCACGAAGAACTTTTATCCATTTCCGAAGACCAAAAAAGTGCCGGTTTTCGCTAATTTGGGCGTAATCGCACTTATTCAAGCCCCGTAACCCTCAACGTGCAAGAATTCCAAGTCATCAAAGTCACCAAAAGTAGGGTTGTGGCATATCAAAATGTAGCTGAGATCATTTCGAACGACATAAGTTGGTCCAAAAATTCCAAAAAAGCGACGGTTTTCCCAATATTTGATGAAATCGCTTAATCAAGGGGCATAACTCTTACCCACTAAAATTTTCAAAGTTGCAAAAATAGGGTTGTGACCCATCTAATTGCTCCTGGGACCATCACGAAGAACTTTTATCCATTTCCGAAGACCAAAAAAGTGCCGGTTTTCGCTAATTTGGGCGTAATCGCACCTATTCAAGCCCCGTAACCCTCAACGTGCAAGAATTCCAAGTCATCAAAGTCACCAAAAGTAGGGTTGTGGCATATCAAAATGTAGCTGAGATCATTTCGAACGACATAAGTTGGTCCAAAAATTCCAAAAAAGCGACGGTTTTCCCAATATTTGATGAAATCGCTTAATCAAGGGGCATAACTCTTACCCACTAAAATTTTCAAAGTTGCAAAAATAGGGTTGTGACCCATCTAATTGCTCCTGGGACCATCACGAAGAACTTTTATCCATTTCCGAAGACCAAAAAAGTGCCGGTTTTCGCTAATTTGGGCGTAATCGCACTTATTCAAGCCCCGTAACCCTCAACGCGCAAGAATTCCAAGTCATCAAAGTCACCAAAAGTAGGGTTGTGGCATATCAAAATGTAGCTGAGATCATTTCGAACGACATAAGTTGGTCCAAAAATTCCAAAAAAGCGACGGTTTTCCCAATATTTGATGAAATCGCTTAATCAAGGGGCATAACTCTTACCCACTAAAATTTTCAAAGTTGCAAAAATAGGGTTGTGACCCATCTAATTGCTCCTGGGACCATCACGAAGAACTTTTATCCATTTCCGAAGACCAAAAAAGTGCCGGTTTTCGCTAATTTGGGCGTAATCGCACTTATTCAAGCCCCGTAACCCTCAACGTGCAAGAATTCCAAGTCATCAAAGTCACCAAAAGTAGGGTTGTGGCATTTCAAAATGTAGCTGAGATCATTTCGAACGACATAAGTTGGTCCAAAAATTCCAAAAAAGCGACGGTTTTCCCAATATTTGATGAAATCGCTTAATCAAGGGGCATAACTCTTACCCACTAAAATTTTCAAAGTTGCAAAAATAGGGTTGTGACCCATCTAATTGCTCCTGGGACCATCACGAAGAACTTTTATCCATTTCCGAAGACCAAAAAAGTGCCGGTTTTCGCTAATTTGGGCGTAATCGCACTTATTCAAGCCCCGTAACCCTCAACACGCAAGAATTCCAAGTCATCAAAGTCACCAAAAGTAGGGTTGTGGCATATCAAAATGTAGCTGAGATCATTTCGAACGACATAAGTTGGTCCAAAAATTCCAAAAAAGCGACGGTTTTCCCAATATTTGATGAAATCGCTTAATCAAGGGGCATAACTCTTACCCACTAAAATTTTCAAAGTTGCAAAAATAGGGTTGTGACCCATCTAATTGCTCCTGGGACCATCACGAAGAACTTTTATCCATTTCCGAAGACCAAAAAAGTGCCGGTTTTCGCTAATTTGGGCCTAATCGCACTTATTCAAGCCCCGTAACCCTCAACGCGCAAGAATTCCAAGTCATCAAAGTCACCAAAAGTAGGGTTGTGGCATATCAAAATGTAGCTGAGATCATTTCGAACGACATAAGTTGGTCCAAAAATTCCAAAAAAGCGACGGTTTTCCCAATATTTGATGAAATCACTTAATCAAGGGGCATAACTCTTACCCACTAAAATTTTCAAAGTTGCAAAAATAGGGTTGTGACCCATCTAATTGCTCCTGGGACCATCACGAAGAACTTTTATCCATTTCCGAAGACCAAAAAAGTGCCGGTTTTCGCTAATTTGGGCGTAATCGCACTTATTCAAGCCCCGTAACCCTCAACGCGCAAGAATTCCAAGTCATCAAAGTCACCAAAAGTAGGGTTGTGGCATATCAAAATGTAGCTGAGATCATTTCGAACGACATAAGTTGGTCCAAAAATTCCAAAAAAGCGACGGTTTTCCCAATATTTGATGAAATCGCTTAATCAAGGGGCATAACTCTTACCCACTAAAATTTTCAAAGTTGCAAAAATAGGGTTGTGACCCATCTAATTGCTCCTGGGACCATCACGAAGAACTTTTATCCATTTCCGAAGACCAAAAAAGTGCCGGTTTTCGCTAATTTGGGCGTAATCGCACTTATTCAAGCCCCGTAACCCTCAACGCGCAAGAATTCCAAGTCATCAAAGTCACCAAAAGTAGGGTTGTGGTATATCAAAATGTAGCTGAGATCATTTCGAACGACATAAGTTGGTCCAAAAATTCCAAAAAAGCGACGGTTTTCCCAATATTTGATGAAATCACTTAATCAAGGGGCATAACTCTTACCCACTAAAATTTTCAAAGTTGCAAAAATAGGGTTGTGACCCATCTAATTGCTCCTGGGACCATCACGAAGAACTTTTATCCATTTCCGAAGACCAAAAAAGTGCCGGTTTTCGCTAATTTGGGCGTAATCGCACTTATTCAAGCCCCGTAACCCTCAACGCGCAAGAATTCCAAGTCATCAAAGTCACCAAAAGTAGGGTTGTGGCATATCAAAATGTAGCTGAGATCATTTCGAACGACATAAGTTGGTCCAAAAATTCCAAAAAAGCGACGGTTTTCCCAATATTTGATGAAATCGCTTAATCAAGGGGCATAACTCTTACCCACTAAAATTTTCAAAGTTGCAAAAATAGGGTTGTGACCCATCTAATTGCTCCTGGGACCATCACGAAGAACTTTTATCCATTTCCGAAGACCAAAAAAGTGCCGGTTTTCGCTAATTTGGGCGTAATCGCACTTATTCAAGCCCCGTAACCCTCAACGTGCAAGAATTCCAAGTCATCAAAGTCACCAAAAGTAGGGTTGTGGCATATCAAAATGTAGCTGAGATCATTTCGAACGACATAAGTTGGTCCAAAAATTCCAAAAAAGCGACGGTTTTCCCAATATTTGATGAAATCGCTTAATCAAGGGGCATAACTCTTACCCACTAAAATTTTCAAAGTTGCAAAAATAGGGTTGTGACCCATCTAATTGCTCCTGGGACCATCACGAAGAACTTTTATCCATTTCCGAAGACCAAAAAAGTGCCGGTTTTCGCTAATTTGGGCGTAATCGCACCTATTCAAGCCCCGTAACCCTCAACGTGCAAGAATTCCAAGTCATCAAAGTCACCAAAAGTAGGGTTGTGGCATATCAAAATGTAGCTGAGATCATTTCGAACGACATAAGTTGGTCCAAAAATTCCAAAAAAGCGAAGGTTTTCCCAATATTTGATGAAATCGCTTAATCAAGGGGCATAACTCTTACCCACTAAAATTTTCAAAGTTGCAAAAATAGGGTTGTGACCCATCTAATTGCTCCTGGGACCATCACGAAGAACTTTTATCCATTTCCGAAGACCAAAAAAGTGCCGGTTTTCGCTAATTTGGGCGTAATCGCACTTATTCAAGCCCCGTAACCCTCAACGCGCAAGAATTCCAAGTCATCAAAGTCACCAAAAGTAGGGTTGTGGCATATCAAAATGTAGCTGAGATCATTTCGAACGACATAAGTTGGTCCAAAAATTCCAAAAAAGCGACGGTTTTCCCAATATTTGATGAAATCGCTTAATCAAGGGGCATAACTCTTACCCACTAAAATTTTCAAAGTTGCAAAAATAGGGTTGTGACCCATCTAATTGCTCCTGGGACCATCACGAAGAACTTTTATCCATTTCCGAAGACCAAAAAAGTGCCGGTTTTCGCTAATTTGGGCGTAATCGCACTTATTCAAGCCCCGTAACCCTCAACGTGCAAGAATTCCAAGTCATCAAAGTCACCAAAAGTAGGGTTGTGGCATATCAAAATGTAGCTGAGATCATTTCGAACGACATAAGTTGGTCCAAAAATTCCAAAAAAGCGACGGTTTTCCCAATATTTGATGAAATCGCTTAATCAAGGGGCATAACTCTTACCCACTAAAATTTTCAAAGTTGCAAAAATAGGGTTGTGACCCATCTAATTGCTCCTGGGACCATCACGAAGAACTTTTATCCATTTCCGAAGACCAAAAAAGTGCCGGTTTTCGCTAATTTGGGCGTAATCGCACTTATTCAAGCCCCGTAACCCTCAACGCGCAAGAATTCCAAGTCATCAAAGTCACCAAAAGTAGGGTTGTGGCATATCAAAATGTAGCTGAGATCATTTCGAACGACATAAGTTGGTCCAAAAATTCCAAAAAAGCGACGGTTTTCCCAATATTTGATGAAATCGCTTAATCAAGGGGCATAACTCTTACCCACTAAAATTTTCAAAGTTGCAAAAATAGGGTTGTGACCCATCTAATTGCTCCTGGGACCATCACGAAGAACTTTTATCCATTTCCGAAGACCAAAAAAGTGCCGGTTTTCGCTAATTTGGGCGTAATCGCACTTATTCAAGCCCCGTAACCCTCAACGCGCAAGAATTCCAAGTCATCAAAGTCACCAAAAGTAGGGTTGTGGCATATCAAAATGTAGCTGAGATCATTTCGAACGACATAAGTTGGTCCAAAAATTCCAAAAAAGCGACGGTTTTCCCAATATTTGATGAAATCGCTTAATCAAGGGGCATAACTCTTACCCACTAAAATTTTCAAAGTTGCAAAAATAGGGTTGTGACCCATCTAATTGCTCCTGGGACCATCACGAAGAACTTTTATCCATTTCCGAAGACCAAAAAAGTGCCGGTTTTCGCTAATTTGGGCGTAATCGCACTTATTCAAGCCCCGTAACCCTCAACGTGCAAGAATTCCAAGTCATCAAAGTCACCAAAAGTAGGGTTGTGGCATATCAAAATGTAGCTGAGATCATTTCGAACGACATAAGTTGGTCCAAAAATTCCAAAAAAGCGACGGTTTTCCCAATATTTGATGAAATCGCTTAATCAAGGGGCATAACTCTTACCCACTAAAATTTTCAAAGTTGCAAAAATAGGGTTGTGACCCATCTAATTGCTCCTGGGACCATCACGAAGAACTTTTATCCATTTCCGAAGACCAAAAAAGTGCCGGTTTTCGCTAATTTGGGCCTAATCGCACTTATTCAAGCCCCGTAACCCTCAACGCGCAAGAATTCCAAGTCATCAAAGTCACCAAAAGTAGGGTTGTGGCATATCAAAATGTAGCTGAGATCATTTCGAACGACATAAGTTGGTCCAAAAATTCCAAAAAAGCGACGGTTTTCCCAATATTTGATGAAATCACTTAATCAAGGGGCATAACTCTTACCCACTAAAATTTTCAAAGTTGCAAAAATAGGGTTGTGACCCATCTAATTGCTCCTGGGACCATCACGAAGAACTTTTATCCATTTCCGAAGACCAAAAAAGTGCCGGTTTTCGCTAATTTGGGCGTAATCGCACTTATTCAAGCCCCGTAACCCTCAACGCGCAAGAATTCCAAGTCATCAAAGTCACCAAAAGTAGGGTTGTGGCATATCAAAATGTAGCTGAGATCATTTCGAACGACATAAGTTGGTCCAAAAATTCCAAAAAAGCGACGGTTTTCCCAATATTTGATGAAATCGCTTAATCAAGGGGCATAACTCTTACCCACTAAAATTTTCAAAGTTGCAAAAATAGGGTTGTGACCCATCTAATTGCTCCTGGGACCATCACGAAGAACTTTTATCCATTTCCGAAGACCAAAAAAGTGCCGGTTTTCGCTAATTTGGGCGTAATCGCACTTATTCAAGCCCCGTAACCCTCAACGCGCAAGAATTCCAAGTCATCAAAGTCACCAAAAGTAGGGTTGTGGCATATCAAAATGTAGCTGAGATCATTTCGAACGACATAAGTTGGTCCAAAAATTCCAAAAAAGCGACGGTTTTCCCAATATTTGATGAAATCGCTTAATCAAGGGGCATAACTCTTACCCACTAAAATTTTCAAAGTTGCAAAAATAGGGTTGTGACCCATCTAATTGCTCCTGGGACCATCACGAAGAACTTTTATCCATTTCCGAAGACCAAAAAAGTGCCGGTTTTCGCTAATTTGGGCGTAATCGCACCAATTCAAGCCCCGTAACCCTCAACGTGCAAGAATTCCAAGTCATCAAAGTCACCAAAAGTAGGGTTGTGGCATATCAAAATGTAGCTGAGATCATTTCGAACGACATAAGTTGGTCCAAAAATTCCAAAAAAGCGACGGTTTTCCCAATATTTGATGAAATCGCTTAATCAAGGGGCATAACTCTTACCCACTAAAATTTTCAAAGTTGCAAAAATAGGGTTGTGACCCATCTAATTGCTCCTGGGACCATCACGAAGAACTTTTATCCATTTCCGAAGACCAAAAAAGTGCCGGTTTTCGCTAATTTGGGCGTAATCGCACTTATTCAAGCCCCGTAACCCTCAACGTGCAAGAATTCCAAGTCATCAAAGTCACCAAAAGTAGGGTTGTGGCATATCAAAATGTAGCTGAGATCATTTCGAACGACATAAGTTGGTCCAAAAATTCCAAAAAAGCGACGGTTTTCCCAATATTTGATGAAATCGCTTAATCAAGGGGCATAACTCTTACCCACTAAAATTTTCAAAGTTGCAAAAATAGGGTTGTGACCCATCTAATTGCTCCTGGGACCATCACGAAGAACTTTTATCCATTTCCGAAGACCAAAAAAGTGCCGGTTTTCGCTAATTTGGGCGTAATCGCACTTATTCAAGCCCCGTAACCCTCAACGCGCAAGAATTCCAAGTCATCAAAGTCACCAAAAGTAGGGTTGTGGCATATCAAAATGTAGCTGAGATCATTTCGAACGACATAAGTTGGTCCAAAAATTCCAAAAAAGCGACGGTTTTCCCAATATTTGATGAAATCGCTTAATCAAGGGGCATAACTCTTACCCACTAAAATTTTCAAAGTTGCAAAAATAGGGTTGTGACCCATCTAATTGCTCCTGGGACCATCACGAAGAACTTTTATCCATTTCCGAAGACCAAAAAAGTGCCGGTTTTCGCTAATTTGGGCGTAATCGCACTTATTCAAGCCCCGTAACCCTCAACGCGCAAGAATTCCAAGTCATCAAAGTCACCAAAAGTAGGGTTGTGGCATATCAAAATGTAGCTGAGATCATTTCGAACGACATAAGTTGGTCCAAAAATTCCAAAAAAGCGACGGTTTTCCCAATATTTGATGAAATCGCTTAATCAAGGGGCATAACTCTTACCCACTAAAATTTTCAAAGTTGCAAAAATAGGGTTGTGACCCATCTAATTGCTCCTGGGACCATCACGAAGAACTTTTATCCATTTCCGAAGACCAAAAAAGTGCCGGTTTTCGCTAATTTGGGCGTAATCGCAGTTATTCAAGCCCCGTAACCCTCAACGCGCAAGAATTCCAAGTCATCAAAGTCACTAAAAGTAGGGTTGTGGCATATCAAAATGTAGCTGAGATCATTTCGAACGACATAAGTTGGTCCAAAAATTCCAAAAAAGCGACGGTTTTCCCAATATTTGATGAAATCGCATAATCAAGGGGCATAACTCTTACCCACTAAAATTTTCAAAGTTGCAAAAATAGGGTTGTGACCCATCTAATTGCTCCTGGGACCATCACGAAGAACTTTTATCCATTTCCGAAGACCAAAAAAGTGCCGGTTTTCGCTAATTTGGGCGTAATCGCAATTATTCAAGCCCCGTAACCCTCAACGCGCAAGAATTCCAAGTCATCAAAGTCACCAAAAGTAGGGTTGTGGCATATCAAAATGTAGCTGAGATCATTTCGAACGACATAAGTTGGTCCAAAAATTCCAAAAAAGCGACGGTTTTCCCAATATTTGATGAAATCGCTTAATCAAGGGGCATAACTCTTACCCACTAAAATTTTCAAAGTTGCAAAAATAGGGTTGTGACCCATCTAATTGCTCCTGGGACCATCACGAAGAACTTTTATCCATTTCCGAAGACCAAAAAAGTGCCGGTTTTCGCTAATTTGGGCGTAATCGCACTTATTCAAGCCCCGTAACCCTCAACGCGCAAGAATTCCAAGTCATCAAAGTCACCAAAAGTAGGGTTGTGGCATATCAAAATGTAGCTGAGATCATTTCGAACGACATAAGTTGGTCCAAAAATTCCAAAAAAGCGACGGTTTTCCCAATATTTGATGAAATCGCTTAATCAAGGGGCATAACTCTTACCCACTAAAATTTTCAAAGTTGCAAAAATAGGGTTGTGACCCATCTAATTGCTCCTGGGACCATCACGAAGAACTTTTATCCATTTCCGAAGACCAAAAAAGTGCCGGTTTTCGCTAATTTGGGCGTAATCGCACTTATTCAAGCCCCGTAACCCTCAACGCGCAAGAATTCCAAGTCATCAAAGTCACCAAAAGTAGGGTTGTGGCATATCAAAATGTAGCTGAGATCATTTCGAACGACATAAGTTGGTCCAAAAATTCCAAAAAAGCGACGGTTTTCCCAATATTTGATGAAATCGCTTAATCAAGGGGCATAACTCTTACCCACTAAAATTTTCAAAGTTGCAAAAATAGGGTTGTGACCCATCTAATTGCTCCTGGGACCATCACGAAGAACTTTTATCCATTTCCGAAGACCAAAAAAGTGCCGGTTTTCGCTAATTTGGGCGTAATCGCACTTATTCAAGCCCCGTAACCCTCAACGCGCAAGAATTCCAAGTCATCAAAGTCACCAAAAGTAGGGTTGTGGCATATCAAAATGTAGCTGAGATCCTTTCGAACGACATAAGTTGGTCCAAAAATTCCAAAAAAGCGACGGTTTTCCCAATATTTGATGAAATCGCTTAATCAAGGGGCATAACTCTTACCCACTAAAATTTTCAAAGTTGCAAAAATAGGGTTGTGACCCATCTAATTGCTCCTGGGACCATCACGAAGAACTTTTATCGATTTCCGAAGACCAAAAAAGTGCCGGTTTTCGCTAATTTGGGCGTAATCGCACTTATTCAAGCCCCGTAACCCTCAACGCGCAAGAATTCCAAGTCATCAAAGTCACCAAAAGTAGGGTTGTGGCATATCAAAATGTAGCTGAGATCATTTCGAACGACATAAGTTGGTCCAAAAATTCCAAAAAAGCGACGGTTTTCCCAATATTTGATGAAATCGCTTAATCAAGGGGCATAACTCTTACCCACTAAAATTTTCAAAGTTGCAAAAATAGGGTTGTGACCCATCTAATTGCTCCTGGGACCATCACGAAGAACTTTTATCCATTTCCGAAGACCAAAAAAGTGCCGGTTTTCGCTAATTTGGGCGTAATCGCACTTATTCAAGCCCCGTAACCCTCAACGCGCAAGAATTCCAAGTCATCAAAGTCACCAAAAGTAGGGTTGTGGCATATCAAAATGTAGCTGAGATCATTTCGAACGACATAAGTTGGTCCAAAAATTCCAAAAAAGCGACGGTTTTCTCAATATTTGATGAAATCGCTTAATCAAGGGGCATAACTCTTACCCACTAAAATTTTCAAAGTTGCAAAAATAGGGTTGTGACCCATCTAATTGCTCCTGGGACCATCACGAAGAACTTTTATCCATTTCCGAAGACCAAAAATGTGCCGGTTTTCGCTAATTTGGGCGTAATCGCACTTATTCAAGCCCCGTAACCCTCAACGCGCAAGAATTCCAAGTCATCAAAGTCACCAAAAGTAGGGTTGTGGCATATCAAAATGTAGCTGAGATCATTTCGAACGACATAAGTTGGTCCAAAAATTCCAAAAAAGCGACGGTTTTCCCAATATTTGATGAAATCGCTTAATCAAGGGGCATAACTCTTACCCACTAAAATTTTCAAAGTTGCAAAAATAGGGTTGTGACCCATCTAATTGCTCCTGGGACCATCACGAAGAACTTTTATCCATTTCCGAAGACCAAAAAAGTGCCGGTTTTCGCTAATTTGGGCGTAATCGCACTTATTCAAGCCCCGTAACCCTCAACGCGCAAGAATTCCAAGTCATCAAAGTCACCAAAAGTAGGGTTGCGGCATATCAAAATGTAGCTGAGATCATTTCGAACGACATAAGTTGGTCCAAAAATTCCAAAAAAGCGACGGTTTTCCCAATATTTGATGAAATCGCTTAATCAAAGGGCATAACTCTTACCCACTAAAATGTTCAAAGTTGCAAAAATAGGGTTGTGACCCATCTAATTGCTCCTGGGACCATCACGAAGAACTTTTATCCATTTCCGAAGACCAAAAAAGTGCCGGTTTTCGCTAATTTGGGCGTAATCACACTTATTCAAGCCCCATAACCCTCAATGCGCAAGAATTCCAAGTCATCAAAGTCACCAAAAGTAGGGTTGTGGCATATCAAAATGTAGCTGAGATCATTTCGAACGACATAAGTTGGTCCAAAAATTCCAAAAAAGCGACGGTTTTCCCAATATTTGATGAAATCGCTTAATCAAGGGGCATAACTCTTACCCACTAAAATTTTCAAAGTTGCAAAAATAGGGTTGTGACCCATCTAATTGCTCCTGGGACCATCACGAAGAACTTTTATCCATTTCCGAAGACCAAAAAAGTGCCGGTTTTCGCTAATTTGGGCGTAATCGCACTTATTCAAGCCCCGTAACCCTCAACGCGCAAGAATTCCAAGTCATCAAAGTCACCAAAAGTAGGGTTGTGGCATATCAAAATGTAGCTGAGATCATTTCGAACGACATAAGTTGGTCCAAAAATTCCAAAAAAGCGACGGTTTTCCCAATATTTGATGAAATCGCTTAATCAAGGGGCATAACTCTTACCCACTAAAATTTTCAAAGTTGCAAAAATAGGGTTGTGACCCATCTAATTGCTCCTGGGACCATCACGAAGAACTTTTATCCATTTCCGAAGACCAAAAAAGTGCCGGTTTTCGCTAATTTGGGCGTAATCGCACTTATTCAAGCCCCGTAACCCTCAACGCGCAAGAATTCCAAGTCATCAAAGTCACCAAAAGTAGGGTTGTGGCATATCAAAATGTAGCTGAGATCATTTCGAACGACATAAGTTGGTCCAAAAATTCCAAAAAAGCGACGGTTTTCCCAATATTTGATGAAATCGCTTAATCAAGGGGCATAACTCTTACCCACTAAAATTTTCAAAGTTGCAAAAATAGGGTTGTGACCCATCTAATTGCTCCTGGGACCATCACGAAGAACTTTTATCCATTTCCGAAGACCGAAAAAGTGCCGGTTTTCGCTAATTTGGGCGTAATCGCACTTATTCAAGCCCCGTAACCCTCAACGCGCAAGAATTCCAAGTCATCAAAGTCACCAAAAGTAGGGTTGTGGCATATCAAAATGTAGCTGAGATCATTTCGAACGACATAAGTTGGTCCAAAAATTCCAAAAAAGCGACGGTTTTCCCAATATTTGATGAAATTGCTTAATCAAGGGGCATAACTCTTACCCACTAAAATTTTCAAAGTTGCAAAAATAGGGTTGTGACCCATCTAATTGCTCCTGGGACCATCACGAAGAACTTTTATCCATTTCCGAAGACCAAAAAAGTGCCGGTTTTCGCTAATTTGGGCGTAATCGCACTTATTCAAGCCCCGTAACCCTCAACGCGCAAGAATTCCAAGTCATCAAAGTCACCAAAAGTAGGGTTGTGGCATATCAAAATGTAGCTGAGATCATTTCGAACGACATAAGTTGGTCCAAAAATTCCAAAAAAGCGACGGTTTTCCCAATATTTGATGAAATCGCTTAATCAAGGGGCATAACTCTTACCCACTAAAATTTTCAAAGTTGCAAAAATAGGGTTGTGACCCATCTAATTGCTCCTGGGACCATCACGAAGAACTTTTATCCATTTCCGAAGACCAAAAAAGTGCCGGTTTTCGCTAATTTGGGCGTAATCGCTTTTATTCAAGCCCCGTAACCCTCAACGCGCAAGAATTCCAAGTCATCAAAGTCACCAAAAGTAGGGTTGTGGCATATCAAAATGTAGCTGAGATCATTTCGAACGACATAAGTTGGTCCAAAAATTCCAAAAAAGCGACGGTTTTCCCAATATTTGATGAAATCGCTTAATCAAGGGGCATAACTCTTACCCACTAAAATTTTCAAAGTTGCAAAAATAGGGTTGTGACCCATCTAATTGCTCCTGGGACCATCACGAAGAACTTTTATCCATTTCCGAAGACCAAAAAAGTGCCGGTTTTCGCTAATTTGGGCGTAATCGCACTTATTCAAGCCCCGTAACCCTCAACGCGCAAGAATTCCAAGTCATCAAAGTCACCAAAAGTAGGGTTGTGGCATATCAAAATGTAGCTGAGATCATTTCGAACGACATAAGTTGGTCCAAAAATTCCAAAAAAGCGACGGTTTTCCCAATATTTGATGAAATCGCTTAATCAAGGGGCATAACTCTTACCCACTAAAATTTTCAAAGTTGCAAAAATAGGGTTGTGACCCATCTAATTGCTCCTGGGACCATCACGAAGAACTTTTATCCATTTCCGAAGACCAAAAAAGTGCCGGTTTTCGCTAATTTGGGCGTAATCGCACTTATTCAAGCCCCGTAACCCTCAACGCGCAAGAATTCCAAGTCATCAAAGTCACCAAAAGTAGGGTTGTGGCATATCAAAATGTAGCTGAGAACATTTCGAACGACATAAGTTGGTCCAAAAATTCCAAAAAAGCGACGGTTTTCCCAATATTTGATGAAATCGCTTAATCAAGGGGCATAACTCTTACCCACTAAAATTTTCAAAGTTGCAAAATTAGGGTTGTGACCCATCTAATTGCTCCTGGGACCATCACGAAGAACTTTTATCGATTTCCGAAGACCAAAAAAGTGCCGGTTTTCGCTAATTTGGGCGTAATCGCACTTATTCAAGCCCCGTAACCCTCAACGCGCAAGAATTCCAAGTCATCAAAGTCACCAAAAGTAGGGTTGTGGCATATCAAAATGTAGCTGAGATCATTTCGAACGACATAAGTTGGTCCAAAAATTCCAAAAAAGCGACGGTTTTCCCAATATTTGATGAAATCGCTTAATCAAGGGGCATAACTCTTACCCACTAAAATTTTCAAAGTTGCAAAAATAGGGTTGTGACCCATCTAATTGCTCCTGGGACCATCACGAAGAACTTTTATCCATTTCCGAAGACCAAAAAAGTGCCGGTTTTCGCTAATTTGGGCGTAATCGCACTTATTCAAGCCCCGTAACCCTCAACGCGCAAGAATTCCAAGTCATCAAAGTCACCAAAAGTAGGGTTGTGGCATATCAAAATGTAGCTGAGATCATTTCGAACGACATAAGTTGGTCCAAAAATTCCAAAAAAGCGACGGTTTTCCCAATATTTGATGAAATCGCTTAATCAAGGGGCATAACTCTTACCCACTAAAATTTTCAAAGTTGCAAAAATAGGGTTGTGACCCATCTAATTGCTCCTGGGACCATCACGAAGAACTTTTATCCATTTCCGAAGACCAAAAAAGTGCCGGTTTTCGCTAATTTGGGCGTAATCGCACTTATTCAAGCCCCATAACCCTCAACGCGCAAGAATTCCAAGTCATCAAAGTCACCAAAAGTAGGGTTGTGGCATATCAAAATGTAGCTGAGATCATTTCGAACGACATAAGTTGGTCCAAAAATTCCAAAAAAGCGACGGTTTTCCCAATATTTGATGAAATCGCTTAATCAAGGGGCATAACTCTTACCCACTAAAATTTTCAAAGTTGCAAAAATAGGGTTGTGACCCATCTAATTGCTCCTGGGACCATCACGAAGAACTTTTATCCATTTCCGAAGACCAAAAAAGTGCCGGTTTTCGCTAATTTGGGCGTAATCGCACTTATTCAAGCCCCGTAACCCTCAACGCGCAAGAATTCCAAGTCATCAAAGTCACCAAAAGTAGGGTTGTGGCATATCAAAATGTAGCTGAGATCATTTCGAACGACATAAGTTGGTCCAAAAATTCAAAAAAAGCGACGGTTTTCCCAATATTTGATGAAATCGCTTAATCAAGGGGCATAACTCTTACCCACTAAAATTTTCAAAGTTGCAAAAATAGGGTTGTGACCCATCTAATTGCTCCTGGGACCATCACGAAGAACTTTTATCCATTTCCGAAGACCAAAAAAGTGCCGGTTTTCGCTAATTTGGGCGTAATCGCACTTATTCAAGCCCCGTAACCCTCAACGCGCAAGAATTCCAAGTCATCAAAGTCACCAAAAGTAGGGTTGTGGCATATCAAAATGTAGCTGAGATCATTTCGAACGACATAAGTTGGTCCAAAAATTCCAAAAAAGCGACGGTTTTCCCAATATTTGATGAAATCGCTTAATCAAGGGGCATAACTCTTACCCACTAAAATTTTCAAAGTTGCAAAAATAGGGTTGTGACCCATCTAATTGCTCCTGGGACCATCACGAAGAACTTTTATCCATTTCCGAAGACCAAAAAAGTGCCGGTTTTCGCTAATTTGGGCGTAATCGCACTTATTCAAGCCCCGTAACCCTCAACGCGCAAGAATTCCAAGTCATCAAAGTCACCAAAAGTAGGGTTGTGGCATATCAAAATGTAGCTGAGATCATTTCGAACGACATAAGTTGGTCCAAAAATTCCAAAAAAGCGACGGTTTTCCCAATATTTGATGAAATTGCTTAATCAAGGGGCATAACTCTTACCCACTAAAATTTTCAAAGTTGCAAAAATAGGGTTGTGACCCATCTAATTGCTCCTGGGACCATCACGAAGAACTTTTATCCATTTCCGAAGACCAAAAAAGTGCCGGTTTTCGCTAATTTGGGCGTAATCGCACTTATTCAAGCCCCGTAACCCTCAACGCGCAAGAATTCCAAGTCATCAAAGTCACCAAAAGTAGGGTTGTGGCATATCAAAATGTAGCTGAGATCATTTCGAACGACATAAGTTGGTCCAAAAATTCCAAAAAAGCGACGGTTTTCCCAATATTTGATGAAATCGCTTAATCAAGGGGCATAACTCTTACCCACTAAAATTTTCAAAGTTGCAAAAATAGGGTTGTGACCCATCTAATTGCTCCTGGGACCATCACGAAGAACTTTTATCCATTTCCGAAGACCAAAAAAGTGCCGGTTTTCGCTAATTTGGGCGTAATCGCTCTTATTCAAGCCCCGTAACCCTCAACGCGCAAGAATTCCAAGTCATCAAAGTCACCAAAAGTAGGGTTGTGGCATATCAAAATGTAGCTGAGATCATTTCGAACGACATAAGTTGGTCCAAAAATTCCAAAAAAGCGACGGTTTTCCCAATATTTGATGAAATCGCTTAATCAAGGGGCATAACTCTTACCCACTAAAATTTTCAAAGTTGCAAAAATAGGGTTGTGACCCATCTAATTGCTCCTGGGACCATCACGAAGAACTTTTATCCATTTCCGAAGACCAAAAAAGTGCCGGTTTTCGCTAATTTGGGCGTAATCGCACTTATTCAAGCCCCGTAACCCTCAACGCGCAAGAATTCCAAGTCATCAAAGTCACCAAAAGTAGGGTTGTGGCATATCAAAATGTAGCTGAGATCATTTCGAACGACATAAGTTGGTCCAAAAATTCCAAAAAAGCGACGGTTTTCCCAATATTTGATGAAATCGCTTAATCAAGGGGCATAACTCTTACCCACTAAAATTTTCAAAGTTGCAAAAATAGGGTTGTGACCCATCTAATTGCTCCTGGGACCATCACGAAGAACTTTTATCCATTTCCGAAGACCAAAAAAGTGCCGGTTTTCGCTAATTTGGGCGTAATCGCACTTATTCAAGCCCCGTAACCCTCAACGCGCAAGAATTCCAAGTCATCAAAGTCACCAAAAGTAGGGTTGTGGCATATCAAAATGTAGCTGAGATCATTTCGAACGACATAAGTTGGTCCAAAAATTCCAAAAAAGCGACGGTTTTCCCAATATTTGATGAAATCGCTTAATCAAGGGGCATAACTCTTACCCACTAAAATTTTCAAAGTTGCAAAATTAGGGTTGTGACCCATCTAATTGCTCCTGGGACCATCACGAAGAACTTTTATCGATTTCCGAAGACCAAAAAAGTGCCGGTTTTCGCTAATTTGGGCGTAATCGCACTTATTCAAGCCCCGTAACCCTCAACGCGCAAGAATTCCAAGTCATCAAAGTCACCAAAAGTAGGGTTGTGGCATATCAAAATGTAGCTGAGATCATTTCGAACGACATAAGTTGGTCCAAAAATTCCAAAAAAGCGACGGTTTTCCCAATATTTGATGAAATCGCTTAATCAAGGGGCATAACTCTTACCCACTAAAATTTTCAAAGTTGCAAAAATAGGGTTGTGACCCATCTAATTGCTCCTGGGACCATCACGAAGAACTTTTATCCATTTCCGAAGACCAAAAAAGTGCCGGTTTTCGCTAATTTGGGCGTAATCGCACTTATTCAAGCCCCGTAACCCTCAACGCGCAAGAATTCCAAGTCATCAAAGTCACCAAAAGTAGGGTTGTGGCATATCAAAATGTAGCTGAGATCATTTCGAACGACATAAGTTGGTCCAAAAATTCCAAAAAAGCGACGGTTTTCCCAATATTTGATGAAATCGCTTAATCAAGGGGCATAACTCTTACCCACTAAAATTTTCAAAGTTGCAAAAATAGGGTTGTGACCCATCTAATTGCTCCTGGGACCATCACGAAGAACTTTTATCCATTTCCGAAGACCAAAAAAGTGCCGGTTTTCGCTAATTTGGGCGTAATCGCACTTATTCAAGCCCCATAACCCTCAACGCGCAAGAATTCCAAGTCATCAAAGTCACCAAAAGTAGGGTTGTGGCATATCAAAATGTAGCTGAGATCATTTCGAACGACATAAGTTGGTCCAAAAATTCCAAAAAAGCGACGGTTTTCCCAATATTTGATGAAATCGCTTAATCAAGGGGCATAACTCTTACCCACTAAAATTTTCAAAGTTGCAAAAATAGGGTTGTGACCCATCTAATTGCTCCTGGGACCATCACGAAGAACTTTTATCCATTTCCGAAGACCAAAAAAGTGCCGGTTTTCGCTAATTTGGGCGTAATCGCACTTATTCAAGCCCCGTAACCCTCAACGCGCAAGAATTCCAAGTCATCAAAGTCACCAAAAGTAGGGTTGTGGCATATCAAAATGTAGCTGAGATCATTTCGAACGACATAAGTTGGTCCAAAAATTCGAAAAAGCGACGGTTTTCCCAATATTTGATGAAATCGCTTAATCAAGGGGCATAACTCTTACCCACTAAAATTTTCAAAGTTGCAAAAATAGGGTTGTGACCCATCTAATTGCTCCTGGGACCATCACGAAGAACTTTTATCCATTTCCGAAGACCAAAAAAGTGCCGGTTTTCGCTAATTTGGGCGTAATCGCACTTATTCAAGCCCCATAACCCTCAACGCGCAAGAATTCCAAGTCATCAAAGTCACCAAAAGTAGGGTTGTGGCATATCAAAATGTAGCTGAGATCATTTCGAACGACATAAGTTGGTCCAAAAATTCCAAAAAAGCGACGGTTTTCCCAATATTTGATGAAATCGCTTAATCAAGGGGCATAACTCTTACCCACTAAAATTTTCAAAGTTGCAAAAATAGGGTTGTGACCCATCTAATTGCTCCTGGGACCATCACGAAGAACTTTTATCCATTTCCGAAGACCAAAAAAGTGCCGGTTTTTGCTAATTTGGGCGTAATCGCACTTATTCAAGCCCCGTAACCCTCAACGCGCAAGAATTCCAAGTCATCAAAGTCACCAAAAGTAGGGTTGTGGCATATCAAAATGTAGCTGAGATCATTTCGAACGACATAAGTTGGTCCAAAAATTCCAAAAAAGCGACGGTTTTCCCAATATTTGATGAAATCGCTTAATCAAGGGGCATAACTCTTACCCACTAAAATTTTCAAAGTTGCAAAAATAGGGTTGTGACCCATCTAATTGCTCCTGGGACCATCACAAAGAACTTTTATCCATTTCCGAAGACCAAAAAAGTGCCGGTTTTTCGCTAATTTGGGCGTAATCGCACTTATTCAAGCCCCGTAACCCTCAACGCGCAAGAATTCCAAGTCATCAAAGTCACCAAAAGTAGGGTTGTGGCATATCAAAATGTAGCTGAGATCATTTCGAACGACATAAGTTGGTCCAAAAATTCCAAAAAAGCGACGGTTTTCCCAATATTTGATGAAATCGCTTAATCAAGGGGCATAACTCTTACCCACTAAAATTTTCAAAGTTGCAAAAATAGGGTTGTGACCCATCTAATTGCTCCTGGGACCATCACGAAGAACTTTTATCCATTTCCGAAGACCAAAAAAGTGCCGGTTTTCGCTAATTTGGGCGTAATCGCACTTATTCAAGCCCCGTAACCCTCAACGCGCAAGAATTCCAAGTCATCAAAGTCACCAAAAGTAGGGTTGTGGCATATCAAAATGTAGCTGAGATCATTTCGAACGACATAAGTTGGTCCAAAAATTCCAAAAAAGCGACGGTTTTCCCAATATTTGATGAAATCGCTTAATCAAGGGGCATAACTCTTACCCACTAAAATTTTCAAAGTTGCAAAAATAGGGTTGTGACCCATCTAATTGCTCCTGGGACCATCACGAAGAACTTTTATCCATTTCCGAAGACCAAAAAAGTGCCGGTTTTCGCTAATTTGGGCGTAATCGCACTTATTCAAGCCCCGTAACCCTCAACGCGCAAGAATTCCAAGTCATCAAAGTCACCAAAAGTAGGGTTGTGGCATATCAAAATGTAGCTGAGATCATTTCGAACCACATAAGTTGGTCCAAAAATTCCAAAAAAGCGACGGTTTTCCCAATATTTGATGAAATCGCTTAATCAAGGGGCATAACTCTTACCCACTAAAATTTTCAAAGTTGCAAAAATAGGGTTGTGACCCATCTAATTGCTCCTGGGACCATCACGAAGAACTTTTATCCATTTCCGAAGACCAAAAAAGTGCCGGTTTTCGCTAATTTGGGCGTAATCGCACTTATTCAAGCCCCGTAGCCCTCAACGCGCAAGAATTCCAAGTCATCAAAGTCACCAAAAGTAGGGTTGTGGCATATCAAAATGTAGCTGAGATCATTTCGAACGACATAAGTTGGTCCAAAAATTCCAAAAAAGCGACGGTTTTCCCAATATTTGATGAAATCGCTTAATCAAGGGGCATAACTCTTACCCACTAAAATTTTCAAAGTTGCAAAAATAGGGTTGTGACCAATCTAATTGCTCCTGGGACCATCACGAAGAACTTTTATCCATTTCCGAAGACCAAAAAAGTGCCGGTTTTGGGCGTAATCGCACTTATTCAAGCCCCGTAACCCTCAACGCGCAAGAATTCCAAGTCATCAAAGTCACCAAAAGTAGGGTTGTGGCATATCAAAATGTAGCTGAGATCATTTCGAACGACATAAGTTGGTCCAAAAATTCCAAAAAAGCGACGGTTTTCCCAATATTTGATGAAATCGCTTAATCAAGGGGCATAACTCTTACCCACTAAAATTTTCAAAGTTGCAAAAATAGGGTTGTGACCCATCTAATTGCTCCTGGGACCATCACGAAGAACTTTTATCCATTTCCGAAGACCAAAAAAGTGCCGGTTTTCGCTAATTTGGGCGTAATCGCACTTATTCAAGCCCCGTAACCCTCAACGCGCAAGAATTCCAAGTCATCAAAGTCACCAAAAGTAGGGTTGTGGCATATCAAAATGTAGCTGAGATCATTTCGAACGACATAAGTTGGTCCAAAAATTCCAAAAAAGCGACGGTTTTCCCAATATTTGATGAAATCGCTTAATCAAGGGGCATAACTCTTACCCACTAAAATTTTCAAAGTTGCAAAAATAGGGTTGTGACCAATCTAATTGCTCCTGGGACCATCACGAAGAACTTTTATCCATTTCCGAAGACCAAAAAAGTGCCGGTTTTGGGCGTAATCGCACTTATTCAAGCCCCGTAACCCTCAACGCGCAAGAATTCCAAGTCATCAAAGTCACCAAAAGTAGGGTTGTGGCATATCAAAATGTAGCTGAGATCATTTCGAACGACATAAGTTGGTCCAAAAATTCCAAAAAAGCGACGGTTTTCCCAATATTTGATGAAATCGCTTAATCAAGGGGCATAACTCTTACCCACTAAAATTTTCAAAGTTGCAAAAATAGGGTTGTGACCCATCTAATTGCTCCTGGGACCATCACGAAGAACTTTTATCCATTTCCGAAGACCAAAAAAGTGCCGGTTTTCGCTAATTTGGGCGTAATCGCACTTATTCAAGCCCCGTAACCCTCAACGCGCAAGAATTCCAAGTCATCAAAGTCACCAAAAGTAGGGTTGTGGCATATCAAAATGTAGCTGAGATCATTTCGAACGACATAAGTTGGTCCAAAAATTCCAAAAAAGCGACGGTTTTCCCAATATTTGATGAAATCGCTTAATCAAGGGGCATAACTCTTACCCACTAAAATTTTCAAAGTTGCAAAAATAGGGTTGTGACCCATCTAATTGCTCCTGGGACCATCACGAAGAACTTTTATCCATTTCCGAAGACCAAAAAAGTGCCGGTTTTCGCTAATTTGGGCGTAATCGCACTTATTCAAGCCCCGTAACCCTCAACGCGCAAGAATTCCAAGTCATCAAAGTCACCAAAAGTAGGGTTGTGGCATATCAAAATGTAGCTGAGATCATTTCGAACGACATAAGTTGGTCCAAAAATTCCAAAAAAGCGACGGTTTTCCCAATATTTGATGAAATCGCTTAATCAAGGGGCATAACTCTTACCCACTAAAATTTTCAAAGTTGCAAAAATAGGGTTGTGACCCATCTAATTGCTCCTGGGACCATCACGAAGAACTTTTATCCATTTCCGAAGACCAAAAAAGTGCCGGTTTTCGCTAATTTGGGCGTAATCGCACTTATTCAAGCCCCGTAACCCTCAACGCGCAAGAATTCCAAGTCATCAAAGTCATTAAAAGTAGGGTTGTGGCATATCAAAATGTAGCTGAGATCATTTCGAACGACATAAGTTGGTCAAAAAAATTCCAAAAAAGCGACGGTTTTCCCAATATTTGATGAAATCGCTTAATCAAGGGGCATAACTCTTACCCACTAAAATTTTCAAAGTTGCAAAAATAGGGTTGTGACCCATCTAATTGCTCCTGGGACCATCACGAAGAACTTTTATCCATTTCCGAAGACCAAAAAAGTGCCGGTTTTCGCTAATTTGGGCGTAATCGCACTTATTCAAGCCCCGTAACCCTCAACGCGCAAGAATTCCAAGTCATCAAAGTCACCAAAAGTAGGGTTGTGGCATATCAAAATGTAGCTGAGATCATTTCGAACGACATAAGTTGGTCCAAAAATTCCAAAAAAGCGACGGTTTTCCCAATATTTGATGAAATCGCTTAATCAAGGGGCATAACTCTTACCCACTAAAATTTTCAAAGTTGCAAAAATAGGGTTGTGACCCATCTAATTGCTCCTGGGACCATCACGAAGAACTTTTATCCATTTCCGAAGACCAAAAAAGTGCCGGTTTTCGCTAATTTGGGCGTAATCGCACTTATTCAAGCCCCGTAACCCTCAACGCGCAAGAATTCCAAGTCATCAAAGTCACCAAAAGTAGGGTTGTGGCATATCAAAATGTAGCTGAGATCATTTCGAACGACATAAGTTGGTCCAAAAATTCCAAAAAAGCGACGGTTTTCCCAATATTTGATGAAATCGCTTAATCAAGGGGCATAACTCTTACCCACTAAAATTTTCAAAGTTGCAAAAATAGGGTTGTGACCCATCTAATTGCTCCTGGGACCATCACGAAGAACTTTTATCCATTTCCGAAGACCAAAAAAGTGCCGGTTTTCGCTAATTTGGGCGTAATCGTACTTATTCAAGCCCCGTAACCCTCAACGCGCAAGAATTCCAAGTCATCAAAGTCACCAAAAGTAGGGTTGTGGCATATCAAAATGTAGCTGAGATCATTTCGAACGACATAAGTTGGTCCAAAAATTCCAAAAAAGCGACGGTTTTCCCAATATTTGATGAAATCGCTTAATCAAGGGGCATAACTCTTACCCACTAAAATTTTCAAAGTTGCAAAAATAGGGTTGTGACCCATCTAATTGCTCCTGGGACCATCACGAAGAACTTTTATCCATTTCCGAAGACCAAAAAAGTGCCGGTTTTCGCTAATTTGGGCGTAATCGCACTTATTCAAGCCCCGTAACCCTCAACGCGCAAGAATTCCAAGTCATCAAAGTCACCAAAAGTAGGGTTGTGGCATATCAAAATGTAGCTGAGATCATTTCGAACGACATAAGTTGGTCCAAAAATTCCAAAAAAGCGACGGTTTTCCCAATATTTGATGAAATCGCTTAATCAAGGGGCATAACTCTTACCCACTAAAATTTTCAAAGTTGCAAAAATAGGGTTGTGACCCATCTAATTGCTCCTGGGACCATCACGAAGAACTTTTATCCATTTCCGAAGACCAAAAAAGTGCCGGTTTTCGCTAATTTGGGCGTAATCGCACTTATTCAAGCCCCGTAACCCTCAACGCGCAAGAATTCCAAGTCATCAAAGTCACCAAAAGTAGGGTTGTGGCATATCAAAATGTAGCTGAGATCATTTCGAACGACATAAGTTGGTCCAAAAATTCCAAAAAAGCGACGGTTTTCCCAATATTTGATGAAATCGCTTAATCAAGGGGCATAACTCTTACCCACTAAAATTTTCAAAGTTGCAAAAATAGGGTTGTGACCCATCTAATTGCTCCTGGGACCATCACGAAGAACTTTTATCCATTTCCGAAGACCAAAAAAGTGCCGGTTTTCGCTAATTTGGGCGTAATCGCACTTATTCAAGCCCCGTAACCCTCAACGCGCAAGAATTCCAAGTCATCAAAGTCACCAAAAGTAGGGTTGTGGCATATCAAAATGTAGCTGAGATCATTTCGAACGACATAAGTTGGTCCAAAAATTCCAAAAAAGCGACGGTTTTCCCAATATTTGATGAAATCGCTTAATCAAGGGGCATAACTCTTACCCACTAAAATTTTCAAAGTTGCAAAAATAGGGTTGTGACCCATCTAATTGCTCCTGGGACCATCACGAAGAACTTTTATCCATTTCCGAAGACCAAAAAAGTGCCGGTTTTCGCTAATTTGGGCGTAATTGCACTTATTCAAGCCCCGTAACCCTCAACGCGCAAGAATTCCAAGTCATCAAAGTCACCAAAAGTAGGGTTGTGGCATATCAAAATGTAGCTGAGATCATTGCGAACGACATAAGTTGGTCCAAAAATTCCAAAAAAGCGACGGTTTTCCCAATATTTGATGAAATCGCTTAATCAAGGGGCATAACTCTTACCCACTAAAATTTTCAAAGTTGCAAAAATAGGGTTGTGACCCATCTAATTGCTCCTGGGACCATCACGAAGAACTTTTATCCATTTCCGAAGACCAAAAAAGTGCCGGTTTTCGCTAATTTGGGCGTAATCGCACTTATTCAAGCCCCGTAACCCTCAACGCGCAAGAATTCCAAGTCATCAAAGTCACCAAAAGTAGGGTTGTGGCATATCAAAATGTAGCTGAGATCATTTCGAACGACATAAGTTGGTCCAAAAATTCCAAAAAAGCGACGGTTTTCCCAATATTTGATGAAATCGCTTAATCAAGGGGCATAACTCTTACCCACTAAAATTTTCAAAGTTGCAAAAATAGGGTTGTGACCCATCTAATTGCTCCTGGGACCATCACGAAGAACTTTTATCCATTTCCGAAGACCAAAAAAGTGCCGGTTTTCGCTAATTTGGGCGTAATCGCACTTATTCAAGCCCCGTAACCCTCAACGCGCAAGAATTCCAAGTCATCAAAGTCACCAAAAGTAGGGTTGTGGCATATCAAAATGTAGCTGAGATCATTTCGAACGACATAAGTTGGTCCAAAAATTCCAAAAAAGCGACGGTTTTCCCAATATTTGATGAAATCGCTTAATCAAGGGGCATAACTCTTACCCACTAAAATTTTCAAAGTTGCAAAAATAGGGTTGTGACCCATCTAATTGCTCCTGGGACCATCACGAAGAACTTTTATCCATTTCCGAAGACCAAAAAAGTGCCGGTTTTCGCTAATTTGGGCGTAATCGCACTTATTCAAGCCCCGTAACCCTCAACGCGCAAGAATTCCAAGTCATCAAAGTCACCAAAAGTAGGGTTGTGGCATATCAAAATGTAGCTGAGATCATTTCGAACGACATAAGTTGGTCCAAAAATTCCAAAAAAGCGACGGTTTTCCCAATATTTGATGAAATCGCTTAATCAAGGGGCATAACTCTTACCCACTAAAATTTTCAAAGTTGCAAAAATAGGGTTGTGACCCATCTAATTGCTCCTGGGACCATCACGAAGAACTTTTATCCATTTCCGAAGACCAAAAAAGTGCCGGTTTTCGCTAATTTGGGCGTAATCGCACTTATTCAAGCCCCGTAACCCTCAACGCGCGAGAATTCCAAGTCATCAAAGTCACCAAAAGTAGGGTTGTGGCATACCAAAATTTAGCTGAGATCATTTCGAACGACATAAGTTGGTCCAAAAATTCCAAAAAAGCGACGGTTTTCCCAATATTTGATGAAATCGCTTAATCAAGGGGCATAACTCTTACCCACTAAAATTTTCAAAGTTGCAAAAATAGGGTTGTGACCCATCTAATTGCTCCTGGGACCATCACGAAGAACTTTTATCCATTTCCGAAGACCAAAAAAGTGCCGGTTTTAGCTAATTTGGGCGTAATCGCACTTATTCAAGCCCCGTAACCCTCAACGCGCAAGAATTCCAAGTCATCAAAGTCACCAAAAGTAGGGTTGTGGCATATCAAAATGTAGCTGAGATCATTTCGAACGACATAAGTTGGTCCAAAAATTCCAAAAAAGCGACGGTTTTCCCAATATTTGATGAAATCGCTTAATCAAGGGGCATAACTCTTACCCACTAAAATTTTCAAAGTTGCAAAAATAGGGTTGTGACCCATCTAATTGCTCCTGGGACCATCACGAAGAACTTTTATCCATTTCCGAAGACCAAAAAAGTGCCGGTTTTCGCTAATTTGGGCGTAATCGCACTTATTCAAGCCCCGTAACCCTCAACGCGCGAGAATTCCAAGTCATCAAAGTCACCAAAAGTAGGGTTGTGGCATACCAAAATTTAGCTGAGATCATTTCGAACGACATAAGTTGGTCCAAAAATTCCAAAAAAGCGACGGTTTTCCCAATATTTGATGAAATCGCTTAATCAAGGGGCATAACTCTTACCCACTAAAATTTTCAAAGTTGCAAAAATAGGGTTGTGACCCATCTAATTGCTCCTGGGACCATCACGAAGAACTTTTATCCATTTCCGAAGACCAAAAAAGTGCCGGTTTTAGCTAATTTGGGCGTAATCGCACTTATTCAAGCCCCGTAACCCTCAACGCGCAAGAATTCCAAGTCATCAAAGTCACCAAAAGTAGGGTTGTGGCATATCAAAATGTAGCTGAGATCATTTCGAACGACATAAGTTGGTCCAAAAATTCCAAAAAAGCGACGGTTTTCCCAATATTTGATGAAATCGCTTAATCAAGGGGCATAACTCTTACCCACTAAAATTTTCAAAGTTGCAAAAATAGGGTTGTGACCCATCTAATTGCTCCTGGGACCATCACGAAGAACTTTTATCCATTTCCGAAGACCAAAAAAGTGCCGGTTTTCGCTAATTTGGGCGTAATCGCACTTATTCAAGCCCCGTAACCCTCAACGCGCAAGAATTCCAAGTCATCAAAGTCACCAAAAGTAGGGTTGTGGCATATCAAAATGTAGCTGAGATCATTTCGAACGACATAAGTTGGTCCAAAAATTCCAAAAAAGCGACGGTTTTCCCAATATTTGATGAAATCGCTTAATCAAGGGGCATAACTCTTACCCACTAAAATTTTCAAAGTTGCAAAAATAGGGTTGTGACCCATCTAATTGCTCCTGGGACCATCACGAAGAACTTTTATCCATTTCCGAAGACCAAAAAAGTGCCGGTTTTCGCTAATTTGGGCGTAATCGCACTTATTCAAGCCCCGTAACCCTCAACGCACAAGAATTACAAGTCATCAAAGTCACCAAAAGTAGGGTTGTGGCATATCAAAATGTAGCTGAGATCATTTCGAACGACATAAGTTGGTCCAAAAATTCCAAAAAAGCGACGGTTTTCCCAATATTTGATGAAATCGCTTAATCAAGGGGCATAACTCTTACCCACTAAAATTTTCAAAGTTGCAAAAATAGGGTTGTGACCCATCTAATTGCTCCTGGGACCATCACGAAGAACTTTTATCCATTTCCGAAGACCAAAAAAGTGCCGGTTTTCGCTAATTTGGGCGTAATCGCACTTATTCAAGCCCCGTAACCCTCAACGCGCAAGAATTCCAAGTCATCAAAGTCACCAAAAGTAGGGTTGTGGCATATCAAAATGTAGCTGAGATCATTTCGAACGACATAAGTTGGTCCAAAAATTCCAAAAAAGCGACGGTTTTCCCAATATTTGATGAAATCGCTTAATCAAGGGGCATAACTCTTACCCACTAAAATTTTCAAAGTTGCAAAAATAGGGTTGTGACCCATCTAATTGCTCCTGGGACCATCACGAAGAACTTTTATCCATTTCCGAAGACCAAAAAAGTGCCGGTTTTCGCTAATTTGGGCGTAATCGCACTTATTCAAGCCCCGTAACCCTCAACGCGCAAGAATTCCAAGTCATCAAAGTCACCAAAAGTAGGGTTGTGGCATATCAAAATGTAGCTGAGATCATTTCGAACGACATAAGTTGGTCCAAAAATTCCAAAAAAGCGACGGTTTTCCCAATATTTGATGAAATCGCTTAATCAAGGGGCATAACTCTTACCCACTAAAATTTTCAAAGTTGCAAAAATAGGGTTGTGACCCATCTAATTGCTCCTGGGACCATCACGTAGAACTTTTATCCATTTCCGAAGACCAAAAAAGTGCCGGTTTTCGCTAATTTGGGCGTAATCGCACTTATTCAAGCCCCGTAACCCTCAACGCGCAAGAATTCCAAGTCATCAAAGTCACCAAAAGTAGGGTTGTGGCATATCAAAATGTAGCTGAGATCATTTCGAACGACATAAGTTGGTCCAAAAATTCCAAAAAAGCGACGGTTTTCCCAATATTTGATGAAATCGCTTAATCAAGGGGCATAACTCTTACCCACTAAAATTTTCAAAGTTGCAAAAATAGGGTTGTGACCCATCTAATTGCTCCTGGGACCATCACGAAGAACTTTTATCCATTTCCGAAGACCAAAAAAGTGCCGGTTTTCGCTAATTTGGGCGTAATCGCACTTATTCAAGCCCCGTAACCCTCAACGCGCGAGAATTCCAAGTCATCAAAGTCACCAAAAGTAGGGTTGTGGCATATCAAAATTTAGCTGAGATCATTTCGAACGACATAAGTTGGTCCAAAAATTCCAAAAAAGCGACGGTTTTCCCAATATTTGATGAAATCGCTTAATCAAGGGGCATAACTCTTACCCACTAAAATTTTCAAAGTTGCAAAAATAGGGTTGTGACCCATCTAATTGCTCCTGGGACCATCACGAAGAACTTTTATCCATTTCCGAAGACCAAAAAAGTGCCGGTTTTCGCTAATTTGGGCGTAATCGCACTTATTCAAGCCCCGTAACCCTCAACGCACAAGAATTACAAGTCATCAAAGTCACCAAAAGTAGGGTTGTGGCATATCAAAATGTAGCTGAGATCATTTCGAACGACATAAGTTGGTCCAAAAATTCCAAAAAAGCGACGGTTTTCCCAATATTTGATGAAATCGCTTAATCAAGGGGCATAACTCTTACCCACTAAAATTTTCAAAGTTGCAAAAATAGGGTTGTGACCCATCTAATTGCTCCTGGGACCATCACGAAGAACTTTTATCCATTTCCGAAGACCAAAAAAGTGCCGGTTTTCGCTAATTTGGGCGTAATCGCACTTATTCAAGCCCCGTAACCCTCAACGCGCAAGAATTCCAAGTCATCAAAGTCACCAAAAGTAGGGTTGTGGCATATCAAAATGTAGCTGAGATCATTTCGAACGACATAAGTTGGTCCAAAAATTCCAAAAAAGCGACGGTTTTCCCAATATTTGATGAAATCGCTTAATCAAGGGGCATAACTCTTACCCACTAAAATTTTCAAAGTTGCAAAAATAGGGTTGTGACCCATCTAATTGCTCCTGGGACCATCACGAAGAACTTTTATCCATTTCCGAAGACCAAAAAAGTGCCGGTTTTCGCTAATTTGGGCGTAATCGCACTTATTCAAGCCCCGTAACCCTCAACGCGCAAGAATTCCAAGTCATCAAAGTCACCAAAAGTAGGGTTGTGGCATATCAAAATGTAGCTGAGATCATTTCGAACGACATAAGTTGGTCCAAAAATTCCAAAAAAGCGACGGTTTTCCCAATATTTGATGAAATCGCTTAATCAAGGGGCATAACTCTTACCCACTAAAATTTTCAAAGTTGCAAAAATAGGGTTGTGACCCATCTAATTGCTCCTGGGACCATCACGAAGAACTTTTATCCATTTCCGAAGACCAAAAAAGTGCCGGTTTTCGCTAATTTGGGCGTAATCGCACTTATTCAAGCCCCGTAACCCTCAACGCGCAAGAATTCCAAGTCATCAAAGTCACCAAAAGTAGGGTTGTGGCATATCAAAATGTAGCTGAGATCATTTCGAACGACATAAGTTGGTCCAAAAATTCCAAAAAAGCGACGGTTTTCCCAATATTTGATGAAATCGCTTAATCAAGGGGCATAACTCTTACCCACTAAAATTTTCAAAGTTGCAAAAATAGGGTTGTGACCCATCTAATTGCTCCTGGGACCATCACGAAGAACTTTTATCCATTTCCGAAGACCAAAAAAGTGCCGGTTTTCGCTAATTTGGGCGTAATCGCACTTATTCAAGCCCCGTAACCCTCAACGCGCGAGAATTCCAAGTCATCAAAGTCACCAAAAGTAGGGTTGTGGCATATCAAAATTTAGCTGAGATCATTTCGAACGACATAAGTTGGTCCAAAAATTCCAAAAAAGCGACGGTTTTCCCAATATTTGATGAAATCGCTTAATCAAGGGGCATAACTCTTACCCACTAAAATTTTCAAAGTTGCAAAAATAGGGTTGTGACCCATCTAATTGCTCCTGGGACCATCACGAAGAACTTTTATCCATTTCCGAAGACCAAAAAAGTGCCGGTTTTCGCTAATTTGGGCGTAATCGCACTTATTCAAGCCCCGTAACCCTCAACGCGCAAGAATTCCAAGTCATCAAAGTCACCAAAAGTAGGGTTGTGGCATATCAAAATGTAGCTGAGATCATTTCGAACGACATAAGTTGGTCCAAAAATTCCAAAAAAGCGACGGTTTTCCCAATATTTGATGAAATCGCTTAATCAAGGGGCATAACTCTTACCCACTAAAATTTTCAAAGTTGCAAAAATAGGGTTGTGACCCATCTAATTGCTCCTGGGACCATCACGAAGAACTTTTATCCATTTCCGAAGACCAAAAAAGTGCCGGTTTTCGCTAATTTGGGCGTAATCGCACTTATTCAAGCCCCGTAACCCTCAACGCGCAAGAATTCCAAGTCATCAAAGTCACCAAAAGTAGGGTTGTGGCATATCAAAATGTAGCTGAGATCATTTCGAACGACATAAGTTGGTCCAAAAATTCCAAAAAAGCGACGGTTTTCCCAATATTTGATGAAATCGCTTAATCAAGGGGCATAACTCTTACCCACTAAAATTTTCAAAGTTGCAAAAATAGGGTTGTGACCCATCTAATTGCTCCTGGGACCATCACGAAGAACTTTTATCCATTTCCGAAGACCAAAAAAGTGCCGGTTTTCGCTAATTTGGGCGTAATCACACTTATTCAAGCCCCGTAACCCTCAACGCACAAGAATTACAAGTCATCAAAGTCACCAAAAGTAGGGTTGTGGCATATCAAAATGTAGCTGAGATCATTTCGAACGACATAAGTTGGTCCAAAAATTCCAAAAAAGCGACGGTTTTCCCAATATTTGATGAAATCGCTTAATCAAGGGGCATAACTCTTACCCACTAAAATTTTCAAAGTTGCAAAAATAGGGTTGTGACCCATCTAATTGCTCCTGGGACCATCACGAAGAACTTTTATCCATTTCCGAAGACCAAAAAAGTGCCGGTTTTCGCTAATTTGGGCGTAATCGCACTTATTCAAGCCCCGTAACCCTCAACGCGCAAGAATTCCAAGTCATCAAAGTCACCAAAAGTAGGGTTGTGGCATATCAAAATGTAGCTGAGATCATTTCGAACGACATAAGTTGGTCCAAAAATTCCAAAAAAGCGACGGTTTTCCCAATATTTGATGAAATCGCTTAATCAAGGGGCATAACTCTTACCCACTAAAATTTTCAAAGTTGCAAAAATAGGGTTGTGACCCATCTAATTGCTCCTGGGACCATCACGAAGAACTTTTATCCATTTCCGAAGACCAAAAAAGTGCCGGTTTTCGCTAATTTGGGCGTAATCGCACTTATTCAAGCCCCGTAACCCTCAACGCGCAAGAATTCCAAGTCATCAAAGTCACCAAAAGTAGGGTTGTGGCATATCAAAATGTAGCTGAGATCATTTCGAACGACATAAGTTGGTCCAAAAATTCCAAAAAAGCGACGGTTTTCCCAATATTTGATGAAATCGCTTAATCAAGGGGCATAACTCTTACCCACTAAAATTTTCAAAGTTGCAAAAATAGGGTTGTGACCCATCTAATTGCTCCTGGGACCATCACGAAGAACTTTTATCCATTTCCGAAGACCAAAAAAGTGCCGGTTTTCGCTAATTTGGGCGTAATCGCACTTATTCAAGCCCCGTAACCCTCAACGCGCAAGAATTCCAAGTCATCAAAGTCACCAAAAGTAGGGTTGTGGCATATCAAAATGTAGCTGAGATCATTTCGAACGACATAAGTTGGTCCAAAAATTCCAAAAAAGCGACGGTTTTCCCAATATTTGATGAAATCGCTTAATCAAGGGGCATAACTCTTACCCACTAAAATTTTCAAAGTTGCAAAAATAGGGTTGTGACCCATCTAATTGCTCCTGGGACCATCACGAAGAACTTTTATTCATTTCCGAAGACCAAAAAAGTGCCGGTTTTCGCTAATTTGGGCGTAATCGCACTTATTCAAGCCCCGTAACCCTCAACGCGCAAGAATTCCAAGTCATCAAAGTCACCAAAAGTAGGGTTGTGGCATATCAAAATGTAGCTGAGATCATTTCGAACGACATAAGTTGGTCCAAAAATTCCAAAAAAGCGACGGTTTTCCCAATATTTGATGAAATCGCTTAATCAAGGGGCATAACTCTTACCCACTAAAATTTTCAAAGTTGCAAAAATAGGGTTGTGACCCATCTAATTGCTCCTGGGACCATCACGAAGAACTTTTATCCATTTCCGAAGACCAAAAAAGTGCCGGTTTTCGCTAATTTGGGCGTAATCGCACTTATTCAAGCCCCGTAACCCTCAACGCGCAAGAATTCCAAGTCATCAAAGTCACCAAAAGTAGGGTTGTGGCATATCAAAATGTAGCTGAGATCATTTCGAACGACATAAGTTGGTCCAAAAATTCCAAAAAAGCGACGGTTTTCCCAATATTTGATGAAATCGCTTAATCAAGGGGCATAACTCTTACCCACTAAAATTTTCAAAGTTGCAAAAATAGGGTTGTGACCCATCTAATTGCTCCTGGGACCATCACGAAGAACTTTTATCCATTTCCGAAGACCAAAAAAGTGCCGGTTTTCGCTAATTTGGGCGTAATCGCATTTATTCAAGCCCCGTAACCCTCAACGCGCAAGAATTCCAAGTCATCAAAGTCACCAAAAGTAGGGTTGTGGCATATCAAAATGTAGCTGAGATCATTTCGAACGACATAAGTTGGTCCAAAAATTCCAAAAAAGCGACGGTTTTCCCAATATTTGATGAAATCGCTTAATCAAGGGGCATAACTCTTACCCACTAAAATTTTCAAAGTTGCAAAAATAGGGTTGTGACCCATCTAATTGCTCCTGGGACCATCACGAAGAACTTTTATCCATTTCCGAAGACCAAAAAAGTGCCGGTTTTCGCTAATTTGGGCGTAATCACACTTATTCAAGCCCCGTAACCCTCAACGCGCAAGAATTCCAAGTCATCAAAGTCACCAAAAGTAGGGTTGTGGCATATCAAAATGTAGCTGAGATCATTTCGAACGACATAAGTTGGTCCAAAAATTCAAAAAAAGCGACGGTTTTCCCAATATTTGATGAAATCGCTTAATCAAGGGGCATAACTCTTACCCACTAAAATTTTCAAAGTTGCAAAAATAGGGTTGTGACCCATCTAATTGCTCCTGGGACCATCACGAAGAACTTTTATCCATTTCCGAAGACCAAAAAAGTGCCGGTTTTCGCTAATTTGGGCGTAATCGCACTTATTCAAGCCCCGTAACCCTCAACGCGCAAGAATTCCAAGTCATCAAAGTCACCAAAAGTAGGGTTGTGGCATATCAAAATGTAGCTGAGATCATTTCGAACGACATAAGTTGGTCCAAAAATTCCAAAAAAGCGACGGTTTTCCCAATATTTGATGAACTCGCTTAATCAAGGGGCATAACTCTTACCCACTAAAATTTTCAAAGTTGCAAAAATAGGGTTGTGACCCATCTAATTACTCCTGGGACCATCACGAAGAACTTTTATCCATTTCCGAAGACCAAAAAAGTGCCGGTTTTCGCTAATTTGGGCGTAATCGCACTTATTCAAGCCCCGTAACCCTCAACGCGCAAGAATTCCAAGTCATCAAAGTCACCAAAAGTAGGGTTGTGGCATATCAAAATGTAGCTGAGATCATTTCGAACGACATAAGTTGGTCCAAAAATTCCAAAAAAGCGACGGTTTTCCCAATATTTGATGAAATCGCTTAATCAAGGGGCATAACTCTTACCCACTAAAATTTTCAAAGTTGCAAAAATAGGGTTGTGACCCATCTAATTGCTCCTGGGACCATCACGAAGAACTTTTATCCATTTCCGAAGACCAAAAAAGTGCCGGTTTTCGCTAATTTGGGCGTAATCGCACTTATTCAAGCCCCGTAACCCTCAACGCACAAGAATTACAAGTCATCAAAGTCACCAAAAGTAGGGTTGTGGCATATCAAAATGTAGCTGAGATCATTTCGAACGACATAAGTTGGTCCAAAAATTCCAAAAAAGCGACGGTTTTCCCAATATTTGATGAAATCGCTTAATCAAGGGGCATAACTCTTACCCACTAAAATTTTCAAAGTTGCAAAAATAGGGTTGTGACCCATCTAATTGCTCCTGGGACCATCACGAAGAACTTTTATCCATTTCCGAAGACCAAAAAAGTGCCGGTTTTCGCTAATTTGGGCGTAATCGCACTTATTCAAGCCCCGTAACCCTCAACGCGCAAGAATTCCAAGTCATCAAAGTCACCAAAAGTAGGGTTGTGGCATATCAAAATGTAGCTGAGATCATTTCGAACGACATAAGTTGGTCCAAAAATTCCAAAAAAGCGACGGTTTTCCCAATATTTGATGAAATCGCTTAATCAAGGGGCATAACTCTTACCCACTAAAATTTTCAAAGTTGCAAAAATAGGGTTGTGACCCATCTAATTGCTCCTGGGACCATCACGAAGAACTTTTATCCATTTCCGAAGACCAAAAAAGTGCCGGTTTTCGCTAATTTGGGCGTAATCGCACTTATTCAAGCCCCGTAACCCTCAACGCGCAAGAATTCCAAGTCATCAAAGTCACCAAAAGTAGGGTTGTGGCATATCAAAATGTAGCTGAGATCATTTCGAACGACATAAGTTGGTCCAAAAATTCCAAAAAAGCGACGGTTTTCCCAATATTTGATGAAACCGCTTAATCAAGGGGCATAACTCTTACCCACTAAAATTTTCAAAGTTGCAAAAATAGGGTTGTGACCCATCTAATTGCTCCTGGGACCATCACGAAGAACTTTTATCCATTTCCGAAGACCAAAAAAGTGCCGGTTTTCGCTAATTTGGGCGTAATCGCACTTATTCAAGCCCCGTAACCCTCAACACGCAAGAATTCCAAGTCATCAAAGTCACCAAAAGTAGGGTTGTGGCATATCAAAATGTAGCTGAGATCATTTCGAACGACATAAGTTGGTCCAAAAATTCCAAAAAAGCGACGGTTTTCCCAATATTTGATGAAATCGCTTAATCAAGGGGCATAACTCTTACCCACTAAAATTTTCAAAGTTGCAAAAATAGGGTTGTGACCCATCTAATTGCTCCTGGGACCATCACAAAGAACTTTTATCCATTTCCGAAGACCAAAAAAGTGCCGGTTTTCGCTAATTTGGGCGTAATCGCACTTATTCAAGCCCCGTAACCCTCAACGCACAAGAATTACAAGTCATCAAAGTCACCAAAAGTAGGGTTGTGGCATATCAAAATGTAGCTGAGATCATTTCGAACGACATAAGTTGGTCCAAAAATTCCAAAAAAGCGACGGTTTTCCCAATATTTGATGAAATCGCTTAATCAAGGGGCATAACTCTTACCCACTAAAATTTTCAAAGTTGCAAAAATAGGGTTGTGACCCATCTAATTGCTCCTGGGACCATCACGAAGAACTTTTATCCATTTCCGAAGACCAAAAAAGTGCCGGTTTTCGCTAATTTGGGCGTAATCGCACTTATTCAAGCCCCGTAACCCTCAACGCGCAAGAATTCCAAGTCATCAAAGTCACCAAAAGTAGGGTTGTGGCATATCAAAATGTAGCTGAGATCATTTCGAACGACATAAGTTGGTCCAAAAATTCCAAAAAAGCGACGGTTTTCCCAATATTGATGAAATCGCTTAATCAAGGGGCATAACTCTTACCCACTAAAATGTTCAAAGTTGCAAAAATAGGGTTGTGACCCATCTAATTGCTCCTGGGACCATCACGAAGAACTTTTATCCATTTCCGAAGACCAAAAAAGTGCCGGTTTTCGCTAATTTGGGCGTAATCGCACTTATTCAAGCCCCGTAACCCTCAACGCGCAAGAATTCCAAGTCATCAAAGTCACCAAAAGTAGGGTTGTGGCATATCAAAATGTAGCTGAGATCATTTCGAACGACATAAGTTGGTCCAAAAATTCCAAAAAAGCGACGGTTTTCCCAATATTTGATGAAATCGCTTAATCAAGGGGCATAACTCTTACCCACTAAAATTTTCAAAGTTGCAAAAATAGGGTTGTGACCCATCTAATTGCTCCTGGGACCATCACGAAGAACTTTTATCCATTTCCGAAGACCAAAAAAGTGCCGGTTTTCGCTAATTTGGGCGTAATCGCACTTATTCAAGCCCCGTAACCCTCAACGCGCAAGAATTCCAAGTCATCAAAGTCACCAAAAGTAGGGTTGTGGCATATCAAAATGTAGCTGAGATCATTTCGAACGACATAAGTTGGTCCAAAAATTCCAAAAAAGCGACGGTTTTCCCAATATTTGATGAAATCGCTTAATCAAGGGGCATAACTCTTACCCACTAAAATTTTCAAAGTTGCAAAAATAGGGTTGTGACCCATCTAATTGCTCCTGGGACCATCACGAAGAACTTTTATCCATTTACGAAGACCAAAAAAGTGCCGGTTTTCGCTAATTTGGGCGTAATCGCACTTATTCAAGCCCCGTAACCCTCAACGCGCAAGAATTCCAAGTCATCAAAGTCACCAAAAGTAGGGTTGTGGCATATCAAAATGTAGCTGAGATCATTTCGAACGACATAAGTTGGTCCAAAAATTCCAAAAAAGCGACGGTTTTCCCAATATTTGATGAAATCGCTTAATCAAGGGGCATAACTCTTACCCACTAAAATTTTCAAAGTTGCAAAAATAGGGTTGTGACCCATCTAATTGCTCCTGGGACCATCACGAAGAACTTTTATCCATTTCCGAAGACCAAAAAAGTGCCGGTTTTCGCTAATTTGGGCGTAATCGCATTTATTCAAGCCCCGTAACCCTCAACGCGCAAGAATTCCAAGTCATCAAAGTCACCAAAAGTAGGGTTGTGGCATATCAAAATGTAGCTGAGATCATTTCGAACGACATAAGTTGGTCCAAAAATTCCAAAAAAGCGACGGTTTTCCCAATATTTGATGAAATCGCTTAATCAAGGGGCATAACTCTTACCCACTAAAATTTTCAAAGTTGCAAAAATAGGGTTGTGACCCATCTAATTGCTCCTGGGACCATCACGAAGAACTTTTATCCATTTCCGAAGACCAAAAAAGTGCCGGTTTTCGCTAATTTGGGCGTAATCGCACTTATTCAAGCCCCGTAACCCTCAACGCGCAAGAATTCCAAGTCATCAAAGTCACCAAAAGTAGGGTTGTGGCATATCAAAATGTAGCTGAGATCATTTCGAACGACATAAGTTGGTCCAAAAATTAAAAAAAAGCGACGGTTTTCCCAATATTTGATGAAATCGCTTAATCAAGGGGCATAACTCTTACCCACTAAAATTTTCAAAGTTGCAAAAATAGGGTTGTGACCCATCTAATTGCTCCTGGGACCATCACGAAGAACTTTTATCCATTTCCGAAGACCAAAAAAGTGCCGGTTTTCGCTAATTTGGGCGTAATCGCACTTATTCAAGCCCCGTAACCCTCAACGCGCAAGAATTCCAAGTCATCAAAGTCACCAAAAGTAGGGTTGTGGCATATCAAAATGTAGCTGAGATCATTTCGAACGACATAAGTTGGTCCAAAAATTCCAAAAAAGCGACGGTTTTCCCAATATTTGATGAAATCGCTTAATCAAGGGGCATAACTCTTACCCACTAAAATTTTCAAAGTTGCAAAAATAGGGTTGTGACCCATCTAATTGCTCCTGGGACCATCACGAAGAACTTTTATCCATTTCCGAAGACCAAAAAAGTGCCGGTTTTCGCTAATTTGGGCGTAATCGCACTTATTCAAGCCCCGTAACCCTCAACGCACAAGAATTACAAGTCATCAAAGTCACCAAAAGTAGGGTTGTGGCATATCAAAATGTAGCTGAGATCATTTCGAACGACATAAGTTGGTCCAAAAATTCCAAAAAAGCGACGGTTTTCCCAATATTTGATGAAATCGCTTAATCAAGGGGCATAACTCTTACCCACTAAAATTTTCAAAGTTGCAAAAATAGGGTTGTGACCCATCTAATTGCTCCTGGGACCATCACGAAGAACTTTTATCCATTTCCGAAGACCAAAAAAGTGCCGGTTTTCGCTAATTTGGGCGTAATCGCACTTATTCAAGCCCCGTAACCCTCAACGCGCAAGAATTCCAAGTCATCAAAGTCACCAAAAGTAGGGTTGTGGCATATCAAAATGTAGCTGAGATCATTTCGAACGACATAAGTTGGTCCAAAAATTCCAAAAAAGCGACGGTTTTCCCAATATTTGATGAAATCGCTTAATCAAGGGGCATAACTCTTACCCACTAAAATTTTCAAAGTTGCAAAAATAGGGTTGTGACCCATCTAATTGCTCCTGGGACCATCACGAAGAACTTTTATCCATTTCCGAAGACCAAAAAAGTGCCGGTTTTCGCTAATTTGGGCGTAATCGCACTTATTCAAGCCCCGTAACCCTCAACGCGCAAGAATTCCAAGTCATCAAAGTCACCAAAAGTAGGGTTGTGGCATATCAAAATGTAGCTGAGATCATTTCGAACGACATAAGTTGGTCCAAAAATTCCAAAAAAGCGACGGTTTTCCCAATATTTGATGAAATCGCTTAATCAAGGGGCATAACTCTTACCCACTAAAATTTTCAAAGTTGCAAAAATAGGGTTGTGACCCATCTAATTGCTCCTGGGACCATCACAAAGAACTTTTATCCATTTCCGAAGACCAAAAAAGTGCCGGTTTTCGCTAATTTGGGCGTAATCGCACTTATTCAAGCCCCGTAACCCTCAACGCGCAAGAATTCCAAGTCATCAAAGTCACCAAAAGTAGGGTTGTGGCATATCAAAATGTAGCTGAGATCATTTCGAACGACATAAGTTGGTCCAAAAATTCCAAAAAAGCGACGGTTTTCCCAATATTTGATGAAATCGCTTAATCAAGGGGCATAACTCTTACCCACTAAAATTTTCAAAGTTGCAAAAATAGGGTTGTGACCCATCTAATTGCTCCTGGGACCATCACGAAGAACTTTTATTCATTTCCGAAGACCAAAAAAGTGCCGGTTTTCGCTAATTTGGGCGTAATCGCACTTATTCAAGCCCCGTAACCCTCAACGCGCAAGAATTCCAAGTCATCAAAGTCACCAAAAGTAGGGTTGTGGCATATCAAAATGTAGCTGAGATCATTTCGAACGACATAAGTTGGTCCAAAAATTCCAAAAAAGCGACGGTTTTCCCAATATTTGATGAAATCGCTTAATCAAGGGGCATAACTCTTACCCACTAAAATTTTCAAAGTTGCAAAAATAGGGTTGTGACCCATCTAATTGCTCCTGGGACCATCACGAAGAACTTTTATCCATTTCCGAAGACCAAAAAAGTGCCGGTTTTCGCTAATTTGGGCGTAATCGCACTTATTCAAGCCCCGTAACCCTCAACGCGCAAGAATTCCAAGTCATCAAAGTCACCAAAAGTAGGGTTGTGGCATATCAAAATGTAGCTGAGATCATTTCGAACGACATAAGTTGGTCCAAAAATTCCAAAAAAGCGACGGTTTTCCCAATATTTGATGAAATCGCTTAATCAAGGGGCATAACTCTTACCCACTAAAATTTTCAAAGTTGCAAAAATAGGGTTGTGACCCATCTAATTGCTCCTGGGACCATCACAAAGAACTTTTATCCATTTCCGAAGACCAAAAAAGTGCCGGTTTTCGCTAATTTGGGCGTAATCGCACTTATTCAAGCCCCGTAACCCTCAACGCGCAATAATTCCAAGTCATCAAAGTCACCAAAAGTAGGGTTGTGGCATATCAAAATGTAGCTGAGATCATTTCGAACGACATAAGTTGGGCCAAAAATTCCAAAAAAGCGACGGTTTTCCCAATATTTGATGAAATCGCTTAATCAAGGGGCATAACTCTTACCCACTAAAATTTTCAAAGTTGCAAAAATAGGGTTGTGACCCATCTAATTGCTCCTGGGACCATCACGAAGAACTTTTATCCATTTCCGAAGACCAAAAAAGTGCCGGTTTTCGCTAATTTGGGCGTAATCGCACTTATTCAAGCCCCGTAACCCTCAACGCGCAAGAATTCCAAGTCATCAAAGTCACCAAAAGTAGGGTTGTGGCATATCAAAATGTAGCTGAGATCATTTCGAACGACATAAGTTGGTCCAAAAATTCCAAAAAAGCGACGGTTTTCCCAATATTTGATGAAATCGCTTAATCAAGGGGCATAACTCTTACCCACTAAAATTTTCAAAGTTGCAAAAATAGGGTTGTGACCCATCTAATTGCTCCTGGGACCATCACGAAGAACTTTTATCCATTTCCGAAGACCAAAAAAGTGCCGGTTTTCGCTAATTTGGGCGTAATCGCACTTATTCAAGCCCCGTAACCCTCAACGCGCAAGAATTCCAAGTCATCAAAGTCACCAAAAGTAGGGTTGTGGCATATCAAAATGTAGCTGAGATCATTTCGAACGACATAAGTTGGTCCAAAAATTCCAAAAAAGCGACGGTTTTCCCAATATTTGATGAAATCGCTTAATCAAGGGGCATAACTCTTACCCACTAAAATTTTCAAAGTTGCAAAAATAGGGTTGTGACCCATCTAATTGCTCCTGGGACCATCACGAAGAACTTTTATCCATTTCCGAAGACCAAAAAAGTGCCGGTTTTCGCTAATTTGGGCGTAATCGCACTTATTCAAGCCCCGTAACCCTCAACGCGCAAGAATTCCAAGTCATCAAAGTCACCAAAAGTAGGGTTGTGGCATATCAAAATGTAGCTGAGATCATTTCGAACGACATAAGTTGGTCCAAAAATTCCAAAAAAGCGACGGTTTTCCCAATATTTGATGAAATCGCTTAATCAAGGGGCATAACTCTTACCCACTAAAATTTTCAAAGTTGCAAAAATAGGGTTGTGACCCATCTAATTGCTCCTGGGACCATCACGAAGAACTTTTATCCATTTACGAAGACCAAAAAAGTGCCGGTTTTCGCTAATTTGGGCGTAATCGCACTTATTCAAGCCCCGTAACCCTCAACGCGCAAGAATTCCAAGTCATCAAAGTCACCAAAAGTAGGGTTGTGGCATATCAAAATGTAGCTGAGATCATTTCGAACGACATAAGTTGGTCCAAAAATTCCAAAAAAGCGACGGTTTTCCCAATATTTGATGAAATCGCTTAATCAAGGGGCATAACTCTTACCCACTAAAATTTTCAAAGTTGCAAAAATAGGGTTGTGACCCATCTAATTGCTCCTGGGACCATCACGAAGAACTTTTATCCATTTCCGAAGACCAAAAAAGTGCCGGTTTTCGCTAATTTGGGCGTAATCGCACTTATTCAAGCCCCGTAACCCTCAACGCGCAAGAATTCCAAGTCATCAAAGTCACCAAAAGTAGGGTTGTGGCATATCAAAATGTAGCTGAGATCATTTCGAACGACATAAGTTGGTCCAAAAATTCAAAAAAAGCGACGGTTTTCCCAATATTTGATGAAATCGCTTAATCAAGGGGCATAACTCTTACCCACTAAAATTTTCAAAGTTGCAAAAATAGGGTTGTGACCCATCTAATTGCTCCTGGGACCATCACGAAGAACTTTTATCCATTTCCGAAGACCAAAAAAGTGCCGGTTTTCGCTAATTTGGGCGTAATCGCACTTATTCAAGCCCCGTAACCCTCAACGCGCAAGAATTCCAAGTCATCAAAGTCACCAAAAGTAGGGTTGTGGCATATCAAAATGTAGCTGAGATCATTTCAAACGACATAAGTTGGTCCAAAAATTCCAAAAAAGCGACGGTTTTCCCAATATTTGATGAAATCGCTTAATCAAGGGGCATAACTCTTACCCACTAAAATTTTCAAAGTTGCAAAAATAGGGTTGTGACCCATCTAATTGCTCCTGGGACCATCACGAAGAACTTTTATCCATTTCCGAAGACCAAAAAAGTGCCGGTTTTCGCTAATTTGGGCGTAATCGCACTTATTCAAGCCCCGTAACCCTCAACGCACAAGAATTACAAGTCATCAAAGTCACCAAAAGTAGGGTTGTGGCATATCAAAATGTAGCTGAGATCATTTCGAACGACATAAGTTGGTCCAAAAATTCCAAAAAAGCGACGGTTTTCCCAATATTTGATGAAATCGCTTAATCAAGGGGCATAACTCTTACCCACTAAAATTTTCAAAGTTGCAAAAATAGGGTTGTGACCCATCTAATTGCTCCTGGGACCATCACGAAGAACTTTTATCCATTTCCGAAGACCAAAAAAGTGCCGGTTTTCGCTAATTTGGGCGTAATCGCACTTATTCAAGCCCCGTAACCCTCAACGCGCAAGAATTCCAAGTCATCAAAGTCACCAAAAGTAGGGTTGTGGCATATCAAAATGTAGCTGAGATCATTTCGAACGACATAAGTTGGTCCAAAAATTCCAAAAAAGCGACGGTTTTCCCAATATTTGATGAAATCGCTTAATCAAGGGGCATAACTCTTACCCACTAAAATTTTCAAAGTTGCAAAAATAGGGTTGTGACCCATCTAATTGCTCCTGGGACCATCACGAAGAACTTTTATCCATTTCCGAAGACCAAAAAAGTGCCGGTTTTCGCTAATTTGGGCGTAATCGCACTTATTCAAGCCCCGTAACCCTCAACGCGCAAGAATTCCAAGTCATCAAAGTCACCAAAAGTAGGGTTGTGGCATATCAAAATGTAGCTGAGATCATTTCGAACGACATAAGTTGGTCCAAAAATTCCAAAAAAGCGACGGTTTTCCCAATATTTGATGAAATCGCTTAATCAAGGGGCATAACTCTTACCCACTAAAATTTTCAAAGTTGCAAAAATAGGGTTGTGACCCATCTAATTGCTCCTGGGACCATCACAAAGAACTTTTATCCATTTCCGAAGACCAAAAAAGTGCCGGTTTTCGCTAATTTGGGCGTAATCGCACTTATTCAAGCCCCGTAACCCTCAACGCGCAAGAATTCCAAGTCATCAAAGTCACCAAAAGTAGGGTTGTGGCATATCAAAATGTAGCTGAGATCATTTCGAACGACATAAGTTGGTCCAAAAATTCCAAAAAAGCGACGGTTTTCCCAATATTTGATGAAATCGCTTAATCAAGGGGCATAACTCTTACCCACTAAAATTTTCAAAGTTGCAAAAATAGGGTTGTGACCCATCTAATTGCTCCTGGGACCATCACGAAGAACTTTTATTCATTTCCGAAGACCAAAAAAGTGCCGGTTTTCGCTAATTTGGGCGTAATCGCACTTATTCAAGCCCCGTAACCCTCAACGCGCAAGAATTCCAAGTCATCAAAGTCACCAAAAGTAGGGTTGTGGCATATCAAAATGTAGCTGAGATCATTTCGAACGACATAAGTTGGTCCAAAAATTCCAAAAAAGCGACGGTTTTCCCAATATTTGATGAAATCGCTTAATCAAGGGGCATAACTCTTACCCACTAAAATTTTCAAAGTTGCAAAAATAGGGTTGTGACCCATCTAATTGCTCCTGGGACCATCACGAAGAACTTTTATCCATTTCCGAAGACCAAAAAAGTGCCGGTTTTCGCTAATTTGGGCGTAATCGCACTTATTCAAGCCCCGTAACCCTCAACGCGCAAGAATTCCAAGTCATCAAAGTCACCAAAAGTAGGGTTGTGGCATATCAAAATGTAGCTGAGATCATTTCGAACGACATAAGTTGGTCCAAAAATTCCAAAAAAGCGACGGTTTTCCCAATATTTGATGAAATCGCTTAATCAAGGGGCATAACTCTTACCCACTAAAATTTTCAAAGTTGCAAAAATAGGGTTGTGACCCATCTAATTGCTCCTGGGACCATCACGAAGAACTTTTATCCATTTCCGAAGACCAAAAAAGTGCCGGTTTTCGCTAATTTGGGCGTAATCGCACTTATTCAAGCCCCGTAACCCTCAACGCGCAATAATTCCAAGTCATCAAAGTCACCAAAAGTAGGGTTGTGGCATATCAAAATGTAGCTGAGATCATTTCGAACGACATAAGTTGGTCCAAAAATTCCAAAAAAGCGACGGTTTTCCCAATATTTGATGAAATCGCTTAATCAAGGGGCATAACTCTTACCCACTAAAATTTTCAAAGTTGCAAAAATAGGGTTGTGACCCATCTAATTGCTCCTGGGACCATCACGAAGAACTTTTATCCATTTCCGAAGACCAAAAAAGTGCCGGTTTTCGCTAATTTGGGCGTAATCGCACTTATTCAAGCCCCGTAACCCTCAACGCGCAAGAATTCCAAGTCATCAAAGTCACCAAAAGTAGGGTTGTGGCATATCAAAATGTAGCTGAGATCATTTCGAACGACATAAGTTGGTCCAAAAATTCCAAAAAAGCGACGGTTTTCCCAATATTTGATGAAATCGCTTAATCAAGGGGCATAACTCTTACCCACTAAAATTTTCAAAGTTGCAAAAATAGGGTTGTGACCCATCTAATTGCTCCTGGGACCATCACGAAGAACTTTTATCCATTTCCGAAGACCAAAAAAGTGCCGGTTTTCGCTAATTTGGGCGTAATCGCACTTATTCAAGCCCCGTAACCCTCAACGCGCAAGAATTCCAAGTCATCAAAGTCACCAAAAGTAGGGTTGTGGCATATCAAAATGTAGCTGAGATCATTTCGAACGACATAAGTTGGTCCAAAAATTCCAAAAAAGCGACGGTTTTCCCAATATTTGATGAAATCGCTTAATCAAGGGGCATAACTCTTACCCACTAAAATTTTCAAAGTTGCAAAAATAGGGTTGTGACCCATCTAATTGCTCCTGGGACCATCACGAAGAACTTTTATCCATTTCCGAAGACCAAAAAAGTGCCGGTTTTCGCTAATTTGGGCGTAATCGCACTTATTCAAGCCCCGTAACCCTCAACGCGCAAGAATTCCAAGTCATCAAAGTCACCAAAAGTAGGGTTGTGGCATATCAAAATGTAGCTGAGATCATTTCGAACGACATAAGTTGGTCCAAAAATTCCAAAAAAGCGACGGTTTTCCCAATATTTGATGAAATCGCTTAATCAAGGGGCATAACTCTTACCCACTAAAATTTTCAAAGTTGCAAAAATAGGGTTGTGACCCATCTAATTGCTCCTGGGACCATCACGAAGAACTTTTATTCATTTCCGAAGACCAAAAAAGTGCCGGTTTTCGCTAATTTGGGCGTAATCGCACTTATTCAAGCCCCGTAACCCTCAACGCGCAAGAATTCCAAGTCATCAAAGTCACCAAAAGTAGGGTTGTGGCATATCAAAATGTAGCTGAGATCATTTCGAACGACATAAGTTGGTCCAAAAATTCCAAAAAAGCGACGGTTTTCTCAATATTTGATGAAATCGCTTAATCAAGGGGCATAACTCTTACCCACTAAAATTTTCAAAGTTGCAAAAATAGGGTTGTGACCCATCTAATTGCTCCTGGGACCATCACGAAGAACTTTTATCCATTTCCGAAGACCAAAAAAGTGCCGGTTTTCGCTAATTTGGGCGTAATCGCACTTATTCAAGCCCCGTAACCCTCAACGCGCAAGAATTCCAAGTCATCAAAGTCACCAAAAGTAGGGTTGTGGCATATCAAAATGTAGCTGAGATCATTTCGAACGACATAAGTTGGTCCAAAAATTCCAAAAAAGCGACGGTTTTCCCAATATTTGATGAAATCGCTTAATCAAGGGGCATAACTCTTACCCACTAAAATTTTCAAAGTTGCAAAAATAGGGTTGTGACCCATCTAATTGCTCCTGGGACCATCACGAAGAACTTTTATCCATTTCCGAAGACCAAAAAAGTGCCGGTTTTCGCTAATTTGGGCGTAATCGCACTTATTCAAGCCCCGTAACCCTCAACGCGCAAGAATTCCAAGTCATCAAAGTCACCAAAAGTAGGGTTGTGGCATATCAAAATGTAGCTGAGATCATTTCGAACGACATAAGTTGGTCCAAAAATTCCAAAAAAGCGACGGTTTTCCCAATATTTGATGAAATCGCTTAATCAAGGGGCATAACTCTTACCCACTAAAATTTTCAAAGTTGCAAAAATAGGGTTGTGACCCATCTAATTGCTCCTGGGACCATCACGAAGAACTTTTATCCATTTCCGAAGACCAAAAAAGTGCCGGTTTTCGCTAATTTGGGCGTAATCGCACTTATTCAAGCCCCGTAACCCTCAACGCGCAAGAATTCCAAGTCATCAAAGTCACCAAAAGTAGGGTTGTGGCATATCAAAATGTAGCTGAGATCATTTCGAACGACATAAGTTGGTCCAAAAATTCCAAAAAAGCGACGGTTTTCCCAATATTTGATGAAATCGCTTAATCAAGGGGCATAACTCTTACCCACTAAAATTTTCAAAGTTGCAAAAATAGGGTTGTGACCCATCTAATTGCTCCTGGGACCATCACGAAGAACTTTTATCCATTTCCGAAGACCAAAAAAGTGCCGGTTTTCGCTAATTTGGGCGTAATCGCATTTATTCAAGCCCCGTAACCCTCAACGCGCAAGAATTCCAAGTCATCAAAGTCACCAAAAGTAGGGTTGTGGCATATCAAAATGTAGCTGAGATCATTTCGAACGACATAAGTTGGTCCAAAAATTCCAAAAAAGCGACGGTTTTCCCAATATTTGATGAAATCGCTTAATCAAGGGGCATAACTCTTACCCACTAAAATTTTCAAAGTTGCAAAAATAGGGTTGTGACCCATCTAATTGCTCCTGGGACCATCACGAAGAACTTTTATCCATTTCCGAAGACCATAAAAAAGTCCGGGTTTCGCTAATTTGGGCGTAATCGCACTTATTCAAGCCCCGTAACTCTCAACGCGCAAGAATTCCAAGTCATCAAAGTCACCAAAAGTAGGGTTGTGGCATAACAAAATGTAGCTGAGATCATTTCAAACGACATAAGTTGGTCCAAAAATTCCAAAAAAGCAACGGTTTTCCCAATATTTGATGAAATCGCTTAATCAAGGGGCATAACTCTTACCCACTAAAATTTTCAAAGTTGCAAAAATAGGGTTGTGACCCATCTAATTGCTCCTGGGACCATCACGAAGAACTTTTATCCATTTCCGAAGACCAAAAAAGTGCCGGTTTTCGCTAATTTGGGCGTAATCGCACTTATTCAAGCCCCGTAACCCTCAACGCGCAAGAATTCCAAGTCATCAAAGTCACCAAAAGTAGGGTTGCGGCATATCAAAATGTAGCTGAGATCATTTCGAACGACATAAGTTGGTCAAAAATTCCAAAAAAGCGACGGTTTTCCCAATATTTGATGAAATCGCTTAATCAAGGGGCATAACTCTTACCCACTAAAATTTTCAAAGTTGCAAAAATAGGGTTGTGACCCATCTCATTGCTCCTGGGACCATCACGAAGAACTTTTATCCATTTCCGAAGACCAAAAAAGTGCCGGTTTTCGCTAATTTGGGCGTAATCGCACTTATTCAAGCCCCGTAACCCTCAACGCGCAAGAATTCCAAGTCATCAAAGTCACCAAAAGTAGGGTTGTGGCATATCAAAATGTAGCTGAGATCATTTCGAACGACATAAGTTGGTCCAAAAATTCCAAAATAGCGACGGTTTTCCCAATATTTGATGAAATCGCTTATTCAAGGGGCATAACTCTTACTCACTAAAATTTTCAAAGTTGCAAAAATAGGGTTGTGACCCATCTAATTGCTCCTGGGACCATCACGAAGAACTTTTATCCATTTCCGAAGACCAAAAAAGTGCCGGTTTTCGCTAATTTGGGCGTAATCGCACTTATTCAAGCCCCGTAGCCCTCAACGCGCAAGAATTCCAAGTCATCAAAGTCACCAAAAGTAGGGTTGTGGCATATCAAAATGTAGCTGAGATCATTTCGAACGACATAAGTTGGTCCAAAAATTCCAAAAAAGCGACGGTTTTCCCAATATTTGATGAAATCGCTTAATCAAGGGGCATAACTCTTACCCACTAAAATTTTCAAAGTTGCAAAAATAGGGTTGTGACCCATCTAATTGCTCCTGGGACCATCACGAAGAACTTTTATCCATTTCCGAAGACCAAAAAAGTGCCGGTTTTCGATAATTTGGGCGTAATCGCACTTATTCAAGCCCCTTAACCCTCAACGCGCAAGAATTCCAAGTCATCAAAGTCACCAAAAGTAGGGTTGTGGCATATCAAAATGTAGCTGAGATCATTTCGAACGACATAAGTTGGTCCAAAAATTCCAAAAAAGCGACGGTTTTCCCAATATTTGATGAAATCGCTTAATCAAGGGGCATAACTCTTACCCACTAAAATTTTCAAAGTTGCAAAAATAGCGTTGTGACCCATCTAATTGCTCCTGGGACCATCACGAAGAACTTTTGTCCATTTCCGAAGACCAAAAAAGTGCCGGTTTTCGCTAATTTGGGCGTAATCGCACTTATTCAAGCCCCGTAACCCTCAACGCGCAAGAATTCCAAGTCATCAAAGTCACCAAAAGTAGGGTTGTGGCATATCAAAATGTAGCTGAGATCATTTCGAACCACATAAGTTGGTCCAAAAATTCCAAAAAAGCGACGGTTTTCCCAATATTTGATGAAATCGCTTAATCAAGGGGCATAACTCTTACCCACTAAAATTTTCAAAGTTGCAAAAATAGGGTTGTGACCCATCTAATTGCTCCTGGGACCATCACGAAGAACTTTTATCCATTTCCGAAGACCAAAAAAGTGCCGGTTTTCGCTAATTTGGGCGTAATCGCACTTATTCAAGCCCCGTAACCCTCAACGCGCAAGAATTCCAAGTCATCAAAGTCACCAAAAGTAGGGTTGTGGCATATCAAAATGTAGCTGAGATCATTTCGAACGACATAAGTTGGTCCAAAAATTCCAAAAAAGCGACGGTTTTCCCAATATTTGATGAAATCGCTTAATCAAGGGGCATAACTCTTACCCACTAAAATTTTCAAAGTTGCAAAAATAGCGTTGTGACCCATCTAATTGCTCCTGGGACCATCACGAAGAACTTTTGTCCATTTCCGAAGACCAAAAAAGTGCCGGTTTTCGCTAATTTGGGCGTAATCGCACTTATTCAAGCCCCGTAACCCTCAACGCGCAAGAATTCCAAGTCATCAAAGTCACCAAAAGTAGGGTTGTGGCATATCAAAATGTAGCTGAGATCATTTCGAACGACATAAGTTGGTCCAAAAATTCCAAAAAAGCGACGGTTTTCCCAATATTTGATGAAATCGCTTAATCAAGGGGCATAACTCTTACCCACTAAAATTTTCAAAGTTGCAAAAATAGGGTTGTGACCCATCTAATTGCTCCTGGGACCATCACGAAGAACTTTTATCCATTTCCGAAGACCAAAAAAGTGCCGGTTTTCGCTAATTTGGGCGTAATCGCACTTATTCAAGCCCCGTAACCCTCAACGCGCAAGAATTCCAAGTCATCAAAGTCACCAAAAGTAGGGTTGTGGCATATCAAAATGTAGCTGAGATCATTTCGAACGACATAAGTTGGTCCAAAAATTCCAAAAAAGCGACGGTTTTCCCAATATTTGATGAAATCGCTTAATCAAGGGGCATAACTCTTACCCACTAAAATTTTCAAAGTTGCAAAAATAGGGTTGTGACCCATCTAATTGCTCCTGGGACCATCACGAAGAACTTTTATCCATTTCCGAAGACCAAAAAAGTGCCGGTTTTCGCTAATTTGGGCGTAATCGCACTTATTCAAGCCCCGTAACCCTCAACGCGCAAGAATTCCAAGTCATCAAAGTCACCAAAAGTAGGGTTGTGGCATATCAAAATGTAGCTGAGATCATTTCGAACGACATAAGTTGGTCCAAAAATTCCAAAAAAGCGACGGTTTTCCCAATATTTGATGAAATCGCTTAATCAAGGGGCATAACTCTTACCCACTAAAATTTTCAAAGTTGCAAAAATAGGGTTGTGACCCATCTAATTGCTCCTGGGACCATCACGAAGAACTTTTATCCATTTCCGAAGACCAAAAAAGTGCCGGTTTTCGCTAATTTGGGCGTAATCGCACTTATTCAAGCCCCGTAACCCTCAACGCGCAAGAATTCCAAGTCATCAAAGTCACCAAAAGTAGGGTTGTGGCATATCAAAATGTAGCTGAGATCATTTCGAACGACATAAGTTGGTCCAAAAATTCCAAAAAAGCAACGGTTTTCCCAATATTTGATGAAATCGCTTAATCAAGGGGCATAACTCTTACCCACTAAAATTTTCAAAGTTGCAAAAATAGGGTTGTGACCCATCTAATTGCTCCTGGGACCATCACGAAGAACTTTTATCCATTTCCGAAGACCAAAAAAGTGCCGGTTTTCGCTAATTTGGGCGTAATCGCATTTATTCAAGCCCCGTAACCCTCAACGCGCAAGAATTCCAAGTCATCAAAGTCACCAAAAGTAGGGTTGTGGCATATCAAAATGTAGCTGAGATCATTTCGAACGACATAAGTTGGTCCAAAAATTCCAAAAAAGCGACGGTTTTCCCAATATTTGATGAAATCGCTTAATCAAGGGGCATAACTCTTACCCACTAAAATTTTCAAAGTTGCAAAAATAGGGTTGTGACCCATCTAATTGCTCCTGGGACCATCACGAAGAACTTTTATCCATTTCCGAAGACCAAAAAAGTGCCGGTTTTCGCTAATTTGGGCGTAATCGCACTTATTCAAGCCCCGTAACCCTCAACGCGCAAGAATTCCAAGTCATCAAAGTCACCAAAAGTAGGGTTGTGGCATATCAAAATGTAGCTGAGATCATTTCGAACGACATAAGTTGGTCCAAAAATTCCAAAAAAGCGACGGTTTTCCCAATATTTGATGAAATCGCTTAATCAAGGGGCATAACTCTTACCCACTAAAATTTTCAAAGTTGCAAAAATAGGGTTGTGACCCATCTAATTGCTCCTGGGACCATCACGAAGAACTTTTATCCATTTCCGAAGACCAAAAAAGTGCCGGTTTTCGCTAATTTGGGCGTAATCGCACTTATTCAAGCCCCGTAACCCTCAACGCGCAAGAATTCCAAGTCATCAAAGTCACCAAAAGTAGGGTTGTGGCATATCAAAATGTAGCTGAGATCATTTCGAACGACATAAGTTGGTCCAAAAATTCCAAAAAAGCGACGGTTTTCCCAATATTTGATGAAATCGCTTAATCAAGGGGCATAACTCTTACCCACTAAAATGTTCAAAGTTGCAAAAATAGGGTTGTGACCCATCTAATTGCTCCTGGGACCATCACGAAGAACTTTTATCCATTTCCGAAGACCAAAAAAGTGCCGGTTTTCGCTAATTTGGGCGTAATCGCACTTATTCAAGCCCCGTAACCCTCAACGCGCAAGAATTCCAAGTCATCAAAGTCACCAAAAGTAGGGTTGTGGCATATCAAAATGTAGCTGAGATCATTTCGAACGACATAAGTTGGTCCAAAAATTCCAAAAAAAGCGACGGTTTTCCCAATATTTGATGAAATCGCTTAATCAAGGGGCATAACTCTTACCCACTAAAATGTTCAAAGTTGCAAAAATAGGGTTGTGACCCATCTAATTGCTCCTGGGACCATCACGAAGAACTTTTATCCATTTCCGAAGACCAAAAAAGTGCCGGTTTTCGCTAATTTGGGCGTAATCGCACTTATTCAAGCCCCGTAACCCTCAACGCGCAAGAATTCCAAGTCATCAAAGTCACCAAAAGTAGGGTTGTGGCATATCAAAATGTAGCTGAGATCATTTCGAACGACATAAGTTGGTCCAAAAATTCCAAAAAAGCGACGGTTTTCCCAATATTTGATGAAATCGCTTAATCAAGGGGCATAACTCTTACCCACTAAAATTTTCAAAGTTGCAAAAATAGGGTTGTGACCCATCTAATTGCTCCTGGGACCATCACGAAGAACTTTTATCCATTTCCGAAGACCAAAAAAGTGCCGGTTTTCGCTAATTTGGGCGTAATCGCACTTATTCAAGCCCCGTAACCCTCAACGCGCAAGAATTCCAAGTCATCAAAGTCACCAAAAGTAGGGTTGTGGCATATCAAAATGTAGCTGAGATCATTTCGAACGACATAAGTTGGTCCAAAAATTCCAAAAAAGCGACGGTTTTCCCAATATTTGATGAAATCGCTTAATCAAGGGGCATAACTCTTACCCACTAAAATTTTCAAAGTTGCAAAAATAGGGTTGTGACCCATCTAATTGCTCCTGGGACCATCACGAAGAACTTTTATCCATTTCCGAAGACCAAAAAAGTGCCGGTTTTCGCTAATTTGGGCGTAATCGCACTTATTCAAGCCCCGTAACCCTCAACGCGCAAGAATTCCAAGTCATCAAAGTCACCAAAAGTAGGGTTGTGGCATATCAAAATGTAGCTGAGATCATTTCGAACGACATAAGTTGGTCCAAAAATTCCAAAAAAGCGACGGTTTTCCCAATATTTGATGAAATCGCTTAATCAAGGGGCATAACTCTTACCCACTAAAATTTTCAAAGTTGCAAAAATAGGGTTGTTACCCATCTAATTGCTCCTGGGACCATCACGAAGAACTTTTATCCATTTCCGAAGACCAAAAAAGTGCCGGTTTTCGCTAATTTGGGCGTAATCGCACTTATTCAAGCCCCGTAACCCTCAACGCGCAAGAATTCCAAGTCATCAAAGTCACCAAAAGTAGGGTTGTGGCATATCAAAATGTAGCTGAGATCATTTCGAACGACATAAGTTGGTCTAAAAATTCCAAAAAAGCGACGGTTTTCCCAATATTTGATGAAATCGCTTAATCAAGGGGCATAACTCTTACCCACTAAAATTTTCAAAGTTGCAAAAATAGGGTTGTGACCCATCTAATTGCTCCTGGGACCATCACGAAGAACTTTTATCCATTTCCGAAGACCAAAAAAGTGCCGGTTTTCGCTAATTTGGGCGTAATCGCACTTATTCAAGCCCCGTAACCCTCAACGCGCAAGAATTCCAAGTCATCAAAGTCACCAAAAGTAGGGTTGTGGCATAACAAAATGTAGCTGAGATCATTTCGAACGACATAAGTTGGTCCAAAAATTCCAAAAAAGCGACGGTTTTCCCAATATTTGATGAAATCGCTTAATCAAGGGGCATAACTCTTACCCACTAAAATTTTCAAAGTTGCAAAAATAGGGTTGTGACCCATCTAATTGCTCCTGGGACCATCACGAAGAACTTTTATCCATTTCCGAAGACCAAAAAAGTGCCGGTTTTCGCTAATTTGGGCGTAATCGCACTTATTCAAGCCCCGTAACCCTCAACGCGCAAGAATTCCAAGTCATCAAAGTCACCAAAAGTAGGGTTGTGGCATATCAAAATGTAGCTGAGATCATTTCGAACGACATAAGTTGGTCCAAAAATTCCAAAAAAGCGACGGTTTTCCCAATATTTGATGAAATCGCTTAATCAAGGGGCATAACTCTTACCCACTAAAATTTTCAAAGTTGCAAAAATAGGGTTGTGACCCATCTAATTGCTCCTGGGACCATCACGAAGAACTTTTATCCATTTCCGAAGACCCAAAAAGTGCCGGTTTTCGCTAATTTGGGCGTAATCGCACTTATTCAAGCCCCGTAACCCTCAACGCGCAAGAATTCCAAGTCATCAAAGTCACCAAAAGTAGGATTGTGGCACATCAAAATGTAGCTGAGATCATTTCGAACGACATAAGTTGGTCCAAAAATTCCAAAAAAGCGACGGTTTTCCCAATATTTGATGAAATCGCTTAATCAAGGGGCATAACTCTTACCCACTAAAATTTTCAAAGTTGCAAAAATAGGGTTGTGACCCATCTAATTGCTCCTGGGACCATCACGAAGAACTTTTATCCATTTCCGAAGACCAAAAAAGTGCCGGTTTTCGCTAATTTGGGCGTAATCGCACTTATTCAAGCCCCGTAACCCTCAACGCGCAAGAATTCCAAGTCATCAAAGTCACCAAAAGTAGGGTTGTGGCATATCAAAATGTAGCTGAGATCATTTCGAACGACATAAGTTGGTCCAAAAATTCCAAAAAAGCGACGGTTTTCCCAATATTTGATGAAATCGCTTAATCAAGGGGCATAACTCTTACCCACTAAAATTTTCAAAGTTGCAAAAATAGGGTTGTGACCCATCTAATTGCTCCTGGGACCATCACGAAGAACTTTTATCCATTTCCGAAGACCAAAAAAGTGCCGGTTTTCGCTAATTTGGGCGTAATCGCACTTATTCAAGCCCCGTAACCCTCAACGCGCAAGAATTCCAAGTCATCAAAGTCACCAAAAGTAGGGTTGTGGCATATCAAAATGTAGCTGAGATCATTTCGAACGACATAAGTTGGTCCAAAAATTCCAAAAAAGCGACGGTTTTCCCAATATTTGATGAAATCCCTTAATCAAGGGGCATAACTCTTACCCACTAAAATTTTCAAAGTTGCAAAAATAGGGTTGTGACCCATCTAATTGCTCCTGGGACCATCACGAAGAACTTTTATCCATTTCCGAAGACCAAAAAAGTGCCGGTTTTCGCTAATTTGGGCGTAATCGCACTTATTCAAGCCCCGTAACCCTCAACGCGCAAGAATTCCAAGTCATCAAAGTCACCAAAAGTAGGGTTGTGGCATATCAAAATGTAGCTGAGATCATTTCGAACGACATAAGTTGGTCCAAAAATTCCAAAAAAGCGACGGTTTTCCCAATATTGAAGAAATCGCTTAATCAAGGGGCATAACTCTTACCCACTAAAATTTTCAAAGTTGCAAAAATAGGGTTGTGACCCATCTAATTGCTCCTGGGACCATCACGAAGAACTTTTATCCATTTCCGAAGACCAAAAAAGTGCCGGTTTTCGCTAATTTGGGCGTAATCGCACTTATTCAAGCCCCGTAACCCTCAACGCGCAAGAATTCCAAGTCATCAAAGTCACCAAAAGTAGGGTTGTGGCATATCAAAATGTAGCTGAGATCATTTCGAACGACATAAGTTGGTCCAAAAATTCCAAAAAAGCGACGGTTTTCCCAATATTTGATGAAATCGCTTAATCAAGGGGCATAACTCTTACCCACTAAAATTTTCAAAGTTGCAAAAATAGGGTTGTGACCCATCTAATTGCTCCTGGGACCATCACGAAGAACTTTTATCCATTTCCGAAGACCAAAAAAGTGCCGGTTTTCGCTAATTTGGGCGTAATCGCACTTATTCAAGCCCCGTAACCCTCAACGCGCAAGAATTCTAAGTCATCAAAGTCACCAAAAGTAGGGTTGTGGCATATCAAAATGTAGCTGAGATCATTTCGAACGACATAAGTTGGTCCAAAAATTCCGAAAAAGCGACGGTTTTCCCAATATTTGATGAAATCGCTTAATCAAGGGGCATAACTCTTACCCACTAAAATTTTCAAAGTTGCAAAAATAGGGTTGTGACCCATCTAATTGCTCCTGGGACCATCACGAAGAACTTTTATCCATTTCCGAAGACCAAAAAAGTGCCGGTTTTCGCTAATTTGGGCGTAATCGCACTTATTCAAGCCCCGTTACCCTCAACGCGCAAGAATTCCAAGTCATCAAAGTCACCAAAAGTAGGGTTGTGGCATATCAAAATGTAGCTGAGATCATTTCGAACGACATAAGTTGGTCCAAAAATTCCAAAAAAGCGACGGTTTTCCCCATATTTGATGAAATCGCTTAATCAAGGGGCATAACTCTTACCCACTAAAATTTTAAAAGTTGCAAAAATAGGGTTGTGACCCATCTAATTGCTCCTGGGACCATCACGAAGAACTTTTATCCATTTCCGAAGACCAAAAAAGTGCCGGTTTTCGCTAATTTGGGCGTAATCGCACTTATTCAAGCCCCGTAACCCTCAACGCGCAAGAATTCCAAGTCATCAAAGTCACCAAAAGTAGGGTTGTGGCATATCAAAATGTAGCTGAGATCATTTCGAACGACATTAGTTGGTCCAAAAATTCCAAAAAAGCGACGGTTTTCCCAATATTTGATGAAATCGCTTAATCAAGGGGCATAACTCTTACCCACTAAAATTTTCAAAGTTGCAAAAATAGGGTTGTGACCCATCTAATTGCTCCTGGGACCATCACGAGGAACTTTTATCCATTTCCGAAGACCAAAAAAGTGCCGGTTTTCGCTAATTTGGGCGTAATCGCACTTATTCAAGCCCCGTAACCCTCAACGCGCAAGAATTCCAAGTCATCAAAGTCACCAAAAGTAGGGTTGTGGCATATCAAAATGTAGCTGAGATCATTTCGAACGACATAAGTTGGTCCAAAAATTCCAAAAAAGCGACGGTTTTCCCAATATTTGATGAAATCGCTTAATCAAGGGGCATAACTCTTACCCACTAAAATTTTCAAAGTTGCAAAAATAGGGTTGTGACCCATCTAATTGCTCCTGGGACCATCACGAAGAACTTTTATCCATTTCCGAAGACCAAAAAAGTGCCGGTTTTCGCTAATTTGGGCGTAATCGCACTTATTCAAGCCCCGTAACCCTCAACGCGCAAGAATTCCAAGTCATCAAAGTCACCAAAAGTAGGGTTGTGGCATATCAAAATGTAGCTGAGATCATTTCGAACGACATAAGTTGGTCCAAAAATTCCAAAAAAGCGACGGTTTTCCCAATATTTGATGAAATCGCTTAATCAAGGGGCATAACTCTTACCCACTAAAATTTTCAAAGTTGCAAAAATAGGGTTGTGACCCATCTAATTGCTCCTGGGACCATCACGAAGAACTTTAATCCATTTCCGAAGACCAAAAAAGTGCCGGTTTTCGCTAATTTGGGCGTAATCGCACTTATTCAAGCCCCGTAACCCTCAACGCGCAAGAATTCCAAGTCATCAAAGTCACCAAAAGTAGGGTTGTGGCATATCAAAATGTAGCTGAGATCATTTCGAACGACATAAGTTGGTCCAAAAATTCCAAAAAAGCGACGGTTTTCCCAATATTTGATGAAATCGCTTAATCAAGGGGCATAACTCTTACCCACTAAAATTTTAAAAGTTGCAAAAATAGGGTTGTGACCCATCTAATTGCTCCTGGGACCATCACGAAGAACTTTTATCCATTTCCGAAGACCAAAAAAGTGCCGGTTTTCGCTAATTTGGGCGTAATCGCACTTATTCAAGCCCCGTAACCCTCAACGCGCAAGAATTCCAAGTCATCAAAGTCACCAAAAGTAGGGTTGTGGCATATCAAAATGTAGCTGAGATCATTTCGAACGACATAAGTTGGTCCAAAAATTCCAAAAAAGCGACGGTTTTCCCAATATTTGATGAAATCGCTTAATCAAGGGGCATAACTCTTACCCACTAAAATTTTCAAAGTTGCAAAAATAGGGTTGTGACCCATCTAATTGCTCCTGGGACCATCACGAAGAACTTTTATCCATTTCCGAAGACCAAAAAAGTGCCGGTTTTCGCTAATTTGGGCGTAATCGCACTTATTCAAGCCCCGTAACCCTCAACGCGCAAGAATTCCAAGTCATCAAAGTCACCAAAAGTAGGGTTGTGGCATATCAAAATGTAGCTGAGATCATTTCGAACGACATAAGTTGGTCCAAAAATTCCAAAAAAGCGACGGTTTTCCCAATATTTGATGAAATCGCTTAATCAAGGGGCATAACTCTTACCCACTAAAATTTTCAAAGTTGCAAAAATAGGGTTGTGACCCATCTAATTGCTCCTGGGACCATCACGAAGAACTTTTATCCATTTCCGAAGACCAAAAAAGTGCCGGTTTTCGCTAATTTGGGCGTAATCGCACTTATTCAAGCCCCGTTACCCTCAACGCGCAAGAATTCCAAGTCATCAAAGTCACCAAAAGTAGGGTTGTGGCATATCAAAATGTAGCTGAGATCATTTCGAACGACATAAGTTGGTCCAAAAATTCCAAAAAAGCGACGGTTTTCCCCATATTTGATGAAATCGCTTAATCAAGGGGCATAACTCTTACCCACTAAAATTTTAAAAGTTGCAAAAATAGGGTTGTGACCCATCTAATTGCTCCTGGGACCATCACGAAGAACTTTTATCCATTTCCGAAGACCAAAAAAGTGCCGGTTTTCGCTAATTTGGGCGTAATCGCACTTATTCAAGCCCCGTAACCCTCAACGCGCAAGAATTCCAAGTCATCAAAGTCACCAAAAGTAGGGTTGTGGCATATCAAAATGTAGCTGAGATCATTTCGAACGACATAAGTTGGTCCAAAAATTCCAAAAAAGCGACGGTTTTCCCAATATTTGATGAAATCGCTTAATCAAGGGGCATAACTCTTACCCACTAAAATTTTCAAAGTTGCAAAAATAGGGTTGTGACCCATCTAATTGCTCCTGGGACCATCACGAAGAACTTTTATCCATTTCCGAAGACCAAAAAAGTGCCGGTTTTCGCTAATTTGGGCGTAATCGCACTTATTCAAGCCCCGTAACCCTCAACGCGCAAGAATTCCAAGTCATCAAAGTCACCAAAAGTAGGGTTGTGGCATATCAAAATGTAGCTGAGATCATTTCGAACGACATAAGTTGGTCCAAAAATTCCAAAAAAGTGACGGTTTTCCCAATATTTGATGAAATCGCTTAATCAAGGGGCATAACTCTTACCCACTAAAATTTTCAAAGTTGCAAAAATAGGGTTGTGACCCATCTAATTGCTCCTGGGACCATCACGAAGAACTTTTATCCATTTCCGAAGACCAAAAAAGTGCCGGTTTTCGCTAATTTGGGCGTAATCGCACTTATTCAAGCCCCGTAACCCTCAACGCGCAAGAATTCCAAGTCATCAAAGTCACCAAAAGTAGGGTTGTGGCATATCAAAATGTAGCTGAGATCATTTCGAACGACATAAGTTGGTCCAAAAATTCCAAAAAAGCGACGGTTTTCCCAATATTTGATGAAATCGCTTAATCAAGGGGCATAACTCTTACCCACTAAAATTTTCAAAGTTGCAAAAATAGGGTTGTGACCCATCTAATTGCTCCTGGGACCATCACGAAGAACTTTTATCCATTTCCGAAGACCAAAAAAGTGCCGGTTTTCGCTAATTTGGGCGTAATCGCACTTATTCAAGCCCCATAACCCTCAACGCGCAAGAATTCTAAGTCATCAAAGTCACCAAAAGTAGGGTTGTGGCATATCAAAATGTAGCTGAGATCATTTCGAACGACATAAGTTGGTCCAAAAATTCCAAAAAAGCGACGGTTTTCCCAATATTTGATGAAATCGCTTAATCAAGGGGCATAACTCTTACCCACTAAAATTTTCAAAGTTGCAAAAATAGGGTTGTGACCCATCTAATTGCTCCTGGGACCATCACGAAGAACTTTTATCCATTTCCGAAGACCAAAAAAGTGCCGGTTTTCGCTAATTTGGGCGTAATCGCACTTATTCAAGCCCCGTAACCCTCAACGCGCAAGAATTCCAAGTCATCAAAGTCACCAAAAGTAGGGTTGTGGCATATCAAAATGTAGCTGAGATCATTTCGAACGACATAAGTTGGTCCAAAAATTCCAAAAAAGCGACGGTTTTCCCAATATTTGATGAAATCGCTTAATCAAGGGGCATAACTCTTACCCACTAAAATTTTCAAAGTTGCAAAAATAGGGTTGTGACCCATCTAATTGCTCCTGGGACCATCACGAAGAACTTTTATCCATTTCCGAAGACCAAAAAAGTGCCGGTTTTCGCTAATTTGGGCGTAATCGCACTTATTCAAGCCCCGTAACCCTCAACGCGCAAGAATTCCAAGTCATCAAAGTCACCAAAAGTAGGGTTGTGGCATATCAAAATGTAGCTGAGATCATTTCGAACGACATAAGTTGGTCCAAAATTCCAAAAAAGCGACGGTTTTCCCAATATTTGATGAAATCGCTTAATCAAGGGGCATAACTCTTACCCACTAAAATTTTCAAAGTTGCAAAAATAGGGTTGTGACCCATCTAATTGCTCCTGGGACCATCACGAAGAACTTTTATCCATTTCCGAAGACCAAAAAAGTGCCGGTTTTCGCTAATTTGGGCGTAATCGCACTTATTCAAGCCCCGTAACCCTCAACTCGCAAGAATTCCAAGTCATCAAAGTCACCAAAAGTAGGGTTGTGGCATATCAAAATGTAGCTGAGATCATTTCGAACGACATAAGTTGGTCCAAAAATTCCAAAAAAGCGACGGTTTTCCCAATATTTGATGAAATCGCTTAATCAAGGGGCATAACTCTTACCCACTAAAATTTTCAAAGTTGCAAAAATAGGGTTGTGACCCATCTAATTGCTCCTGGGACCATCACGAAGAACTTTTATCCATTTCCGAAGACCAAAAAAGTGCCGGTTTTCGCTAATTTGGGCGTAATCGCACTTATTCAAGCCCCGTAACCCTCAACGCGCAAGAATTCCAAGTCATCAAAGTCACCAAAAGTAGGGTTGTGGCATATCAAAATGTAGCTGAGATCATTTCGAACGACATAAGTTGGTCCAAAAATTCCAAAAAAGCGACGGTTTTCCCAATATTTGATGAAATCGCTTAATCAAGGGGCATAACTCTTACCCACTAAAATTTTCAAAGTTGCAAAAATAGGGTTGTGACCCATCTAATTGCTCCTGGGACCATCACGAAGAACTTTTATCCATTTCCGAAGACCAAAAAAGTGCCGGTTTTCGCTAATTTGGGCGTAATCGCACTTATTCAAGCCCCGTAACCCTCAACGCGCAAGAATTCCAAGTCATCAAAGTCACCAAAAGTAGGGTTGTGGCATATCAAAATGTAGCTGAGATCATTTCGAACGACATAAGTTGGTCCAAAAATTCCAAAAAAGCGACGGTTTTCCCAATATTTGATGAAATCGCTTAATCAAGGGGCATAACTCTTACCCACTAAAATTTTCAAAGTTGCAAAAATAGGGTTGTGACCCATCTAATTGCTCCTGGGACCATCACGAAGAACTTTTATCCATTTCCGAAGACCAAAAAAGTGCCGGTTTTCGCTAATTTGGGCGTAATCGCACTTATTCAAGCCCCGTAACCCTCAACGCGCAAGAATTCCAAGTCATCAAAGTCACCAAAAGTAGGGTTGTGGCATATCAAAATGTAGCTGAGATCATTTCGAACGACATAAGTTGGTCCAAAAATTCCAAAAAAGCGACGGTTTTCCCAATATTTGATGAAATCGCTTAATCAAGGGGCATAACTCTTACCCACTAAAATTTTCAAAGTTGCAAAAATAGGGTTGTGACCCATCTAATTGCTCCTGGGACCATCACGAAGAACTTTTATCCATTTCCGAAGACCAAAAAAGTGCCGGTTTTCGCTAATTTGGGCGTAATCGCACTTATTCAAGCCCCGTAACCCTCAACGCGCAAGAATTCTAAGTCATCAAAGTCACCAAAAGTAGGGTTGTGGCATATCAAAATGTAGCTGAGATCATTTCGAACGACATAAGTTGGTCCAAAAATTCCAAAAAAGCGACGGTTTTCCCAATATTTGATGAAATCGCTTAATCAAGGGGCATAACTCTTACCCACTAAAATTTTCAAAGTTGCAAAAATAGGGTTGTGACCCATCTAATTGCTCCTGGGACCATCACGAAGAACTTTTATCCATTTCCGAAGACCAAAAAAGTGCCGGTTTTCGCTAATTTGGGCGTAATCGCACTTATTCAAGCCCCGTAACCCTCAACGCGCAAGAATTCCAAGTCATCAAAGTCACCAAAAGTAGGGTTGTGGCATATCAAAATGTAGCTGAGATCATTTCGAACGACATAAGTTGGTCCAAAAATTCCAAAAAAGCGACGGTTTTCCCAATATTTGATGAAATCGCTTAATCAAGGGGCATAACTCTTACCCACTAAAATTTTCAAAGTTGCAAAAATAGGGTTGTGACCCATCTAATTGCTCCTGGGACCATCACGAAGAACTTTTATCCATTTCCGAAGACCAAAAAAGTGCCGGTTTTCGCTAATTTGGGCGTAATCGCACTTATTCAAGCCCCGTAACCCTCAACGCGCAAGAATTCCAAGTCATCAAAGTCACCAAAAGTAGGGTTGTGGCATATCAAAATGTAGCTGAGATCATTTCGAACGACATAAGTTGGTCCAAAAATTCCAAAAAAGCGACGGTTTTCCCAATATTTGATGAAATCGCTTAATCAAGGGGCATAACTCTTACCCACTAAAATTTTCAAAGTTGCAAAAATAGGGTTGTGACCCATCTAATTGCTCCTGGGACCATCACGAAGAACTTTTATCCATTTCCGAAGACCAAAAAAGTGCCGGTTTTCGCTAATTTGGGCGTAATCGCACTTATTCAAGCCCCGTAACCCTCAACGCGCAAGAATTCCAAGTCATCAAAGTCACCAAAAGTAGGGTTGTGGCATATCAAAATGTAGCTGAGATCATTTCGAACGACATAAGTTGGTCCAAAAATTCCAAAAAAGCGACGGTTTTCCCAATATTTGATGAAATCGCTTAATCAAGGGGCATAACTCTTACCCACTAAAATTTTCAAAGTTGCAAAAATAGGGTTGTGACCCATCTAATTGCTCCTGGGACCATCACGAAGAACTTTTATCCATTTCCGAAGACCAAAAAAGTGCCGGTTTTCGCTAATTTGGGCGTAATCGCACTTATTCAAGCCCCGTAACCCTCAACGCGCAAGAATTCCAAGTCATCAAAGTCACCAAAAGTAGGGTTGTGGCATATCAAAATGTAGCTGAGATCATTTCGAACGACATAAGTTGGTCCAAAAATTCCAAAAAAGCGACGGTTTTCCCAATATTTGATGAAATCGCTTAATCAAGGGGCATAACTCTTACCCACTAAAATTTTCAAAGTTGCAAAAATAGGGTTGTGACCCATCTAATTGCTCCTGGGACCATCACGAAGAACTTTTATCCATTTCCGAAGACCAAAAAAGTGCCGGTTTTCGCTAATTTGGGCGTAATCGCACTTATTCAAGCCCCGTAACCCTCAACGCGCAAGAATTCCAAGTCATCAAAGTCACCAAAAGTAGGGTTGTGGCATATCAAAATGTAGCTGAGATCATTTCGAACGACATAAGTTGGTCCAAAAATTCCAAAAAAAGCGACGGTTTTCCCCATATTTGATGAAATCGCTTAATCAAGGGGCATAACTCTTACCCACTAAAATTTTAAAAGTTGCAAAAATAGGGTTGTGACCCATCTAATTGCTCCTGGGACCATCACGAAGAACTTTTATCCATTTCCGAAGACCAAAAAAGTGCCGGTTTTCGCTAATTTGGGCGTAATCGCACTTATTCAAGCCCCGTAACCCTCAACGCGCAAGAATTCCAAGTCATCAAAGTCACCAAAAGTAGGGTTGTGGCATATCAAACTGTAGCTGAGATCATTTCGAACGACATAAGTTGGTCCAAAAATTCCAAAAAAGCGACGGTTTTCCCAATATTTGATGAAATCGCTTAATCAAGGGGCATAACTCTTACCCACTAAAATTTTCAAAGTTGCAAAAATAGGGTTGTGACCCATCTAATTGCTCCTGGGACCATCACGAGGAACTTTTATCCATTTCCAAAGACCAAAAAAGTGCCGGTTTTCGCTAATTTGGGCGTAATCGCACTTATTCAAGCCCCGTAACCCTCAACGCGCAAGAATTCCAAGTCATCAAACTCACCAAAAGTAGGGTTGTGGCATATCAAAATGTAGCTGAGATCATTTCGAACGACATAAGTTGGTCCAAAAATTCCAAAAAAGCGACGGTTTTCCCAATATTTGATGAAATCACTTAATCAAGGGGCATAACTCTTACCCACTAAAATTTTCAAAGTTGCAAAAATAGGGTTGTGACCCATCTAATTGCTCCTGGGACCATCACGAAGAACTTTTATCCATTTCCGAAGACCAAAAAAGTGCCGGTTTTCGCTAATTTGGGCGTAATCGCACTTATTCAAGCCCCGTAACCCTCAACGCGCAAGAATTCCAAGTCATCAAAGTCACCAAAAGTAGGGTTGTGGCATATCAAAATGTAGCTGAGATCATTTCGAACGACATAAGTTGGTCCAAAAATTCCAAAAAAGCAACGGTTTTCCCAATATTTGATGAAATCGCTTAATCAAGGGGCATAACTCTTACCCACTAAAATTTTCAAAGTTGCAAAAATAGGGTTGTGACCCATCTAATTGCTCCTGGGACCATCACGAAGAACTTTTATCCATTTCCGAAGACCAAAAAAGTGCCGGTTTTCGCTAATTTGGGCGTAATCGCACTTATTCAAGCCCCGTAACCCTCAATGCGCAAGAATTCCAAGTCATCAAAGTCACCAAAAGTAGGGTTGTGGCATATCAAAATGTAGCTGAGATCATTTCGAACGACATAAGTTGGTCCAAAAATTCCAAAAAAGCGACGGTTTTCCCAATATTTGATGAAATCGCTTAATCAAGGGGCATAACTCTTACCCACTAAAATTTTCAAAGTTGCAAAAATAGGGTTGTGACCCATCTAATTGCTCCTGGGACCATCACGAAGAACTTTTATCCATTTCCGAAGACCAAAAAAGTGCCGGTTTTCGCTAATTTGGGCGTAATCGCACTTATTCAAGCCCCGTAACCCTCAACGCGCAAGAATTCCAAGTCATCAAAGTCACCAAAAGTAGGGTTGTGGCATATCAAAATGTAGCTGAGATCATTTCGAACGACATAAGTTGGTCCAAAAATTCCAAAAAAGCGACGGTTTTCCCAATATTTGATGAAATCGCTTAATCAAGGGGCATAACTCTTACCCACTAAAATTTTCAAAGTTGCAAAAATAGGGTTGTGACCCATCTAATTGCTCCTTGGACCATCACGAAGAACTTTTATCCATTTCCGAAGACCAAAAAAGTGCCGGTTTTCGCTAATTTGGGCGTAATCGCACTTATTCAAGCCCCGTAACCCTCAACGCGCAAGAATTCCAAGTCATCAAAGTCACCAAAAGTAGGATTGTGGCACATCAAAATGTAGCTGAGATCATTTCGAACGACATAAGTTGGTCCAAAAATTCCAAAAAAGCGACGGTTTTCCCAATATTTGATGAAATCGCTTAATCAAGGGGCATAACTCTTACCCACTAAAATTTTCAAAGTTGCAAAAATAGGGTTGTGACCCATCTAATTGCTCCTGGGACCATCACAAAGAACTTTTATCCATTTCCGAAGACCAAAAAAGTGCCGGTTTTCGCTAATTTGGGCGTAATCGCACTTATTCAAGCCCCGTAACCCTCAACGCGCAAGAATTCCAAGTCATCAAAGTCACCAAAAGTAGGGTTGTGGCATATCAAAATGTAGCTGAGATCATTTCGAACGACATAAGTTGGTCCAAAAATTCCAAAAAAGCGACGGTTTTCCCAATATTTGATGAAATCGCTTAATCAAGGGGCATAACTCTTACCCACTAAAATTTTCAAAGTTGCAAAAATAGGGTTGTGACCCATCTAATTGCTCCTGGGACCATCACAAAGAACTTTTATCCATTTCCGAAGACCAAAAAAGTGCCGGTTTTCGCTAATTTGGGCGTAATCGCACTTATTCAAGCCCCGTAACCCTCAACGCGCAAGAATTCCAAGTCATCAAAGTCACCAAAAGTAGGGTTGTGGCATATCAAAATGTAGCTGAGATCATTTCGAACGACATAAGTTGGTCCAAAAATTCCAAAAAAGCGACGGTTTTCCCAATATTTGATGAAATCCCTTAATCAAGGGGCATAACTCTTACCCACTAAAATTTTCAAAGTTGCAAAAATAGGGTTGTGACCCATCTAATTGCTCCTGGGACCATCACGAAGAACTTTTATCCATTTCCGAAGACCAAAAAAGTGCCGGTTTTCGCTAATTTGGGCGTAATCACACTTATTCAAGCCCCGTAACTCTCAACGCGCAAGAATTCTAAGTCATCAAAGTCACCAAAAGTAGGGTTGTGGCATATCAAAATGTAGCTGAGATCATTTCGACAACATAAGTTGGTCCAAAAATTCCAAAAAAGCGACGGTTTTCCCAATATTTGATGAAATCGCTTAATCAAGGGGCATAACTCTTACCCACTAAAATTTTCAAAGTTGCAAAAATAGGGTTGTGACCCATCTAATTGCTCCTGGGACCATCACGAAGAACTTTTATCCATTTCCGAAGACCAAAAAAGTGCCGGTTTTCGCTAATTTGGGCGTAATCGCACTTATTCAAGCCCCGTAACCCTCAACGCGCAAGAATTCTAAGTCATCAAAGTCACCAAAAGTAGGGTTGTGGCATATCAAAATGTAGCTGAGATCATTTCGAACGACATAAGTTGGTCCAAAAATTCCAAAAAAGCGACGGTTTTCCCAATATTTGATGAAATCGCTTAATCAAGGGGCATAACTCTTACCCACTAAAATTTTCAAAGTTGCAAAAATAGGGTTGTGACCCATCTAATTGCTCCTGGGACCATCACGAAGAACTTTTATCCATTTCCGAAGACCAAAAAAGTGCCGGTTTTCGCTAATTTGGGCGTAATCGCACTTATTCAAGCCCCGTAACCCTCAACGCGCAAGAATTCCAAGTCATCAAAGTCACCAAAAGTAGGGTTGTGGCATATCAAAATGTAGCTGAGATCATTTCGAACGACATAAGTTGGTCCAAAAATTCCAAAAAAGCGACGGTTTTCCCAATATTTGATGAAATCGCTTAATCAAGGGGCATAACTCTTACCCACTAAAATTTTCAAAGTTGCAAAAATAGGGTTGTGACCCATCTAATTGCTCCTGGGACCATCACGAAGAACTTTTATCCATTTCCGAAGACCAAAAAAGTGCCGGTTTTCGCTAATTTGGGCGTAATCGCACTTATTCAAGCCTCGTAACCCTCAACGCGCAAGAATTCCAAGTCATCAAAGTCACCAAAAGTAGGGTTGTGGCATATCAAAATGTAGCTGAGATCATTTCGAACGACATAAGTTGGTCCAAAATTCCAAAAAAGCGACGGTTTTCCCAATATTTGATGAAATCGCTTAATCAAGGGGCATAACTCTTACCCACTAAAATTTTCAAAGTTGCAAAAATAGGGTTGTGACCCATCTAATTGCTCCTGGGACCATCACGAAGAACTTTTATCCATTTCCGAAGACCAAAAAAGTGCCGGTTTTCGCTAATTTGGGCGTAATCGCACTTATTCAAGCCCCGTAACCCTCAACTCGCAAGAATTCCAAGTCATCAAAGTCACCAAAAGTAGGGTTGTGGCATATCAAAATGTAGCTGAGATCATTTCGAACGACATAAGTTGGTCCAAAAATTCCAAAAAAGCGACGGTTTTCCCAATATTTGATGAAATCGCTTAATCAAGGGGCATAACTCTTACCCACTAAAATTTTCAAAGTTGCAAAAATAGGGTTGTGACCCATCTAATTGCTCCTGGGACCATCACGAAGAACTTTTATCCATTTCCGAAGACCAAAAAAGTGCCGGTTTTCGCTAATTTGGGCGTAATCGCACTTATTCAAGCCCCGTAACCCTCAACGCGCAAGAATTCCAAGTCATCAAAGTCACCAAAAGTAGGGTTGTGGCATATCAAAATGTAGCTGAGATCATTTCGAACGACATAAGTTGGTCCAAAAATTCCAAAAAAGCGACGGTTTTCCCAATATTTGATGAAATCGCTTAATCAAGGGGCATAACTCTTACCCACTAAAATTTTCAAAGTTGCAAAAATAGGGTTGTGACCCATCTAATTGCTCCTGGGACCATCACGAAGAACTTTTATCCATTTCCGAAGACCAAAAAAGTGCCGGTTTTCGCTAATTTGGGCGTAATCGCACTTATTCAAGCCCCGTAACCCTCAACTCGCAAGAATTCCAAGTCATCAAAGTCACCAAAAGTAGGGTTGTGGCATATCAAAATGTAGCTGAGATCATTTCGAACGACATAAGTTGGTCCAAAAATTCCAAAAAAGCGACGGTTTTCCCAATATTTGATGAAATCGCTTAATCAAGGGGCATAACTCTTACCCACTAAAATTTTCAAAGTTGCAAAAATAGGGTTGTGACCCATCTAATTGCTCCTGGGACCATCACGAAGAACTTTTATCCATTTCCGAAGACCAAAAAAGTGCCGGTTTTCGCTAATTTGGGCGTAATCGCACTTATTCAAGCCCCGTAACCCTCAACGCGCAAGAATTCCAAGTCATCAAAGTCACCAAAAGTAGGGTTGTGGCATATCAAAATGTAGCTGAGATCATTTCGAACGACATAAGTTGGTCCAAAAATTCCAAAAAAGCGACGGTTTTCCCAATATTTGATGAAATCGCTTAATCAAGGGGCATAACTCTTACCCACTAAAATTTTCAAAGTTGCAAAAATAGGGTTGTGACCCATCTAATTGCTCCTGGGACCATCACGAAGAACTTTTATCCATTTCCGAAGACCAAAAAAGTGCCGGTTTTCGCTAATTTGGGCGTAATCGCACTTATTCAAGCCCCGTAACCCTCAACGCGCAAGAATTCTAAGTCATCAAAGTCACCAAAAGTAGGGTTGTGGCATATCAAAATGTAGCTGAGATCATTTCGAACGACATAAGTTGGTCCAAAAATTCCAAAAAAGCGACGGTTTTCCCAATATTTGATGAAATCGCTTAATCAAGGGGCATAACTCTTACCCACTAAAATTTTCAAAGTTGCAAAAATAGGGTTGTGACCCATCTAATTGCTCCTGGGACCATCACGAAGAACTTTTATCCATTTCCGAAGACCAAAAAAGTGCCGGTTTTCGCTAATTTGGGCGTAATCGCACTTATTCAAGCCCCGTAACCCTCAACGCGCAAGAATTCCAAGTCATCAAAGTCACCAAAAGTAGGGTTGTGGCATATCAAAATGTAGCTGAGATCATTTCGAACGACATAAGTTGGTCCAAAAATTCCAAAAAAGCGACGGTTTTCCCAATATTTGATGAAATCGCTTAATCAAGGGGCATAACTCTTACCCACTAAAATTTTCAAAGTTGCAAAAATAGGGTTGTGACCCATCTAATTGCTCCTGGGACCATCACGAAGAACTTTTATCCATTTCCGAAGACCAAAAAAGTGCCGGTTTTCGCTAATTTGGGCGTAATCGCACTTATTCAAGCCCCGTAACCCTCAACGCGCAAGAATTCCAAGTCATCAAAGTCACCAAAAGTAGGGTTGTGGCATATCAAAATGTAGCTGAGATCATTTCGAACGACATAAGTTGGTCCAAAAATTCCAAAAAAGCGACGGTTTTCCCCATATTTGATGAAATCGCTTAATCAAGGGGCATAACTCTTACCCACTAAAATTTTAAAAGTTGCAAAAATAGGGTTGTGACCCATCTAATTGCTCCTGGGACCATCACGAAGAACTTTTATCCATTTCCGAAGACCAAAAAAGTGCCGGTTTTCGCTAATTTGGGCGTAATCGCACTTATTCAAGCCCCGTAACCCTCAACGCGCAAGAATTCCAAGTCATCAAAGTCACCAAAAGTAGGGTTGTGGCATATCAAAATGTAGCTGAGATCATTTCGAACGACATTAGTTGGTCCAAAAATTCCAAAAAAGCGACGGTTTTCCCAATATTTGATGAAATCGCTTAATCAAGGGGCATAACTCTTACCCACTAAAATTTTCAAAGTTGCAAAAATAGGGTTGTGACCCATCTAATTGCTCCTGGGACCATCACGAGGAACTTTTATCCATTTCCGAAGACCAAAAAAGTGCCGGTTTTCGCTAATTTGGGCGTAATCGCACTTATTCAAGCCCCGTAACCCTCAACGCGCAAGAATTCCAAGTCATCAAACTCACCAAAAGTAGGGTTGTGGCATATCAAAATGTAGCTGAGATCATTTCGAACGACATAAGTTGGTCCAAAAATTCCAAAAAAGCGACGGTTTTCCCAATATTTGATGAAATCGCTTAATCAAGGGGCATAACTCTTACCCACTAAAATTTTCAAAGTTGCAAAAATAGGGTTGTGACCCATCTAATTGCTCCTGGGACCATCACGAAGAACTTTTATCCATTTCCGAAGACCAAAAAAGTGCCGGTTTTCGCTAATTTGGGCGTAATCGCACTTATTCAAGCCCCGTAACCCTCAACGCGCAAGAATTCCAAGTCATCAAAGTCACCAAAAGTAGGGTTGTGGCATATCAAAATGTAGCTGAGATCATTTCGAACGACATAAGTTGGTCCAAAAATTCCAAAAAAGCGACGGTTTTCCCAATATTTGATGAAATCGCTTAATCAAGGGGCATAACTCTTACCCACTAAAATTTTCAAAGTTGCAAAAATAGGGTTGTGACCCATCTAATTGCTCCTGGGACCATCACGAAGAACTTTTATCCATTTCCGAAGACCAAAAAAGTGCCGGTTTTCGCTAATTTGGGCGTAATCGCACTTATTCAAGCCCCGTAACCCTCAACGCGCAAGAATTCCAAGTCATCAAAGTCACCAAAAGTAGGGTTGTGGCATATCAAAATGTAGCTGAGATCATTTCGAACGACATAAGTTGGTCCAAAAATTCCAAAAAAGCGACGGTTTTCCCAATATTTGATGAAATCGCTTAATCAAGGGGCATAACTCTTACCCACTAAAATTTTCAAAGTTGCAAAAATAGGGTTGTGACCCATCTAATTGCTCCTGGGACCATCACGAAGAACTTTTATCCATTTCCGAAGACCAAAAAAGTGCCGGTTTTCGCTAATTTGGGCGTAATCGCACTTATTCAAGCCCCGTAACCCTCAACGCGCAAGAATTCCAAGTCATCAAAGTCACCAAAAGTAGGGTTGTGGCATATCAAAATGTAGCTGAGATCATTTCGAACGACATAAGTTGGTCCAAAAATTCCAAAAAAGCGACGGTTTTCCCAATATTTGATGAAATCGCTTAATCAAGGGGCATAACTCTTACCCACTAAAATTTTCAAAGTTGCAAAAATAGGGTTGTGACCCATCTAATTGCTCCTGGGACCATCACGAAGAACTTTTATCCATTTCCGAAGACCAAAAAAGTGCCGGTTTTCGCTAATTTGGGCGTAATCGCACTTATTCAAGCCCCGTAACCCTCAACGCGCAAGAATTCGAAGTCATCAAAGTCACCAAAAGTAGGGTTGTGGCATATCAAAATGTAGCTGAGATCATTTCGAACGACATAAGTTGGTCCAAAAATTCCAAAAAAGCGACGGTTTTCCCAATATTTGATGAAATCGCTTAATCAAGGGGCATAACTCTTACCCACTAAAATTTTCAAAGTTGCAAAAATAGGGTTGTGACCCATCTAATTGCTCCTGGGACCATCACGAAGAACTTTTATCCATTTCCGAAGACCAAAAAAGTGCCGGTTTTCGCTAATTTGGGCGTAATCGCACTTATTCAAGCCCCGTAACCCTCAACGCGCAAGAATTCCAAGTCATCAAAGTCACCAAAAGTAGGGTTGTGGCATATCAAAATGTAGCTGAGATCATTTCGAACGACATAAGTTGGTCCAAAAATTCCAAAAAAGCGACGGTTTTCCCAATATTTGATGAAATCGCTTAATCAAGGGGCATAACTCTTACCCACTAAAATTTTCAGAGTTGCAAAAATAGGGTTGTGACCCATCTAATTGCTCCTGGGACCATCACGAGGAACTTTTATCCATTTCCGAAGACCAAAAAAGTGCCGGTTTTCGCTAATTTGGGCGTAATCGCACTTATTCAAGCCCCGTAACCCTCAACGCGCAAGAATTCCAAGTCATCAAACTCACCAAAAGTAGGGTTGTGGCATATCAAAATGTAGCTGAGATCATTTCGAACGACATAAGTTGGTCCAAAAATTCCAAAAAAGCAACGGTTTTCCCAATATTTGATGAAATCGCTTAATCAAGGGGCATAACTCTTACCCACTAAAATTTTCAAAGTTGCAAAAATAGGGTTGTGACCCATCTAATTGCTCCTGGGACCATCACGAAGAACTTTTATCCATTTCCGAAGACCAAAAAAGTGCCGGTTTTCGCTAATTTGGGCGTAATCGCACTTATTCAAGCCCCGTAACCCTCAACGCGCAAGAATTCCAAGTCATCAAAGTCACCAAAAGTAGGATTGTGGCACATCAAAATGTAGCTGAGATCATTTCGAACGACATAAGTTGGTCCAAACATTCCAAAAAAGCGACGGTTTTCCCAATATTTGATGAAAACGCTTAATCAAGGGGCATAACTCTTTCCCACTAAAATTTTCAAAGTTGCAAAAATAGGGTTGTGACCCATCTAATTGCTCCTGGGACCATCACGAAGAACTTTTATCCATTTCCGAAGACCAAAAAAGTGCCGGTTTTCGCTAATTTGGGCGTAATCGCACTTATTCAAGCCCCGTAACCCTCAACGCGCAAGAATTCCAAGTCATCAAAGTCACCAAAAGTAGGGTTGTGGCATATCAAAATGTAGCTGAGATCATTTCGAACGACATAAGTTGGTCCAAAAATTCGAAAAAAGCGACGGTTTTCCCAATATTTGATGAAATCGCTTAACCAAGGGGCATAACTCTTACCCACTAAAATTTTCAAAGTTGCAAAAATAGGGTTGTGACCCATCTAATTGCTCCTGGGACCATCACGAAGAACTTTTATCCATTTCCGAAGACCAAAAAAGTGCCGGTTTTCGCTAATTTGGGCGTAATCGCACTTATTCAAGCCCCGTAACCCTCAACGCGCAAGAATTCCAAGTCATCAAAGTCACCAAAAGTAGGGTTGTGGCATATCAAAATGTAGCTGAGATCATTTCGAACGACATAAGTTGGTCCAAAAATTCCAAAAAAGCGACGGTTTTCCCAATATTTGATGAAATCCCTTAATCAAGGGGCATAACTCTTACCCACTAAAATTTTCAAAGTTGCAAAAATAGGGTTGTGACCCATCTAATTGCTCCTGGGACCATCACGAAGAACTTTTATCCATTTCCGAAGACCAAAAAAGTGCCGGTTTTCGCTAATTTGGGCGTAATCGCACTTATTCAAGCCCCGTAACCCTCAACGCGCAAGAATTCTAAGTCATCAAAGTCACCAAAAGTAGGGTTGTGGCATATCAAAATGTAGCTGAGATCATTTCGAACGACATAAGTTGGTCCAAAAATTCCAAAAAAGCGACGGTTTTCCCAATATTTGATGAAATCGCTTAATCAAGGGGCATAACTCTTACCCACTAAAATTTTCAAAGTTGCAAAAATAGGGTTGTGACCCATCTAATTGCTCCTGGGACCATCACGAAGAACTTTTATCCATTTCCGAAGACCAAAAAAGTGCCGGTTTTCGCTAATTTGGGCGTAATCGCACTTATTCAAGCCCCGTAACCCTCAACGCGCAAGAATTCCAAGTCATCAAAGTCACCAAAAGTAGGGTTGTGGCATATCAAAATGTAGCTGAGATCATTTCGAACGACATAAGTTGGTCCAAAAATTCCAAAAAAGCGACGGTTTTCCCAATATTTGATGAAATCGCTTAATCAAGGGGCATAACTCTTACCCACTAAAATTTTCAAAGTTGCAAAAATAGGGTTGTGACCCATCTAATTGCTCCTGGGACCATCACGAAGAACTTTTATCCATTTCCGAAGACCAAAAAAGTGCCGGTTTTCGCTAATTTGGGCGTAATCGCACTTATTCAAGCCCCGTAACCCTCAACGCGCAAGAATTCCAAGTCATCAAAGTCACCAAAAGTAGGGTTGTGGCATATCAAAATGTAGCTGAGATCATTTCGAACGACATAAGTTGGTCCAAAAATTCCAAAAAAGCGACGGTTTTCCCAATATTTGATGAAATCGCTTAATCAAGGGGCATAACTCTTACCCACTAAAATTTTCAAAGTTGCAAAAATAGGGTTGTGACCCATCTAATTGCTCCTGGGACCATCACGAAGAACTTTTATCCATTTCCGGAGACCAAAAAAGTGCCGGTTTTCGCTAATTTGGGCGTAATCGCACTTATTCAAGCCCCGTAACCCTCAACGCGCAAGAATTCTAAGTCATCAAAGTCACCAAAAGTAGGGTTGTGGCATATCAAAATGTAGCTGAGATCATTTCGAACGACATAAGTTGGTCCAAAAATTCCAAAAAAGCGACGGTTTTCCCAATATTTGATGAAATCGCTTAATCAAGGGGCATAACTCTTACCCACTAAAATTTTCAAAGTTGCAAAAATAGGGTTGTGACCCATCTAATTGCTCCTGGGACCATCACGAAGAACTTTTATCCATTTCCGAAGACCAAAAAAGTGCCGGTTTTCGCAAATTTGGGCGTAATCGCACTTATTCAAGCCCCGTAACCCTCAACGCGCAAGAATTCCAAGTCATCAAAGTCACCAAAAGTAGGGTTGTGGCATATCAAAATGTAGCTGAGATCATTTCGAACGACATAAGTTGGTCCAAAAATTCCAAAAAAGCGACGGTTTTCCCCATATTTGATGAAATCGCTTAATCAAGGGGCATAACTCTTACCCACTAAAATTTTAAAAGTTGCAAAAATAGGGTTGTGACCCATCTAATTGCTCCTGGGACCATCACGAAGAACTTTTATCCATTTCCGAAGACCAAAAAAGTGCCGGTTTTCGCTAATTTGGGCGTAATCGCACTTATTCAAGCCCCGTAACCCTCAACGCGCAAGAATTCCAAGTCATCAAAGTCACCAAAAGTAGGGTTGTGGCATATCAAAATGTAGCTGAGATCATTTCGAACGACATTAGTTGGTCCAAAAATTCCAAAAAAGCGACGGTTTTCCCAATATTTGATGAAATCGCTTAATCAAGGGGCATAACTCTTACCCACTAAAATTTTCAAAGTTGCAAAAATAGGGTTGTGACCCATCTAATTACTCCTGGGACCATCACGAGGAACTTTTATCCATTTCCGAAGACCAAAAAAGTGCCGGTTTTCGCTAATTTGGGCGTAATCGCACTTATTCAAGCCCCGTAACCCTCAACGCGCAAGAATTCCAAGTCATCAAAGTCACCAAAAGTAGGGTTGTGGCATATCAAAATGTAGCTGAGATCATTTCGAACGACATAAGTTGGTCCAAAAATTCCAAAAAAGCGACGGTTTTCCCAATATTTGATGAAATCGCTTAATCAAGGGGCATAACTCTTACCCACTAAAATTTTCAAAGTTGCAAAAATAGGGTTGTGACCCATCTAATTGCTCCTGGGACCATCACGAAGAACTTTTATCCATTTCCGAAGACCAAAAAAGTGCCGGTTTTCGCTAATTTGGGCGTAATCGCACTTATTCAAGCCCCGTAACCCTCAACGCGCAAGAATTCCAAGTCATCAAAGTCACCAAAAGTAGGGTTGTGGCATATCAAAATGTAGCTGAGATCATTTCGAACGACATAAGTTGGTCCAAAAATTCCAAAAAAGCGACGGTTTTCCCAATATTTGATGAAATCGCTTAATCAAGGGGCATAACTCTTACCCACTAAAATTTTCAAAGTTGCAAAAATAGGGTTGTGACCCATCTAATTGCTCCTGGGACCATCACAAAGAACTTTTATCCATTTCCGAAGACCAAAAAAGTGCCGGTTTTCGCTAATTTGGGCGTAATCGCACTTATTCAAGCCCCGTAACCCTCAACGCGCAAGAATTCCAAGTCATCAAAGTCACCAAAAGTAGGGTTGTGGCATATCAAAATGTAGCTGAGATCATTTCGAACGACATAAGTTGGTCCAAAAATTCCAAAAAAGCGACGGTTTTCCCAATATTTGATGAAATCGCTTAATCAAGGGGCATAACTCTTACCCACTAAAATTTTCAAAGTTGCAAAAATAGGGTTGTGACCCATCTAATTGCTCTTGGGACCATCACGAAGAACTTTTATCCATTTCCGAAGACCAAAAAAGTGCCGGTTTTCGCTAATTTGGGCGTAATCGCACTTATTCAAGCCCCGTAACCCTCAACGCGCAAGAATTCCAAGTCATCAAAGTCACCAAAAGTAGGGTTGTGGTATATCAAAATGTAGCTGAGATCATTTCGAACGACATAAGTTGGTCCAAAAATTCCAAAAAAGCGACGGTTTTCCCAATATTTGATGAAATCGCTTAATCAAGGGGCATAACTCTTACCCACTAAAATTTTCAAAGTTGCAAAAATAGGGTTGTGACCCATCTAATTGCTCCTGGGACCATCACGAAGAACTTTTATCCATTTCCGAAGACCAAAAAAGTGCCGGTTTTCGCTAATTTGGGCGTAATCGCACTTATTCAAGCCCCGTAACCCTCAAGTCACCAAAAGTAGGGTTGTGGTATATCAAAATGTAGCTGAGATCATTTCGAACGACATAAGTTGGTCCAAAAATTCCAAAAAAGCGACGGTTTTCCCAATATTTGATGAAATCGCTTAATCAAGGGGCATAACTCTTACCCACTAAAATTTTCAAAGTTGCAAAAATAGGGTTGTGACCCATCTAATTGCTCCTGGGACCATCACAAAGAACTTTTATCCATTTCCGAAGACCAAAAAAGTGCCGGTTTTCGCTAATTTGGGCGTAATCGCACTTATTCAAGCCCCGTAACCCTCAACGCGCAAGAATTCCAAGTCATCAAAGTCACCAAAAGTAGGGTTGTGGTATATCAAAATGTAGCTGAGATCATTTCGAACGACATAAGTTGGTCCAAAAATTCCAAAAAAGCGACGGTTTTCCCAATATTTGATGAAATCGCTTAATCAAGGGGCATAACTCTTACCCACTAAAATTTTCAAAGTTGCAAAAATAGGGTTGTGACCCATCTAATTGCTCCTGGGACCATCACGAAGAACTTTTATCCATTTCCGAAGACCAAAAAAGTGCCGGTTTTCGCTAATTTGGGCGTTATCGCACTTATTCAAGCCCCGTAACCCTCAACGCGCAAGAATTCCAAGTCATCAAAGTCACCAAAAGTAGGGTTGTGGTATATCAAAATGTAGCTGAGATCATTTCGAACGACATAAGTTGGTCCAAAAATTCCAAAAAAGCGACGGTTTTCCCAATATTTGATGAAATCGCTTAATCAAGGGGCATAACTCTTACCCACTAAAATTTTCAAAGTTGCAAAAATAGGGTTGTGACCCATCTAATTGCTCCTGGGACCATCACGAAGAACTTTTATCCATTTCCGAAGACCAAAATAGTGCCGTTTTTAGCTAATTTGGGCGTAATCGCACTTATTCAAGCCCCGTAACCCTCAACGCGCAAGAATTCCAAGTCATCAAAGTCACCAAAAGTAGGGTTGTGGTATATCAAAATGTAGCTGAGATCATTTCGAACGACATAAGTTGGTCCAAAAATTCCAAAAAAGCAACGGTTTTCCCAATATTTGATGAAATCGCTTAATCAAGGGGCATAACTCTTACCCACTAAAATTTTCAAAGTTGCAAAAATAGGGTTGTGACCCATCTAATTGCTCCTGGGACCATCACGAAGAACTTTTATCCATTTCCGAAGACCAAAAAAAGTGCCGGTTTTCGCTAATTTGGGCGTAATCGCACTTATTCAAGCCCCGTAACCCTCAACACGCAAGAATTCCAAGTCATCAAAGTCACCAAAAGTATGGTTGTGGTATATCAAAATGTAGCTGAGATCATTTCGAACGACATAAGTTGGTCCAAAAATTCCAAAAAAGCGACGGTTTTCCCAATATTTGATGAAATCGCTTAATCAAGGGGCATAACTCTTACCCACTAAAATTTTCAAAGTTGCAAAAATAGGGTTGTGACCCATCTAATTTCTCCTGGGACCATCACGAAGAACTTTTATCCATTTCCGAAGACCAAAAAAGTGCCGGTTTTCGCTAATTTGGGCGTAATCGCACTTATTCAAGCCCCGTAACCCTCAACGCGCAAGAATTCCAAGTCATCAAAGTCACCAAAAGTAGGGTTGTGGTATATCAAAATGTAGCTGAGATCATTTCGAACGACATAAGTTGGTCCAAAAATTCCAAAAAAGCGACGGTTTTCCCAATATTTGATGAAATCGCTTAATCAAGGGGCATAACTCTTACCCACTAAAATTTTCAAAGTTGCAAAAATAGGGTTGTGACCCATCTAATTGCTCCTGGGACCATCACGAAGAACTTTTATCCATTTCCGAAGACCAAAAAAGTGCCGGTTTTCGCTAATTTGGGCGTAATCGCACTTATTCAAGCCCCGTAACCCTCAACGCGCAAGAATTCCAAGTCATCAAAGTCACCAAAAGTATGGTTGTGGTATATCAAAATGTAGCTGAGATCATTTCGAACGACATAAGTTGGTCCAAAAATTCCAAAAAAGCAACGGTTTTCCCAATATTTGATGAAATCGCTTAATCAAGGGGCATAACTCTTACCCACTAAAATTTTCAAAGTTGCAAAAATAGGGTTGTGACCCATCTAATTGCTCCTGGGACCATCACGAAGAACTTTTATCCATTTCCGAAGACCAAAAAAGTGCCGGTTTTCGCTAATTTTGGCGTAATCGCACTTATTCAAGCCCCGTAACCCTCAACGCGCAAGAATTCCAAGTCATCAAAGTCACCAAAAGTAGGGTTGTGGTATATCAAAATGTAGCTGAGATCATTTCGAACGACATAAGTTGGTCCAAAAATTCCAAAAAAGCGACGGTTTTCCCAATATTTGATGAAATCGCTTAATCAAGGGGCATAACTCTTACCCACTAAAATTTTCAAAGTTGCAAAAATAGGGTTGTGACCCATCTAATTGCTCCTGGGACCATCACGAAGAACTTTTATCCATTTCCGAAGACCAAAAAAGTGCCGGTTTTCGCTAATTTGGGCGTAATCGCACTTATTCAAGCCCCGTAACCCTCAACGCGCAAGAATTCCAAGTCATCAAAGTCACCAAAAGTAGGGTTGTGGTATATCAAAATGTAGCTGAGATCATTTCGAACGACATAAGTTGGTCCAAAAATTCCAAAAAAGCAACGGTTTTCCCAATATTTGATGAAATCGCTTAATCAAGGGGCATAACTCTTACCCACTAAAATTTTCAAAGTTGCAAAAATAGGGTTGTGACCCATCTAATTGCTCCTGGGACCATCACGAAGAACTTTTATCCATTTCCGAAGACCAAAAAAGTGCCGGTTTTCGCTAATTTGGGCGTAATCGCACTTATTCAAGCCCCGTAACCCTCAACGCGCAAGAATTCCAAGTCATCAAAGTCACCAAAAGTATGGTTGTGGTATATCAAAATGTAGCTGAGATCATTTCGAACGACATAAGTTGGTCCAAAAATTCCAAAAAAGCAACGGTTTTCCCAATATTTGATGAAATCGCTTAATCAAGGGGCATAACTCTTACCCACTAAAATTTTCAAAGTTGCAAAAATAGGGTTGTGACCAATCTAATTGCTCCTGGGACCATCACGAAGAACTTTTATCCATTTCCGAAGACCAAAATAGTGCCGTTTTTAGCTAATTTGGGCGTAATCGCACTTATTCAAGCCCCGTAACCCTCAACGCGCAAGAATTCCAAGTCATCAAAGTCACCAAAAGTAGGGTTGTGGTATATCAAAATGTAGCTGAGATCATTTCGAACGACATAAGTTGGTCCAAAAATTCCAAAAAAGCGACGGTTTTCCCAATATTTGATGAAATCGCTTAATCAAGGGGCATAACTCTTACCCACTAAAATTTTCAAAGTTGCAAAAATAGGGTTGTGACCCATCTAATTGCTCCTGGGACCATCACAAAGAACTTTTATCCATTTCCGAAGACCAAAAAAGTGCCGGTTTTCGCTAATTTGGGCGTAATCGCACTTATTCAAGCCCCGTAACCCTCAACGCGCAAGAATTCCAAGTCATCAAAGTCACCAAAAGTAGGGTTGTGGTATATCAAAATGTAGCTGAGATCATTTCGAACGACATAAGTTGGTCCAAAAATTCCAAAAAAGCGACGGTTTTCCCAATATTTGATGAAATCGCTTAATCAAGGGGCATAACTCTTACCCACTAAAATTTTCAAAGTTGCAAAAATAGGGTTGTGACCCATCTAATTGCTCCTGGGACCATCACGAAGAACTTTTATCCATTTCCGAAGACCCAAAAAGTGCCGGTTTTCGCTAATTTGGGCGTTATCGCACTTATTCAAGCCCCGTAACCCTCAACGCGCAAGAATTCCAAGTCATCAAAGTCACCAAAAGTAGGGTTATGGTATATCAAAATGTAGCTGAGATCATTTCGAACGACATAAGTTGGTCCAAAAATTCCAAAAAAGCAACGGTTTTCCCAATATTTGATGAAATCGCTTAATCAAGGGGCATAACTCTTACCCACTAAAATTTTCAAAGTTGCAAAAATAGGGTTGTGACCCATCTAATTGCTCCTGGGACCATCACGAAGAACTTTTATCCATTTCCGAAGACCAAAATAGTGCCGTTTTTAGCTAATTTGGGCGTAATCGCACTTATTCAAGCCCCGTAACCCTCAACGCGCAAGAATTCCAAGTCATCAAAGTCACCAAAAGTAGGGTTGTGGTATATCAAAATGTAGCTGAGATCATTTCGAACGACATAAGTTGGTCCAAAAATTCCAAAAAAGCAACGGTTTTCCCAATATTTGATGAAATCGCTTAATCAAGGGGCATAACTCTTACCCACTAAAATTTTCAAAGTTGCAAAAATAGGGTTGTGACCCATCTAATTGCTCCTGGGACCATCACGAAGAACTTTTATCCATTTCCGAAGACCAAAAAAGTGCCGGTTTTCGCTAATTTGGGCGTAATCGCACTTATTCAAGCCCCGTAACCCTCAACGCGCAAGAATTCCAAGTCATCAAAGTCACCAAAAGTATGGTTGTGGTATATCAAAATGTAGCTGAGATCATTTCGAACGACATAAGTTGGTCCAAAAATTCCAAAAAAGCGACGGTTTTCCCAATATTTGATGAAATCGCTTAATCAAGGGGCATAACTCTTACCCACTAAAATTTTCAAAGTTGCAAAAATAGGGTTGTGACCCATCTAATTGCTCCTGGGACCATCACGAAGAACTTTTATCCATTTCCGAAGACCAAAAAAGTGCCGGTTTTCGCTAATTTGGGCGTAATCGCACTTATTCAAGCCCCGTAACCCTCAACGCGCAAGAATTCCAAGTCATCAAAGTCACCAAAAGTATGGTTGTGGTATATCAAAATGTAGCTGAGATCATTTCGAACGACATAAGTTGGTCCAAAAATTCCAAAAAAGCGACGGTTTTCCCAATATTTGATGAAATCGCTTAATCAAGGGGCATAACTCTTACCCACTAAAATTTTCAAAGTTGCAAAAATAGGGTTGTGACCCATCTAATTGCTCCTGGGACCATCACGAAGAACTTTTATCCATTTCCGAAGACCAAAAAAGTGCCGGTTTTCGCTAATTTGGGCGTTATCGCACTTATTCAAGCCCCGTAACCCTCAACGCGCAAGAATTCCAAGTCATCAAAGTCACCAAAAGTAGGGTTATGGTATATCAAAATGTAGCTGAGATCATTTCGAACGACATAAGTTGGTCCAAAAATTCCAAAAAAGCAACGGTTTTCCCAATATTTGATGAAATCGCTTAATCAAGGGGCATAACTCTTACCCACTAAAATTTTCAAAGTTGCAAAAATAGGGTTGTGACCCATCTAATTGCTCCTGGGACCATCACGAAGAACTTTTATCCATTTCCGAAGACCAAAAAAGTGCCGGTTTTCGCTAATTTGGGCGTTATCGCACTTATTCAAGCCCCGTAACCCTCAACGCGCAAGAATTCCAAGTCATCAAAGTCACCAAAAGTAGGGTTATGGTATATCAAAATGTAGCTGAGATCATTTCGAACGACATAAGTTGGTCCAAAAATTCCAAAAAAGCAACGGTTTTCCCAATATTTGATGAAATAGCTTAATCAAGGGGCATAACTCTTACCCACTAAAATTTTCAAAGTTGCAAAAATAGGGTTGTGACCCATCTAATTGCTCCTGGGACCATCACGAAGAACTTTTATCCATTTCCGAAGACCAAAATAGTGCCGTTTTTAGCTAATTTGGGCGTAATCGCACTTATTCAAGCCCCGTAACCCTCAACGCGCAAGAATTCCAAGTCATCAAAGTCACCAAAAGTAGGGTTGTGGTATATCAAAATGTAGCTGAGATCATTTCGAACGACATAAGTTGGTCCAAAAATTCCAAAAAAGCAACGGTTTTCCCAATATTTGATGAAATCGCTTAATCAAGGGGCATAACTCTTACCCACTAAAATTTTCAAAGTTGCAAAAATAGGGTTGTGACCCATCTAATTGCTCCTGGGACCATCACGAAGAACTTTTATCCATTTCCGAAGACCAAAAAAGTGCCGGTTTTCGCTAATTTGGGCGTAATCGCACTTATTCAAGCCCCGTAACCCTCAACGCGCAAGAATTCCAAGTCATCAAAGTCACCAAAAGTATGGTTGTGGTATATCAAAATGTAGCTGAGATCATTTCGAACGACATAAGTTGGTCCAAAAATTCCAAAAAAGCGACGGTTTTCCCAATATTTGATGAAATCGCTTAATCAAGGGGCATAACTCTTACCCACTAAAATTTTCAAAGTTGCAAAAATAGGGTTATGACCCATCTAATTGCTCCTGGGACCATCACGAAGAACTTTTATCCATTTCCGAAGACCAAAAAAGTGCCGGTTTTCGCTAATTTGGGCGTAATCGTACTTATTCAAGCCCTGTAACCCTCAACGCGCAAGAATTCCAAGTCATCAAAGTCACCAAAAGTAGGGTTGTGGTATATCAAAATGTAGCTGAGATCATTTCGAACGACATCAGTTGGTCCAAAAATTCCAAAAAAGCGACGGTTTTCCCAATATTTGATGAAATCGCTTAATAAAGGGGCATAACTCTTACCCACTAAAATTTTCAAAGTTGCAAAAATAGGGTTGTGACCCATCTAATTGCTCCTGGGACCATCACAAAGAACTTTTATCCATTTCCGAAGACCAAAAAAGTGCCGGTTTTCGCAAATTTGGGCGTAATCGCACTTATTCAAGCCCCGTAACCCTCAACGCGCAAGAATTCCAAGTCATCAAAGTCACCAAAAGTAGGGTTGTGGTATATCAAAATGTAGCTGAGATCATTTCGAACGACATAAGTTGGTCCAAAAATTCCAAAAAAGCGACGGTTTTCCCAATATTTGATGAAATCGCTTAATCAAGGGGCATAACTCTTACCCACTAAAATTTTCAAAGTTGCAAAAATAGGGTTGTGACCCATCTAATTGCTCCTGGGACCATCACAATGAACTTTTATCCATTTCCGAAGACCAAAATAGTGCCGTTTTTAGCTAATTTGGGCGTAATCGCACTTATTCAAGCCCCGTAACCCTCAACGCGCAAGAATTCCAAGTCATCAAAGTCACCAAAAGTAGGGTTGTAGTATATCAAAATGTAGCTGAGATCATTTCGAACGACATAAGTTGGTCCAAAAATTCCAAAAAAGCGACGGTTTTCCCAATATTTGATGAAATCGCTTAATCAAGGGGCATAACTCTTACCCACTAAAATTTTCAAAGTTGCAAAAATAGGGTTGTGACCCATCTAATTGCTCCTGGGACCATCACGAAGAACTTTTATCCATTTCCGAAGACCAAAATAGTGCCGTTTTTAGCTAATTTGGGCGTAATCGCACTTATTCAAGCCCCGTAACCCTCAACGCGCAAGAATTCCAAGTCATCAAAGTCACCAAAAGTAGGGTTGTGGTATATCAAAATGTAGCTGAGATCATTTCGAACGACATAAGTTGGTCCAAAAATTCCAAAAAAGCGACGGTTTTCCCAATATTTGATGAAATCGCTTAATCAAGGGGCATAACTCTTACCCACTAAAATTTTTGAAAGTTGCAAAAATAGGGTTGTGACCCATCTAATTGCTCCTGGGACCATCACGAAGAACTTTTATCCATTTCCGAAGACCAAAAAAGTGCCGGTTTTCGCTAATTTGGGCGTTATCGCACTTATTCAAGCCCCGTAACCCTCAACGCGCAAGAATTCCAAGTCATCAAAGTCACCAAAAGTAGGGTTATGGTATATCAAAATGTAGCTGAGATCATTTCGAACGACATAAGTTGGTCCAAAAATTCCAAAAAAGCAACGGTTTTCCCAATATTTGATGAAATCGCTTAATCAAGGGGCATAACTCTTACCCACTAAAATTTTCAAAGTTGCAAAAATAGGGTTGTGACCCATCTAATTGCTCCTGGGACCATCACGAAGAACTTTTATCCATTTCCGAAGACCAAAAAAGTGCCGGTTTTCGCTAATTTGGGCGTTATCGCACTTATTCAAGCCCCGTAACCCTCAACGCGCAAGAATTCCAAGTCATCAAAGTCACCAAAAGTAGGGTTATGGTATATCAAAATGTAGCTGAGATCATTTCGAACGACATAAGTTGGTCCAAAAATTCCAAAAAAGCAACGGTTTTCCCAATATTTGATGAAATCGCTTAATCAAGGGGCATAACTCTTACCCACTAAAATTTTCAAAGTTGCAAAAATAGGGTTGTGACCCATCTAATTGCTCCTGGGACCATCACGAAGAACTTTTATCCATTTCCGAAGACCAAAAAAGTGCCGGTTTTCGCTAATTTGGGCGTAATCGCACTTATTCAAGCCCCGTAACCCTCAACGCGCAAGAATTCCAAGTCATCAAAGTCACCAAAAGTATGGTTGTGGTATATCAAAATGTAGCTGAGATCATTTCGAACGACATAAGTTGGTCCAAAAATTCCAAAAAAGCGACGGTTTTCCCAATATTTGATGAAATCGCTTAATCAAGGGGCATAACTCTTACCCACTAAAATTTTCAAAGTTGCAAAAATAGGGTTATGACCCATCTAATTGCTCCTGGGACCATCACGAAGAACTTTTATCCATTTCCGAAGACCAAAAAAGTGCCGGTTTTCGCTAATTTGGGCGTAATCGTACTTATTCAAGCCCCGTAACCCTCAACGCGCAAGAATTCCAAGTCATCAAAGTCACCAAAAGTAGGGTTGTGGTATATCAAAATGTAGCTGAGATCATTTCGAACGACATAAGTTGGTCCAAAAATTCCAAAAAAGCGACGGTTTTCCCAATATTTGATGAAATCGCTTAATAAAGGGGCATAACTCTTACCCACTAAAATTTTCAAAGTTGCAAAAATAGGGTTGTGACCCATCTAATTGCTCCTGGGACCATCACGAAGAACTTTTATCCATTTCCGAAGACCAAAAAAGTGCCGGTTTTCGCTAATTTGGGCGTTATCGCACTTATTCAAGCCCCGTAACCCTCAACGCGCAAGAATTCCAAGTCATCAAAGTCACCAAAAGTAGGGTTATGGTATATCAAAATGTAGCTGAGATCATTTCGAACGACATAAGTTGGTCCAAAAATTCCAAAAAAGCAACGGTTTTCCCAATATTTGATGAAATCGCTTAATCAAGGGGCATAACTCTTACCCACTAAAATTTTCAAAGTTGCAAAAATAGGGTTGTGACCCATCTAATTGCTCCTGGGACCATCACGAAGAACTTTTATCCATTTCCGAAGACCAAAAAAGTGCCGGTTTTCGCTAATTTGGGCGTTATCGCACTTATTCAAGCCCCGTAACCCTCAACGCGCAAGAATTCCAAGTCATCAAAGTCACCAAAAGTAGGGTTATGGTATATCAAAATGTAGCTGAGATCATTTCGAACGACATAAGTTGGTCCAAAAATTCCAAAAAAGCAACGGTTTTCCCAATATTTGATGAAATCGCTTAATCAAGGGGCATAACTCTTACCCACTAAAATTTTCAAAGTTGCAAAAATAGGGTTGTGACCCATCTAATTGCTCCTGGGACCATCACGAAGAACTTTTATCCATTTCCGAAGACCAAAAAAGTGCCGGTTTTCGCTAATTTGGGCGTAATCGCACTTATTCAAGCCCCGTAACCCTCAACGCGCAAGAATTCCAAGTCATCAAAGTCACCAAAAGTATGGTTGTGGTATATCAAAATGTAGCTGAGATCATTTCGAACGACATAAGTTGGTCCAAAAATTCCAAAAAAGCGACGGTTTTCCCAATATTTGATGAAATCGCTTAATCAAGGGGCATAACTCTTACCCACTAAAATTTTCAAAGTTGCAAAAATAGGGTTATGACCCATCTAATTGCTCCTGGGACCATCACGAAGAACTTTTATCCATTTCCGAAGACCAAAAAAGTGCCGGTTTTCGCTAATTTGGGCGTAATCGTACTTATTCAAGCCCCGTAACCCTCAACGCGCAAGAATTCCAAGTCATCAAAGTCACCAAAAGTAGGGTTGTGGTATATCAAAATGTAGCTGAGATCATTTCGAACGACATAAGTTGGTCCAAAAATTCCAAAAAAGCGACGGTTTTCCCAATATTTGATGAAATCGCTTAATAAAGGGGCATAACTCTTACCCACTAAAATTTTCAAAGTTGCAAAAATAGGGTTGTGACCCATCTAATTGCTCCTGGGACCATCACAAAGAACTTTTATCCATTTCCGAAGACCAAAAAAGTGCCGGTTTTCGCTAATTTGGGCGTAATCGCACTTATTCAAGCCCCGTAACCCTCAACGCGCAAGAATTCCAAGTCATCAAAGTCACCAAAAGTAGGGTTGTGGTATATCAAAATGTAGCTGAGATCATTTCGAACGACATAAGTTGGTCCAAAAATTCCAAAAAAGCGACGGTTTTCCCAATATTTGATGAAATCGCTTAATCAAGGGGCATAACTCTTACCCACTAAAATTTTCAAAGTTGCAAAAATAGGGTTGTGACCCATCTAATTGCTCCTGGGACCATCACAATGAACTTTTATCCATTTCCGAAGACCAAAATAGTGCCGTTTTTAGCTAATTTGGGCGTAATCGCACTTATTCAAGCCCCGTAACCCTCAACGCGCAAGAATTCCAAGTCATCAAAGTCACCAAAAGTAGGGTTGTGGTATATCAAAATGTAGCTGAGATCATTTCGAACGACATAAGTTGGTCCAAAAATTCCAAAAAAGCGACGGTTTTCCCAATATTTGATGAAATCGCTTAATCAAGGGGCATAACTCTTACCCACTAAAATTTTCAAAGTTGCAAAAATAGGGTTGTGACCCATCTAATTGCTCCTGGGACCATCACGAAGAACTTTTATCCATTTCCGAAGACCAAAAAAGTGCCGGTTTTCGCTAATTTGGGCGTTATCGCACTTATTCAAGCCCCGTAACCCTCAACGCGCAAGAATTCCAAGTCATCAAAGTCACCAAAAGTAGGGTTATGGTATATCAAAATGTAGCTGAGATCATTTCGAACGACATAAGTTGGTCCAAAAATTCCAAAAAAGCAACGGTTTTCCCAATATTTGATGAAATCGCTTAATCAAGGGGCATAACTCTTACCCACTAAAATTTTCAAAGTTGCAAAAATAGGGTTGTGACCCATCTAATTGCTCCTGGGACCATCACGAAGAACTTTTATCCATTTCCGAAGACCAAAAAAGTGCCGGTTTTCGCTAATTTGGGCGTTATCGCACTTATTCAAGCCCCGTAACCCTCAACGCGCAAGAATTCCAAGTCATCAAAGTCACCAAAAGTAGGGTTATGGTATATCAAAATGTAGCTGAGATCATTTCGAACGACATAAGTTGGTCCAAAAATTCCAAAAAAGCAACGGTTTTCCCAATATTTGATGAAATCGCTTAATCAAGGGGCATAACTCTTACCCACTAAAATTTTCAAAGTTGCAAAAATAGGGTTGTGACCCATCTAATTGCTCCTGGGACCATCACGAAGAACTTTTATCCATTTCCGAAGACCAAAAAAGTGCCGGTTTTCGCTAATTTGGGCGTAATCGCACTTATTCAAGCCCCGTAACCCTCAACGCGCAAGAATTCCAAGTCATCAAAGTCACCAAAAGTATGGTTGTGGTATATCAAAATGTAGCTGAGATCATTTCGAACGACATAAGTTGGTCCAAAAATTCCAAAAAAGCGACGGTTTTCCCAATATTTGATGAAATCGCTTAATCAAGGGGCATAACTCTTACCCACTAAAATTTTCAAAGTTGCAAAAATAGGGTTATGACCCATCTAATTGCTCCTGGGACCATCACGAAGAACTTTTATCCATTTCCGAAGACCAAAAAAGTGCCGGTTTTCGCTAATTTGGGCGTAATCGTACTTATTCAAGCCCCGTAACCCTCAACGCGCAAGAATTCCAAGTCATCAAAGTCACCAAAAGTAGGGTTGTGGTATATCAAAATGTAGCTGAGATCATTTCGAACGACATAAGTTGGTCCAAAAATTCCAAAAAAGCGACGGTTTTCCCAATATTTGATGAAATCGCTTAATAAAGGGGCATAACTCTTACCCACTAAAATTTTCAAAGTTGCAAAAATAGGGTTGTGACCCATCTAATTGCTCCTGGGACCATCACAAAGAACTTTTATCCATTTCCGAAGACCAAAAAAGTGCCGGTTTTCGCTAATTTGGGCGTAATCGCACTTATTCAAGCCCCGTAACCCTCAACGCGCAAGAATTCCAAGTCATCAAAGTCACCAAAAGTAGGGTTGTGGTATATCAAAATGTAGCTGAGATCATTTCGAACGACATAAGTTGGTCCAAAAATTCCAAAAAAGCGACGGTTTTCCCAATATTTGATGAAATCGCTTAATCAAGGGGCATAACTCTTACCCACTAAAATTTTCAAAGTTGCAAAAATAGGGTTGTGACCCATCTAATTGCTCCTGGGACCATCACAATGAACTTTTATCCATTTCCGAAGACCAAAATAGTGCCGTTTTTAGCTAATTTGGGCGTAATCGCACTTATTCAAGCCCCGTAACCCTCAACGCGCAAGAATTCCAAGTCATCAAAGTCACCAAAAGTAGGGTTGTGGTATATCAAAATGTAGCTGAGATCATTTCGAACGACATAAGTTGGTCCAAAAATTCCAAAAAAGCGACGGTTTTCCCAATATTTGATGAAATCGCTTAATCAAGGGGCATAACTCTTACCCACTAAAATTTTCAAAGTTGCAAAAATAGGGTTGTGACCCATCTAATTGCTCCTGGGACCATCACGAAGAACTTTTATCCATTTCCGAAGACCAAAAAAGTGCCGTTTTTAGCTAATTTGGGCGTAATCGCACTTATTCAAGCCCCGTAACCCTCAACGCACAAGAATTCCAAGTCATCAAAGTCACCAAAAGTATGGTTGTGGTATATCAAAATGTAGCTGAGATCATTTCGAACGACATAAGTTGGTCCAAAAATTCCAAAAAAGCGACGGTTTTCCCAATATTTGATGAAATCGCTTAATCAAGGGGCATAACTCTTACCCACTAAAATTTTCAAAGTTGCAAAAATAGGGTTGTGACCCATCTAATTGCTCCTGGGACCATCACAAAGAACTTTTATCCATTTCCGAAGACCAAAAAAGTGCCGGTTTTCGCTAATTTGGGCGTAATCGCACTTATTCAAGCCCTGTAACCCTCAACGCGCAAGAATTCCAAGTCATCAAAGTCACCAAAAGTAGGGTTGTGGTATATCAAAATGTAGCTGAGATCATTTCAAATAAGTTGGTCCAAAAATTCCAAAAAAGCGACGGTTTTCCCAATATTTGATGAAATCGCTTAATCAAGGGGCATAACTCTTACCCACTAAAATTTTCAAAGTTGCAAAAATAGGGTTGTGACCCATCTAATTGCTCCTGGGACCATCACGAAGAACTTTTATCCATTTCCGAAGACCAAAATAGTGCCGTTTTTAGCTAATTTGGGCGTAATCGCACTTATTCAAGCCCCGTAACCCTCAACGCGCAAGAATTCCAAGTCATCAAAGTCACCAAAAGTAGGCTTGTGGTATATCAAAATGTAGCTGAGATCATTTCGAACGACATAAGTTGGTCCAAAAATTCCAAAAAAGCGACGGTTTTCCCAATATTTGATGAAATCGCTTAATCAAGGGGCATAACTCTTACCCACTAAAATTTTCAAAGTTGCAAAAATAGGGTTGTGACCCATCTAATTGCTCCTGGGACCATCACAAAGAACTTTTATCCATTTCCGAAGACCAAAAAAGTGCCGGTTTTCGCTAATTTGGGCGTAATCGCACTTATTCAAGCCCCATAACCCTCAACGCGCAAGAATTCCAAGTCATCAAAGTCACCAAAAGTAGGGTTGTGGTATATCAAAATGTAGCTGAGATCATTTCGAACGACATAAGTTGGTCCAAAAATTCCAAAAAAGCGACGGTTTTCCCAATATTTGATGAAATCGCTTAATCAAGGGGCATAACTCTTACCCACTAAAATTTTCAAAGTTGCAAAAATAGGGTTGTGACCCATCTAATTGCTCCTGGGACCATCACAATGAACTTTTATCCATTTCCGAAGACCAAAATAGTGCCGTTTTTAGCTAATTTGGGCGTAATCGCACTTATTCAAGCCCCGTAACCCACAACGCGCAAGAATTCCAAGTCATCAAAGTCACCAAAAGTAGGGTTGTGGTATATCAAAATGTAGCTGAGATCATTTCGAACGACATAAGTTGGTCCAAAAATTCCAAAAAAGCGACGGTTTTCCCAATATTTGATGAAATCGCTTAATCAAGGGGCATAACTCTTACCCACTAAAATTTTCAAAGTTGCAAAAATAGGGTTGTGACCCATCTAATTGCTCCTGGGACCATCACGAAGAACTTTTATCCATTTCCGAAGACCAAAATAGTGCCGTTTTTAGCTAATTTGGGCGTAATCGCACTTATTCAAGCCCCGTAACCCTCAACGCGCAAGAATTCCAAGTCATCAAAGTCACCAAAAGTAGGGTTGTGGTATATCAAAATGTAGCTGAGATCATTTCGAACGACATAAGTTGGTCCAAAAATTCCAAAAAAGCAACGGTTTTCCCAATATTTGATGAAATCGCTTAATCAAGGGGCATAACTCTTACCCACTAAAATTTTCAAAGTTGCAAAAATAGGGTTGTGACCCATCTAATTGCTCCTGGGACCATCACGAAGAACTTTTATCCATTTCCGAAGACCAAAAAAGTGCCGGTTTTCGCTAATTTGGGCGTAATCGCACTTATTCAAGCCCCGTAACCCTCAACGCACAAGAATTCCAAGTCATCAAAGTCACCAAAAGTATGGTTGTGGTATATCAAAATGTAGCTGAGATCATTTCGAACGACATAAGTTGGTCCAAAAATTCCAAAAAAGCGACGGTTTTCCCAATATTTGATGAAATCGCTTAATCAAGGGGCATAACTCTTACCCACTAAAATTTTCAAAGTTGCAAAAATAGGGTTGTGACCCATCTAATTGCTCCTGGGACCATCACGAAGAACTTTTATCCATTTCCGAAGACCAAAAAAGTGCCGGTTTTTGCTAATTTGGGCGTAATCGCACTTATTCAAGCCCCGTAACCCTCAACGCGCAAGAATTCCAAGTCATCAAAGTCACCAAAAGTAGGGTTGTGGTATATCAAAATGTAGCTGAGATCATTTCGAACGACATAAGTTGGTCCAAAAATTCCAAAAAAGCGACGGTTTTCCCAATATTTGATGAAATCGCTTAATCAAGGGGCATAACTCTTACCCACTAAAATTTTCAAAGTTGCAAAAATAGGGTTGTGACCCATCTAATTGCTCCTGGGACCATCACGAAGAACTTTTATCCATTTCCGAAGACCAAAAAAGTGCCGGTTTTCGCTAATTTGGGCGTAATCGCACTTATTCAAGCCCTGTAACCCTCAACGCGCAAGAATTCCAAGTCATCAAAGTCACCAAAAGTAGGGTTGTGGTATATCAAAATGTAGCTGAGATCATTTCGAACGACATAAGTTGGTCCAAAAATTCCAAAAAAGCGACGGTTTTCCCAATATTTGATGAAATCGCTTAATCAAGGGGCATAACTCTTACCCACTAAAATTTTCAAAGTTGCAAAAATAGGGTTGTGACCCATCTAATTGCTCCTGGGACCATCACGAAGAACTTTTATCCATTTCCGAAGACCAAAATAGTGCCGTTTTTAGCTAATTTGGGCGTAATCGCACTTATTCAAGCCCCGTAACCCTCAACGCGCAAGAATTCCAAGTCATCAAAGTCACCAAAACTAGGCTTGTGGTATATCAAAATGTAGCTGAGATCATTTCGAACGACATAAGTTGGTCCAAAAATTCCAAAAAAGCGACGGTTTTCCCAATATTTGATGAAATCGCTTAATCAAGGGGCATAACTCTTACCCACTAAAATTTTCAAAGTTGCAAAAATAGGGTTGTGACCCATCTAATTGCTCCTGGGACCATCACAAAGAACTTTTATCCATTTCCGAAGACCAAAAAAGTGCCGGTTTTCGCTAATTTGGGCGTAATCGCACTTATTCAAGCCCCATAACCCTCAACGCCCAAGAATTCCAAGTCATCAAATTCACCAAAAGTTGGGTTGTGGTATATCAAAATGTAGCTGAGATCATTTCGAACGACATAAGTTGGTCCAAAAATTCCAAAAAAGCGACGGTTTTCCCAATATTTGATGAAATCGCTTAATCAAGGGGCATAACTCTTACCCACTAAAATTTTCAAAGTTGCAAAAAATGGGTTGTGACCCATCTAATTGCTCCTGGGACCATCACGAAGAACTTTTATCCATTTCCGAAGACCAAAAAAGTGCCGGTTTTCGCTAATTTGGGCGTAATTGCACCTATTCAAGCCCCGTAACCCTCAACGCGCAAGAATTCCAAGTCATCAAAGTCACCAAAAGTAGGGTTGTGGTATATCAAAATGTAGCTGAGATCATTTCGAACGACATAAGTTGGTCCAAAAATTCCAAAAAAGCGACGGTTTTCCCAATATTTGATGAAATCGCTTAATCAAGGGGCATAACTCTTACCCACTAAAATTTTCAAAGTTGCAAAAATAGGGTTGTGACCCATCTAATTGCTCCTGGGACCATCACAAAGAACTTTTATCCATTTCCGAAGACCAAAAAAGTGCCGGTTTTCGCTAATTTGGGCGTAATCGCACTTATTCAAGCCCCGTAACCCTCAACGCGCAAGAATTCCAAGTCATCAAAGTCACCAAAAGTAGGGTTGTGGTATATCAAAATGTAGCTGAGATCATTTCGAACGACATAAGTTGGTCCAAAAATTCCAAAAAAGCGACGGTTTTCCCAATAATTGATGAAATCGCTTAATCAAGGGGCATAACTCTTACCCACTAAAATTTTCAAAGTTGCAAAAATAGGGTTGTGACCCATCTAATTGCTCCTGGGACCATCACGAAGAACTTTTATCCATTTCCGAAGACCAAAATAGTGCCGTTTTTAGCTAATTTGGGCGTAATCGCACTTATTCAAGCCCCGTAACCCTCAACGCGCAAGAATTCCAAGTCATCAAAGTCACCAAAAGTAGGCTTGTGGTATATCAAAATGTAGCTGAGATCATTTCGAACGACATAAGTTGGTCCAAAAATTCCCAAAAAAGCGACGGTTTTCTCAATATTTGATGAAATCGCTTAATCAAGGGGCATAACTCTTACCCACTAAAATTTTCAAAGTTGCAAAAATAGGTTTGTGACCCATCTAATTGCTCCTGGGACCATCACGAAGAACTTTTATCCATTTCCGAAGACCAAAAAAGTGCCGGTTTTTCGCTAATTTGGGCGTAATCGCACTTATTCAAGCCCCGTAACCCACAACGCGCAAGAATTCCAAGTCATCAAAGTCACCAAAAGTAGGGTTGTGGTATATCAAAATGTAGCTGAGATCATTTCGAACGACATAAGTTGGTCCAAAAATTCCAAAAAAGCGACGGTTTTCCCAATATTTGATGAAATCGCTTAATCAAGGGGCATAACTCTTACCCACTAAAATTTTCAAAGTTGCAAAAATAGGGTTGTGACCCATCTAATTGCTCCTGGGACCATCACGAAGAACTTTTATCCATTTCCGAAGACCAAAATAGTGCCGTTTTTAGCTAATTTGGGCGTAATCGCACTTATTCAAGCCCCGTAACCCTCAACGCGCAAGAATTCCAAGTCATCAAAGTCACCAAAAGTAGGGTTGTGGTATATCAAAATGTAGCTGAGATCATTTCGAACGACATAAGTTGGTCCAAAAATTCCAAAAAAGCGACGGTTTTCCCAATATTTGATGAAATCGCTTAATCAAGGGGCATAACTCTTACCCACTAAAATTTTCAAAGTTGCAAAAATAGGGTTGTGACCCATCTAATTGCTCCTGGGACCATCACGAAGAACTTTTATCCATTTCCGAAGACCAAAAAAAGTGCCGGTTTTCGCTAATTTGGGCGTAATCGCACTTATTCAAGCCCCGTAACCCTCAACGCACAAGAATTCCAAGTCATCAAAGTCACCAAAATTATGGTTGTGGTATATCAAAATGTAGCTGAGATCATTTCGAACGACATAAGTTGGTCCAAAAATTCCAAAAAAAGCGACGGTTTTCCCAATATTTGATGAAATCGCTTAATCAAGGGGCATAACTCTTACCCACTAAAATTTTCAAAGTTGCAAAAATAGGGTTGTGACCCATCTAATTGCTCCTGGGACCATCACGAAGAACTTTTATCCATTTCCGAAGACCAAAAAAGTGCCGGTTTTCGCTAATTTGGGCGTAATCGCACTTATTCAAGCCCCGTAACCCTCAACGCGCAAGAATTCCAAGTCATCAAAGTCACCAAAAGTAGGGTTGTGGCATATCAAAATGTAGCTGAGATCATTTCGAACGACATAAGTTGGTCCAAAAATTCCAAAAAAGCGACGGTTTTCCCAATATTTGATGAAATCGCTTAATCAAGGGGCATAACTCTTACCCACTAAAATTTTCAAAGTTGCAAAAATAGGGTTGTGACCCATCTAATTGCTCCTGGGACCATCACGAAGAACTTTTATCCATTTCCGAAGACCAAAAAAGTGCCGGTTTTCGCTAATTTGGGCGTAATCGCACTTATTCAAGCCCTGTAACCCTCAACGCGCAAGAATTCCAAGTCATCAAAGTCACCAAAAGTAGGGTTGTGGTATATCAAAATGTAGCTGAGATCATTTCGAACGACATAAGTTGGTCCAAAAATTCCAAAAAAGCGACGGTTTTCCCAATATTTGATGAAATCGCTTAATCAAGGGGCATAACTCTTACCCACTAAAATTTTCAAAGTTGCAAAAATAGGGTTGTGACCCATCTAATTGCTCCTGGGACCATCACGAAGAACTTTTATCCATTTCCGAAGACCAAAATAGTGCCGTTTTTAGCTAATTTGGGCGTAATCGCACTTATTCAAGCCCCGTAACCCTCAACGCGCAAGAATTCCAAGTCATCAAAGTCACCAAAACTAGGCTTGTGGTATATCAAAATGTAGCTGAGATCATTTCGAACGACATAAGTTGGTCCAAAAATTCCAAAAAAGCGACGGTTTTTCCCAATATTTGATGAAATCGCTTAATCAAGGGGCATAACTCTTACCCACTAAAATTTTCAAAGTTGCAAAAATAGGGTTGTGACCCATCTAATTGCTCCTGGGACCATCACAAAGAACTTTTATCCATTTCCGAAGACCAAAAAAGTGCCGGTTTTCGCTAATTTGGGGTAATCGCACTTATTCAAGCCCCATAACCCTCAACGCCCAAGAATTCCAAGTCATCAAATTCACCAAAAGTTGGGTTGTGGTATATCAAAATGTAGCTGAGATCATTTCGAACGACATAAGTTGGTCCAAAAATTCCAAAAAAGCGACGGTTTTCCCAATATTTGATGAAATCGCTTAATCAAGGGGCATAACTCTTACCCACTAAAATTTTCAAAGTTGCAAAAAATGGGTTGTGACCCATCTAATTGCTCCTGGGACCATCACGAAGAACTTTTATCCATTTCCGAAGACCAAAAAAGTGCCGGTTTTCGCTAATTTGGGCGTAATCGCACCTATTCAAGCCCCGTAACCCTCAACGCGCAAGAATTCCAAGTCATCAAAGTCACCAAAAGTAGGGTTGTGGTATATCAAAATGTAGCTGAGATCATTTCGAACGACATAAGTTGGTCCAAAAATTCCAAAAAAGCGACGGGTTTTCCCAATATTTGATGAAATCGCTTAATCAAGGGGCATAACTCTTACCCACTAAAAATTTCAAAGTTGCAAAAATAGGGTTGTGACCCATCTAATTGCTCCTGGGACCATCACAAAGAACTTTTATCCATTTCCGAAGACCAAAAAAGTGCCGGTTTTCGCTAATTTGGGCGTAATCGCACTTATTCAAGCCCCGTAACCCTCAACGCGCAAGAATTCCAAGTCATCAAAGTCACCAAAAGTAGGGTTGATGGTATATCAAAATGTAGCTGAGATCATTTCGAACGACATAAGTTGGTCCAAAAATTCCAAAAAAGCGACGGTTTTCCCAATAATTGATGAAATCGCTTAATCAAGGGGCATAACTCTTACCCACTAAAATTTTCAAAGTTGCAAAAATAGGGTTTGTGACCCATCTAATTGCTCCTGGACCATCACGAAGAACTTTTATCCATTTCCGAAGACCAAAAATAGTGCCGTTTTTAGCTAATTTGGGCGTAATCGCACTTATTCAAGCCCCGTAACCCTCAACGCGCAAGGAATTCCAAGTCATCAAAGTCACCAAAAGTAGGCTTGTGGTATATCAAAATGTAGCTGAGATCATTTCGAACGACATAAGTTGGTCCAAAAATTCCAAAAAAGCGACGGTTTTCCCAATATTTGATGAAATCGCTTAATCAAGGGGCATAACTCTTACCCACTAAAATTTTCAAAGTTGCAAAAATAGGGTTGTGACCCATCTAATTGCTCCTGGGACCATCACGAAGAACTTTTATCCATTTCCGAAGACCAAAAAAGTGCCGGTTTTCGCTAATTTGGGCGTAATCGCACTTATTCAAGCCCCGTAACCCACAACGCGCAAGAATTCCAAGTCATCAAAGTCACCAAAAGTAGGGTTGTGGTATATCAAAATGTAGCTGAGATCATTTCGAACGACATAAGTTGGTCCAAAAATTCCAAAAAAGCGACGGTTTTCCCAATATTTGATGAAATCGCTTAATCAAGGGGCATAACTCTTACCCACTAAAATTTTCAAAGTTGCAAAAATAGGGTTGTGACCCATCTAATTGCTCCTGGGACCATCACGAAGAACTTTTATCCATTTCCGAAGACCAAAAAAGTGCCGGTTTTCGCTAATTTGGGCGTAATCGCACTTATTCAAGCCCCGTAACCCTCAACGCGCAAGAATTCCAAGTCATCAAAGTCACCAAAAGTAGGGTTGTGGTATATCAAAATGTAGCTGAGATCATTTCGAACGACATAAGTTGGTCCAAAAATTCCAAAAAAGCGACGGTTTTCCCAATATTTGATGAAATCGCTTAATCAAGGGGCATAACTCTTACCCACTTAAATTTTCAAAGTTGCAAAAATAGGGTTGTGACCCATCTAATTGCTCCTGGGACCATCACGAAGAACTTTTATCCATTTCCGAAGACCAAAAAAGTGCCGGTTTTCGCTAATTTGGGCGTAATCGCACTTATTCAAGCCCCATAACCCTCAACGTGCAAGAATTCCAAGTCATCAAAGTCACCAAAAGTAGGGTTGTGGTATATCAAAATGTAGCTGAGATCATTTCGAACGACATAAGTTGGTCCAAAAATTCCAAAAAAGCGACGGTTTTCCCAATATTTGATGAAATCGCTTAATCAAGGGGCATAACTCTTACCCACTAAATTTTCAAAGTTGCAAAAATAGGGTTGTGACCCATCTAATTGCTCCTGGGACCATCACGAAGAACTTTTATCCATTTCCGAAGACCAAAAAAGTGCCGGTTTTCGCTAATTTGGGCGTAATCGCACTTATTCAAGCCCCGTAACCCTCAACGCGCAAGAATTCCAAGTCATCATAGTCACCAAAAGTAGGGTTGTGGTATATCAAAATGTAGCTGAGATCATTTCGAACGACATAAGTTGGTCCAAAAATTCCAAAAAAAGCGACGGTTTTCCCAATATTTGATGAAATCGCTTAATCAAGGGGCATAACTCTTACCCACTAAATTTTCAAAGTTGCAAAAAATAGGGTTGTGACCCATCTAATTGCTCCTGGGACCATCACGAAGAACTTTTATCCATTTCCGAAGACCAAAAAAGTGTCGGTTTTCGCTAATTTGGGCGTAATCGCACTTATTCAAGCCCCGTAACCCTCAACGCGCAAGAATTCCAAGTCATCAAAGTCACCAAAAGTAGGGTTGTGGTATATCACAATGTAGCTGAGATCATTTCGAACGACATAAGTTGGTCCAAAAATTCCAAAAAAGCGACGGTTTTCCCAATATTTGATGAAATCGCTTAATCAAGGGGCATAACTCTTACCCACTAAAATTTTCAAAGTTGCAAAAATAGGGTTGTGACCCATCTAATTGCTCCTGGGACCATCACGAAGAACTTTTATCCATTTCCGAAGACCAAAAAAGTGCCGGTTTTCGCTAATTTGGGCGTAATCGCACTTATTCAAACTCCGTAACCCTCAACGCGCAAGAATTCCAAGTCATCAAAGTCACCAAAAGTAGGGTTGTGGTATATCAAAATGTAGCTGAGATCATTTTCGAACGACATAAGTTGGTCCAAAAATTCCAAAAAAGCGACGGTTTTCCCAATATTTGATGAAATCGCTTAATCAAGGGGCATAACTCTTACCCACTAAAATTTTCAAAGTTGCAAAAATAGGGTTGTGACCCATCTAATTGCTCCTGGGACCATCACGAAGAACTTTTATCCATTTCCGAAGACCAAAAAAGTGCCGGTTTTCGCTAATTTGGGCGTAATCGCACTTATTCAAGCCCCGTAACCCTCAATGCGCAAGAATTCCAAGTCATCAAAGTCACCAAAAGTAGGGTTGTGGTATATCAAAATGTAGCTGAGATCATTTCGAACGACATAAGTTGGTCCAAAAATTCCAAAAAAGCGACGGTTTTCCCAATATTTGATGAAATCGCTTAATCAAGGGGCATAACTCTTACCCACTAAAATTTTCAAAGTTGCAAAAATAGGGTTGTGACCCATCTAATTGCTCCTGGGACCATCACGAAGAACTTTTATCCATTTCCGAAGACCAAAAAAGTGCCGGTTTTCGCTAATTTGGGCGTAATCGCACTTATTCAAGCCCCGTAACCCTCAACGCGCAAGAATTCCAAGTCATCAAAGTCACCAAAAGTATGGTTGTGGTATATCAAAATGTAGCTGAGATCATTTCGAACGACATAAGTTGGTCCAAAAATTCCAAAAAAGCGACGGTTTTCCCAATATTTGATGAAATCGCTTAATCAAGGGGCATAACTCTTACCCACTAATATTTTCAAAGTTGCAAAAATAGGGTTGTGACCCATCTAATTGCTCCTGGGACCATCACGAAGAACTTTTATCCATTTCCGAAGACCAAAAAAGTGCCGGTTTTCGCTAATTTGGGCGTAATCGCACTTATTCAAGCCCCGTAACCCTCAACGCGCAAGAATTCCAAGTCATCAAAGTCACCAAAAGTAGGGTTGTGGTATATCAAAATGTAGCTGAGATCATTTCGAACGACATAAGTTGGTCCAAAAATTCCAAAAAAGCGACGGTTTTCCCAATATTTGATGAAATCGCTTAATCAAGGGGCATAACTCTTACCCACTAAAATTTTCAAAGTTGCAAAAATAGGGTTGTGACCCATCTAATTGCTCCTGGGACCATCACGAAGAACTTTTATCCATTTCCGAAGACCAAAAAAGTGCCGGTTTTCGCTAATTTGGGCGTAATCGCACTTATTCAAGCCCCGTAACCCTCAACGCGCAAGAATTCCAAGTCATCAAAGTCACCAAAAGTAGGGTTGTGGTATATCAAAATGTAGCTGAGATCATTTCGAACGACATAAGTTGGTCCAAAAATTCCAAAAAAGCGACGGTTTTCCCAATATTTGATGAAATCGCTTAATCAAGGGGCATAACTCTTACCCACTAAATTTTCAAAGTTGCAAAAATAGGGTTGTGACCCATCTAATTGCTCCTGGGACCATCACGAAGAACTTTTATCCATTTCCGAAGACCAAAAAAGTGTCGGTTTTCGCTAATTTGGGCGTAATCGCACTTATTCAAGCCCCGTAACCCTCAACGCGCAAGAATTCCAAGTCATCAAAGTCACCAAAAGGAGGGTTGTGGTATATCACAATGTAGCTGAGATCATTTCGAACGACATAAGTTGGTCCAAAAATTCCAAAAAAGCGACGGTTTTCCCAATATTTGATGAAATCGCTTAATCAAGGGGCATAACTCTTACCCACTAAAATTTTCAAAGTTGCAAAAATAGGGTTGTGACCCATCTAATTGCTCCTGGGACCATCACGAAGAACTTTTATCCATTTCCGAAGACCAAAAAAAGTGCCGGTTTTCGCTAATTTGGGCGTAATCGCACTTATTCAAGCCCCGTAACCCTCAACGCGCAAGAATTCCAAGTCATCAAAGTCACCAAAAGTAGGGTTGTGGTATATCAAAATGTAGCTGAGATCATTTCGAACGACATAAGTTGGTCCAAAAATTCCAAAAAAAGCGACGGTTTTTTCCCAATATTTGATGAAATCGCTTAATCAAGGGGCATAACTCTTACCCACTAAATTTTCAAAGTTGCAAAAATAGGGTTGTGACCCATCTAATTGCTCCTGGGACCATCACGAAGAACTTTTATCCATTTCCGAAGACCAAAAAAGTGTCGGTTTTTCGCTAATTTGGGCGTAATCGCACTTATTCAAGCCCCGTAACCCTCAACGCGCAAGAATTCCAAGTCATCAAAGTCACCAAAAGTAGGGTTGTGGTATATCACAATGTAGCTGAGATCATTTCGAACGACATAAGTTGGTCCAAAAATTCCAAAAAAGCGACGGTTTTCCCAATATTTGATGAAATCGCTTAATCAAGGGGCATAACTCTTACCCACTAAAATTTTCAAAGTTGCAAAAATAGGGTTGTGACCCATCTAATTGCTCCTGGGACCATCACGAAGAACTTTTATCCATTTCCGAAGACCAAAAAAGTGCCGGTTTTCGCTAATTTGGGCGTAATCGCACTTATTCAAGCCCCGTAACCCTCAACGCGCAAGAATTCCAAGTCATCAAAGTCACCAAAAGTAGGGTTGTGGTATATCAAAATGTAGCTGAGATCATTCTCGAACGACATAAGTTGGTCCAAAAATTCCAAAAAAGCGTCGGTTTTCCCAATATTTGATGAACTCGCTTAATCAAGGGGCATAACTCTTACCCACTAAAATTTTCAAAGTTGCAAAAATAGGGTTGTGACCCATCTAATTGCTCCTGGGACCATCACGAAGAACTTTTATCCATTTCCGAAGACCAAAAAAGTGTCGGTTTTCGCTAATTTGGGCGTAATCGCACTTATTCAAGCCCCATAACCCTCAACGCGCAAGAATTCCAAGTCATCAAAGTCACCAAAAGTAGGGTTGTGGTATATCACAATGTAGCTGAGATCATTTCGAACGACATAAGTTGGTCCAAAAATTCCAAAAAAGCGACGGTTTTCCCAATATTTGATGAAATCGCTTAATCAAGGGGCATAACTCTTACCCACTAAAATTTTCAAAGTTGCAAAAATAGGGTTGTGACCCATCTAATTGCTCCTGGGACCATCACGAAGAACTTTTATCCATTTCCGAAGACCAAAAAAGTGCCGGTTTTCGCTAATTTGGGCGTAATCGCACTTATTCAAGCCCCGTAACCCTCAACGCGCAAGAATTCCAAGTCATCAAAGTCACCAAAAGTATGGTTGTGGTATATCAAAATGTAGCTGAGATCATTTCGAACGACATAAGTTGGTCCAAAAATTCCAAAAAAAGCAACTGTTTTCCCAATATTTGATGAAATCGCTTAATCAAGGGGCATAACTCTTACCCACTAAAATTTTCAAAGTTGCAAAAATAGGGTTGTGACCCATCTAATTGCTCTTGGGACCATCACGAAGAACTTTTATCCATTTCCGAAGACCAAAAAAGTGCCGGTTTTCGCTAATTTGGGCGTAATCGCACTTATTCAAGCCCCGTAACCCTCAACGCGCAAGAATTCCAAGTCATCAAAGTCACCAAAAGTATGGTTGTGGTATATCAAAATGTAGCTGAGATCATTTCGAACGACATAAGTTGGTCCAAAAATTCCAAAAAAGCGACGGTTTTCCCAATATTTGATGAAATCGCTTAATCAAGGGGCATAACTCTTACCCACTAAAATTTTCAAAGTTGCAAAAATAGGGTTGTGACCCATCTAATTGCTCCTGGAACCATCAAGAAGAACTTTTATCCATTTCCGAAGACCAAAAAAGTGCCGGTTTTCGCTAATTTGGGCGTAATCGCACTTATTCAAGCCCCGTAACCCTCAACGCGCAAGAATTCCAAGTCATCAAAGTCACCAAAAGTAGGGTTGTGGTATATCAAAATGTAGCTGAGATCATTTTGAACGACATAAGTTGGTCCAAAAATTCCAAAAAAGCGACGGTTTTCCCAATATTTGATGAAATCGCTTAATCAAGGGGCATAACTCTTACCCACTAAAATTTTCAAAGTTGCAAAAATAGGGTTGTGACCCATCTAATTGCTCCTGGGACCATCACAAAGAACTTTTATCCATTTCCGAAGACCAAAAAAGTGCCGTTTTTTCGCTTATTTGGGCGTAATCGCACTTATTCAAGCCCTGTAACCCTCAACGCGCAAGAATTCCAAGTCATCAAAGTCACCAAAAGTAGGGTTGTGGTATATCAAAATGTAGCTGAGATCATTTCGAACGACATAAGTTGGTCCAAAAATTCCAAAAAAGCGACGGTTTTCCCAATATTTGATGAAATCGCTTAATCAAGGGGCATAACTCTTACCCACTAAAATTTTCAAAGTTGCAAAAATAGGGTTGTGACCCATCTAATTGCTCCTGGGACCATCACGAAGAACTTTTATCCATTTCCGAAGACCAAAAAAGTGCCGGTTTTCGCTAATTTGGGCGTAATCGCACTTATTCAAGCCCCGTAACCCTCAACGCGCAAGAATTCCAAGTCATCAAAGTCACCAAAAGTATGGTTGTGGTATATCAAAATGTAGCTGAGATCATTTCGAACGACATAAGTTGGTCCAAAAATTCCAAAAAAGCGACGGTTTTCCCAATATTTGATGAAATCGCTTAATCAAGGGGCATAACTCTTACCCACTAAAATTTTCAAAGTTGCAAAAATAGGGTTGTGACCCATCTAATTGCTCCTGGAACCATCAAGAAGAACTTTTATCCATTTCCGAAGACCAAAAAAGTGCCGGTTTTCGCTAATTTGGGCGTAATCGCACTTATTCAAGCCCCGTAACCCTCAACGCGCAAGAATTCCAAGTCATCAAAGTCACCAAAAGTAGGGTTGTGGTATATCAAAAATGTAGCTGAGATCATTTTGAACGACATAAGTTGGTCCAAAAATTCCAAAAAAGCGACGGTTTTCCCAATATTTGATGAAATCGCTTAATCAAGGGGCATAACTCTTACCCACTAAAATTTTCAAAGTTGCAAAAATAGGGTTGTGACCCATCTAATTGCTCCTGGGACCATCACAAAGAACTTTTATCCATTTCCGAAGACCAAAAAAGTGCCGGTTTTCGCTAATTTGGGCGTAATCGCACTTATTCAAGCCCCGTAACCCTCAACGCGCAAGAATTCCAAGTCATCAAAGTCACCAAAAGTATGGTTGTGGTATATCAAAATGTAGCTGAGATCATTTCGAACGACATAAGTTGGTCCAAAAATTCCAAAAAAGCGACAGTTTTCCCAATATTTGATGAAATCGCTTAATCAAGGGGCATAACTCTTACCCACTAAAATTTTCAAAGTTGCAAAAATAGGGTTGTGACCCATCTAATTGCTCCTGGGACCATCACGATGAACTTTTATCCATTTCCGAAGACCAAAAAAGTGCCGGTTTTCGCTAATTTGGGCGTAATCGCACTTATTCAAGCCCCGTAACCCTCAACGCGCAAGAATTCCAAGTCATCAAAGTCACCAAAAGTAGGGTTGTGGTATATCAAAATTTAGCTGAGATCATTTCGAACGACATAAGTTGGTCCAAAAATTCCAAAAAAGCGACGGTTTTCCCAATATTTGATGAAATCGCTTAATCAAGGGGCATAACTCTTACCCACTAAAATTTTCAAAGTTGCAAAAATAGGGTTGTGACCCATCTAATTGCTCCTGGGACCATCACGAAGAACTTTTATCCATTTCCGAAGACCAAAAAAGTGCCGGTTTTCGCTAATTTGGGCGTAATCGCACTTATTCAAGCCCCGTAACCCTCAACGCGCAAGAATTCCAAGTCATCAAAGTCACCAAAAGTAGGGTTGTGGTATATCAAAATGTAGCTGAGATCATTTCGAACGACATAAGTTGGTCCAAAAATTCCAAAAAAGCGACGGTTTTCCCAATATTTGATGAAATCGCTTAATCAAGGGGCATAACTCTTACCCACTAAAATTTTCAAAGTTGCAAAAATAGGGTTGTGACCCATCTAATTGCTCCTGGGACCATCACGAAGAACTTTTATCCATTTCCGAAGACCAAAAAAGTGCCGTTTTTCGCTAATTTGGGCGTAATCGCACTTATTCAAGCCCCGTAACCCTCAACGCGCAAGAATTCCAAGTCATCAAAGTCACCAAAAGTAGGGTTGTGGTATATCAAAATGTAGCTGAGATCATTTCGAACAACATAAGTTGGTCCAAAAATTCCAAAAAAGCGACGGTTTTCCCAATATTTGATGAAATCGCTTAATCAAGGGGCATAACTCTTACCCACTAAAATTTTCAAAGTTGCAAAAATAGGGTTGTGACCCATCTAATTGCTCCTGGGACCATCACGAAGAACTTTTATCCATTTCCGAAGACCAAAAAAGTGCCGGTTTTCGCTAATTTGGGCGTAATCGCACTTATTCAAGCCCCGTAACCCTCAACGCGCAAGAATTCCAAGTCATCAAAGTCACCAAAAGTAGGGTTGTGGTATATCAAAATGTAGCTGAGATCATTTCGAACGACATAAGTTGGTCCAAAAATTCCAAAAAAGCGACGGTTTTCCCAATATTTGATGAAATCGCTTAATCAAGGGGCATAACTCTTACCCACTAAAATTTTCAAAGTTGCAAAAATAGGGTTGTGACCCATCTAATTGCTCCTGGGACCTTCACAAAGAACTTTTATCCATTTCCGAAGACCAAAAAAGTGCCGGTTTTCGCTAATTTGGGCGTAATCGCACTTATTCAAGCCCCGTAACCCTCAACGCGCAAGAATTCCAAGTCATCAAAGTCACCAAAAGTAGGGTTGTGGTATATCAAAATGTAGCTGAGATCATTTCGAACGACATAAGTTGGTCCAAAAATTCCAAAAAAGCGACGGTTTTCCCAATATTTGATGAAATCGCTTAATCAAGGGGCATAACTCTTACCCACTAAAATTTTCAAAGTTGCACAAATAGGGTTGTGACCCATCTAATTGCTCCTGGGACCATCACGAAGAACTTTTATCCATTTCCGAAGACCAAAAAAGTGCCGGTTTTCGCTAATTTGGGCGTAATCGCACTTATACAAGCCCCGTAACCCTCAACGCGCAAGAATTCCAAGTCATCAAAGTCACCAAAAGTAGGGTTGTGGTATATCAAAATGTAGCTGAGATCATTTCGAACGACATAAGTTGGTCCAAAAATTCCAAAAAAGCGACGGTTTTCCCAATATTTGATGAAATCGCTTAATCAAGGGGCATAACTCTTACCCACTTAAATTTTCAAAGTTGCAAAAATAGGGTTGTGACCCATCTAATTGCTCCTGGGACCATCACGAAGAACTTTTATCCATTTCCGAAGACCAAAAAAGTGCCGGTTTTCGCTAATTTGGGCGTAATCGCACTTATTCAAGCCCCGTAACCCTCAACGCGCAAGAATTCCAAGTCATCAAAGTCACCAAAAGTAGGGTTGTGGTATATCAAAATGTAGCTGAGATCATTTCGAACGACATAAGTTGGTCCAAAAATTCCAAAAAAAGCGACGGTTTTCCCAATATTTGATGAAATCGCTTAATCAAGGGGCATAACTCTTACCCACTTAAATTTTCAAAGTTGCAAAAATAGGGTTGTGACCCATCTAAGTGCTCCTGGGACCATCACGAAGAACTTTTATCCATTTCCGAAGACCAAAAAAGTGCCGGTTTTCGCTAATTTGGGCGTAATCGCACTTATTCAAGCCCCGTAACCCTCAACGCGCAAGAATTCCAAGTCATCAAAGTCACCAAAAGTAGGGTTGTGGTATATCAAAATGTAGCTGAGATCATTTCGAACGACATAAGTTGGTCCAAAAATCCCAAAAAAGCGACGGTTTTCCCAATATTTGATGAAATCGCTTAATCAAGGGGCATAACTCTTACCCACTAAAATTTTCAAAGTTGCAAAAATAGGGTTGTGACCCATCTAATTGCTCCTGGGACCATCACGAAGAACTTTTATCCATTTCCGAAGACCAAAAAAGTGCCGGTTTTCGCTAATTTGGGCGTAATCGCACTTATTCAAGCCCCGTAACCCTCAACGCGCAAGAATTCCAAGTCATCAAAGTCACCAAAAGTAGGGTTGTGGTATATCAAAATGTAGCTGAGATCATTTCGAACGACATAAGTTGGTCCAAAAATTCCAAAAAAGCGACGGTTTTCCCAATATTTGATGAAATCGCTTAATCAAGGGGCATAACTCTTACCCACTAAAATTTTCAAAGTTGCAAAAATAGGGTTGTGACCCATCTAATTGCTCCTGGGACCATCACGAAGAACTGTTATCCATTTCCGAAGACCAAAAAAGTGCCGGTTTTCGCTAATTTGGGCGTAATCGCACTTATTCAAGCCCCGTAACCCTCAACGCGCAAGAATTCCAAGTCATCAAAGTCACCAAAAGTAGGGTTGTGGTATATCAAAATGTAGCTGAGATCATTTCGAACGACATAAGTTGGTCCAAAAATTCCAAAAAAGCGACGGTTTTCCCAATATTTGATGAAATCGCTTAATCAAGGGGCATAACTCTTACCCACTAAAATTTTCAAAGTTGCAAAAATAGGGTTGTGACCCATCTAATTGCTCCTGGGACCATCACGAAGAACTTTTATCCATTTCCGAAGACCAAAAAAGTGCCGATTTTCGCTAATTTGGGCGTAATCGCACTTATTCAAGCCCCGTAACCCTCAACGCGCAAGAATTCCAAGTCATCAAAGTCACCAAAAGTAGGGTTGTGGTATATCAAAATGTAGCTGAGATCATTTCGAACGACATAAGTTGGTCCAAAAATTCCAAAAAAGCGACGGTTTTCCCAATATTTGATGAAATCGCTTAATCAAGGGGCATAACTCTTACCCACTAAAATTTTCAAAGTTGCAAAAATAGGGTTGTGACCCATCTAATTGCTCCTGGGACCATCACGAAGAACTGTTATCCATTTCCGAAGACCAAAAAAGTGCCGGTTTTCGCTAATTTGGGCGTAATCGCACTTATTCAAGCCCCGTAACCCTCAACGCGCAAGAATTCCAAGTCATCAAAGTCACCAAAAGTAGGGTTGTGGTATATCAAAATGTAGCTGAGATCATTTCGAACGACATAAGTTGGTCCAAAAATTCCAAAAAAGCAACGGTTTTCCCAATATTTGATGAAATCGCTTAATCAAGGGGCATAACTCTTACCCACTAAAATTTTCAAAGTTGCAAAAATAGGCTTGTGACCCATCTAATTGCTCCTGGGACCATCACGAAGAACTTTTATCCATTTCCGAAGACCAAAAAAGTGCCGGTTTTCGCTAATTTGGGCGTAATCGCACTTATTCAAGCCCCGTAACCCTCAACGCGCAAGAATTCCAAGTCATCAAAGTCACCAAAAGTAGGGTTGTGGTATATCAAAATGTAGCTGAGATCATTTCGAACGACATAAGTTGGTCCAAAAATTCCAAAAAAGCGACAGTTTTCCCAATATTTGATGAAATCGCTTAATCAAGGGGCATAACTCTTACCCACTAAAATTTTCAAAGTTGCAAAAATAGGGTTGTGACCCATCTAATTGCTCCTGGGACCATCACGATGAACTTTTATCCATTTCCGAAGACCAAAAAAGTGCCGGTTTTCGCTAATTTGGGCGTAATCGCACTTATTCAAGCCCCGTAACCCTCAACGCGCAAGAATTCCAAGTCATCAAAGTCACCAAAAGTAGGGTTGTGGTATATCAAAATGTAGCTGAGATCATTTCGAACGACATAAGTTGGTCCAAAAATTCCAAAAAAGCGACGGTTTTCCCAATATTTGATGAAATCGCTTAATCAAGGGGCATAACTCTTACCCACTAAAATTTTCAAAGTTGCAAAAATAGGGTTGTGACCCATCTAATTGCTCCTGGGACCATCACGAAGAACTTTTATCCATTTCCGAAGACCAAAAAAGTGCCGGTTTTCGCTAATTTGGGCGTAATCGCACTTATTCAAGCCCCGTAACCCTCAACGCGCAAGAATTCCAAGTCATCAAAGTCACCAAAAGTAGGGTTGTGGTATATCAAAATGTAGCTGAGATCATTTCGAACGACATAAGTTGGTCCAAAAATTCCAAAAAAGCGACGGTTTTCCCAATATTTGATGAAATCGCTTAATCAAGGGGCATAACTCTTACCCACTAAAATTTTCAAAGTTGCAAAAATAGGGTTGTGACCCATCTAATTGCTCCTGGGACCATCACGAAGAACTTTTATCCATTTCCGAAGACCAAAAAAGTGCCGTTTTTCGCTAATTTGGGCGTAATCGCACTTATTCAAGCCCCGTAACCCTCAACGCGCAAGAATTCCAAGTCATCAAAGTCACCAAAAGTAGGGTTGTGGTATATCAAAATGTAGCTGAGATCATTTCGAACAACATAAGTTGGTCCAAAAATTCCAAAAAAGCGACGGTTTTCCCAATATTTGATGAAATCGCTTAATCAAGGGGCATAACTCTTACCCACTAAAATTTTCAAAGTTGCAAAAATAGGGTTGTGACCCATCTAATTGCTCCTGGGACCATCACGAAGAACTTTTATCCATTTCCGAAGACCAAAAAAGTGCCGGTTTTCGCTAATTTGGGCGTAATCGCACTTATTCAAGCCCCGTAACCCTCAACGCGCAAGAATTCCAAGTCATCAAAGAGTCACCAAAAGTAGGGTTGTGGTATATCAAAATGTAGCTGAGATCATTTCGAACGACATAAGTTGGTCCAAAAATTCCAAAAAAGCGACGGTTTTCCCAATATTTGATGAAATCGCTTAATCAAGGGGCATAACTCTTACCCACTAAAATTTTCAAAGTTGCAAAAATAGGGTTGTGACCCATCTAATTGCTCCTGGGACCATCACAAAGAACTTTTATCCATTTCCGAAGACCAAAAAAGTGCCGGTTTTCGCTAATTTGGGCGTAATCGCACTTATTCAAGCCCCGTAACCCTCAACGCGCAAGAATTCCAAGTCATCAAAGTCACCAAAAGTAGGGTTGTGGTATATCAAAATGTAGCTGAGATCATTTCGAACGACATAAGTTGGTCCAAAAATTCCAAAAAAGCGACGGTTTTCCCAATATTTGATGAAATCGCTTAATCAAGGGGCATAACTCTTACCCACTAAAATTTTCAAAGTTGCAAAAATAGGGTTGTGACCCATCTAATTGCTACTGGGACCATCACGAAGAACTGTTATCCATTTCCGAAGACCAAAAAAGTGCCGATTTTCGCCTTTTTGGGCGTAATCGCACTTATTCAAGCCCCGTAACCCTCAACGCGCAAGAATTCCAAGTCATCAAAGTCACCAAAAGTAGGGTTGTGGTATATCAAAATGTAGCTGAGATCATTTCGAACGACATAAGTTGGTCCAAAAATTCAAAAAAAGCGACGGTTTTCCCAATATTTGATGAAATCGCTTAATCAAGGGGCATAACTCTTACCCACTAAAATTTCAAAGTTGCAAAAATAGGGTTGTGACCCATCTAATTGCTCCTGGACCATCACGAAGAACTTTTATCCATTTCCGAAGACCAAAAAAGTGCCGGTTTTCGCTAATTTGGGCGTAATCGCACTTATTCAAGCCCCGTAACCCTCAACGCGCAAGAATTCCAAGTCATCAAAGTCACCAAAAGTAGGGTTGTGGTATATCAAAATGTAGCTGAGATCATTTCGAACGACATAAGTTGGTCCAAAAATTCCAAAAAAGCGACGGTTTTCCCAATATTTGATGAAATCGCTTAATCAAGGGGCATAACTCTTACCCACTAAAATTTTCAAAGTTGCAAAAATAGGGTTGTGACCCATCTAGTTGCTCCTGGGACCATCACGAAGAACTTTTATCCATTTCCGAAGACCAAAAAAGTGCCGGTTTTCGCTAATTTGGGCGTTATCGCACTTATTCAAGCCCCGTAACCCTCAACGCGCAAGAATTCCAAGTCATCAAAGTCACCAAAAGTAGGGTTGTGGTATATCAAAATAGAGCTGAGATCATTTCGAACGACATAAGTTGGTCCAAAAATTCCAAAAAAGCGACGGTTTTCCCAATATTTGATGAAATCGCTTAATCAAGGGGCATAACTCTTACCCACTAAAATTTTCAAAGTTGCAAAAATAGGGTTGTGACCCATCTAATTGCTCCTGGGACCATCACGAAGAACTTTTATCCATTTCCGAAGACCAAAAAAGTGCCGGTTTTCGCTAATTTGGGCGTAATCGCACTTATTCAAGCCCCGTAACCCTCAACGCGCAAGAATTCCAAGTCATCAAAGACACCAAAAGTAGGGTTGTGGTATATCAAAATGTAGCTGAGATCATTTCGAACGACATAAGTTGGTCCAAAAATTCCAAAAAAGCGACGGTTTTCCCAATATTTGATGAAATCGCTTAATCAAGGGGCATAACTCTTACCCACTAAAATTTTCAAAGTTGCAAAAATAGGGTTGTGACCCATCTAATTGCTCCTGGGACCATCACGAAGAACTTTTATCCATTTCCGAAGACCAAAAAAGTGCCGGTTTTCGCTAATTTGGGCGTAATCGCACTTATTCAAGCCCCGTAACCCTCAACGCGCAAGAATTCCAAGTCATCAAAGTCACCAAAAGTAGGGTTGTGGTATATAAAAATGTAGCTGAGATCATTTCGAACGACATAAGTTGGTCCAAAAATTCCAAAAAAGCGACGGTTTTCCCAATATTTGATGAAATTGCTTAATCAAGGGGCATAACTCTTACCCATTAAAATTTTCAAAGTTGCAAAAATAGGGTTGTGACCCATCTAATTGCTCCTGGGACCATCACGAAGAACTTTTATCCATTTCCGAAGACCAAAAAAGTGCCGGTTTTCGCTAATTTGGGCGTAATCGCACTTATTCAAGCCCCGTAACCCTCAACGCGCAAGAATTCCAAGTCATCAAAGTCACCAAAAGTAGGGTTGTGGTATATCAAAATGTAGCTGAGATCATTTCAAACGACATAAGTTGGTCCAAAAATTCCAAAAAAGCGACGGTTTTCCCAATATTTGATGAAATCGCTTAATCAAGGGGCATAACTCTTACCCACTAAAATTTTCAAAGTTGCAAAAATAGGGTTGTGACCCATCTAATTGCTCCTGGGACCATCACGAAGAACTTTTATCCATTTCCGAAGACCAAAAAAGTGCCGGTTTTCGCTAATTTGAGCGTAATCGCACTTATTCAAGCCCCGTAACCCTCAACGCGCAAGAATTCCAAGTCATCAAAGTCACCAAAAGTAGGGTTGTGGTATATCAAAATGTAGCTGAGATCATTTCGAACGACATAAGTTGGTCCAAAAATTCCAAAAAAGCGACGGTTTTCCCAATATTTGATGAAATCGCTTAATCAAGGAGCATAACTCTTACCCACTAAAATTTTCAAAGTTGCAAAAATAGGGTTGTGACCCATCTAATTGCTCCTGGGACCATCACGAAGAACTTTTATCCATTTCCGAAGACCAAAAAAGTGCCGGTTTTCGCTAATTTGGGCGTAATCGCACTTATTCAAGCCCCGTAACACTCAACGCGCAAGAATTCCAAGTCATCAAGGTCACCAAAAGTAGGGTTGTGGTATATCAAAATGTAGCTGAGATCATTTCGAACGACATAAGTTGGTCCAAAAATTCCAAAAAAGCAACGGTTTTCCCAATATTTGATGAAATCGCTTAATCGAGGGGCATAACTCTTACCCACTAAAATTTTCAAAGTTGCAAAAATAGGGTTGTGACCCATCTAATTGCTCCTGGGACCATCACGAAGAACTTTTATCCATTTCCGAAGACCAAAAAAGTGCCGGTTTTCGCTAATTTGGGCGTAATCGCACTTATTCAAGCCCCGTAACCCTCAACGCGCAAGAATTCCAAGTCATCAAAGTCACCAAAAGTAGGGTTGTGGTATATCAAAATGTAGCTGAGATCATTTCGAACGACATAAGTTGGTCCAAAAATTCCAAAAAAGCGACGGTTTTCCCAATATTTGATGAAATCGCTTAATCAAGGGGCATAACTCTTACCCACTAAAATTTTCAAAGTTGCAAAAATAGGTTTGTGACCCATCTAATTGCTCCTGGGACCATCACGAAGAACTTTTATCCATTTCCGAAGACCAAAAAAGTGCCGGTTTTCGCTAATTTGGGCGTAATCGCACTTATTCAAGCCCCGTAACCCTCAACGCGCAAGAATTCCAAGTCATCAAAGTCACCAAAAGTAGGGTTGTGGTATATCAAAATGTAGCTGAGATCATTTCGAACGACATAAGTTGGTCCAAAAATTCCAAAAAAAGCGACGGTTTTCCCAATATTTGATGAAATCGCTTAATCAAGGGGCATAACTCTTACCCACTAAAATTTTCAAAGTTGCAAAAATAGGGTTGTGACCCATCTAATTGCTCCTGGGACCATCACGAAGAACTTTTATCCATTTCCGAAGACCAAAAAAGTGCCGGTTTTCGCTAATTTGGGCGTAATCGCACTTATTCAAGCCCCGTAACACTCAACGCGCAAGAATTCCAAGTCATCAAAGTCACCAAAAGTAGGGTTGTGGTATATCAAAATGTAGCTGAGATCATTTCGAACGACATAAGTTGGTCCAACAATTCCAAAAAAGCGACGGTTTTCCCAATATTTGATGAAATCGCTTAATCGAGGGGGCATAACTCTTACCCACTAAAATTTTCAAAGTTGCAAAAATAGGGTTGTGACCCATCTAATTGCTCCTGGGACCATCACGAAGAACTTTTATCCATTTCCGAATACCAAAAAAGTGCCGGTTTTCGCTAATTTGGGCGTAATCGCACTTATTCAAGCCCCGTAACCCTCAACGCGCAAGAATTCCAAGTCATCAAAGTCACCAAAAGTAGGGTTGTGGTATATCAAAATGTAGCTGAGATCATTTCGAACGACATAAGTTGGTCCAAAAATTCCAAAAAAGCGACGGTTTTCCCAATATTTGATGAAATCGCTTAATCAAGGGGCATAACTCTTACCCACTAAAATTTTCAAAGTTGCAAAAAATAGGGTTGTGACCCATCTAATTGCTCCTGGGACCATCAGGAAGAACTTTTATCCATTTCCGAAGACCAAAAAAGTGCCGGTTTTCGCTAATTTGGGCGTAATCGCACTTATTCAAGCCCCGTAACCCTCAACGCGCAAGAATTCCAAGTCATCAAAGTCACCAAAAGTAGGGTTGTGGTATATCAAAATGTAACTGAGATCATTTCGAACGACATAAGTTGGTCCAAAAATTCCAAAAAAGCGACGGTTTTCCCAATATTTGATGAAATCGCTTAATCAAGGGGCATAACTCTTACCCACTAAAATTTTCAAAGTTGCAAAAATAGGGTTGTGACCCATCTAATTGCTCCTGGGACCATCACGAAGAACTTTTATCCATTTCCGAAGACCAAAAAAGTGCCGGTTTTCGCTAATTTGGGCGTAATCGCACTTATTCAAGCCCCGTAACACTCAACGCGCAAGAATTCCAAGTCATCAAAGTCACCAAAAGTAGGGTTGTGGTATATCAAAATGTAGCTGAGATCATTTCGAACGACATAAGTTGGTCCAACAATTCCAAAAAAGCGACGGTTTTCCCAATATTTGATGAAATCGCTTAATCGAGGGGCATAACTCTTACCCACTAAAATTTTCAAAGTTGCAAAAATAGGGTTGTGACCCATCTAATTGCTCCTGGGACCATCACGAAGAACTTTTATCCATTTCCGAATACCAAAAAAGTGCCGGTTTTCGCTAATTTGGGCGTAATCGCACTTATTCAAGCCCCGTAACCCTCAACGCGCAAGAATTCCAAGTCATCAAAGTCACCAAAAGTAGGGTTGTGGTATATCAAAATGTAGCTGAGATCATTTCGAACGACATAAGTTGGTCCAAAAATTCCAAAAAAGCGACGGTTTTCCCAATATTTGATGAAATCGCTTAATCAAGGGGCATAACTCTTACCCACTAAAATTTTCAAAGTTGCAAAAATAGGGTTGTGACCCATCTAATTGCTCCTGGGACCATCAGGAAGAACTTTTATCCATTTCCGAAGACCAAAAAAGTGCCGGTTTTCGCTAATTTGGGCGTAATCGCACTTATTCAAGCCCCGTAACCCTCAACGCGCAAGAATTCCAAGTCATCAAAGTCACCAAAAGTAGGGTTGTGGTATATCAAAATGTAACTGAGATCATTTCGAACGACATAAGTTGGTCCAAAAATTCCAAAAAAGCGACGGTTTTCCCAATATTTGATGAAATCGCTTAATCAAGGGGCATAACTCTTACCCACTAAAATTTTCAAAGTTGCAAAAATAGGGTTGTGACCCATCTAATTGCTCCTGGGAACATCACGAAGAACTTTTATCCATTTCCGAAGACCAAAAAAGTGCCGGTTTTCGCTAATTTGGGCGTAATCGCACTTATTCAAGCCCCGTAACCCTCAACGCGCAAGAATTCCAAGTCATCAAAGTCACCAAAAGTAGGGTTGTGGTATATCAAAATGTAGCTGAGATCATTTCGAACGACATAAGTTGGTCCAAAAATTCCAAAAAAGCAACGGTTTTCCCAATATTTGATGAAATCGCTTAATCAAGGGGCATAACTCTTACCCACTAAAATTTTCAAAGTTGCAAAAATAGGGTTGTGACCCATCTAATTGCTCCTGGGACCATCACGAAGAACTTTTATCCATTTCCGAAGACCAAAAAAGTGCCGGTTTTCGCTAATTTGGGCGTAATCGCACTTATTCAAGCCCCGTAACCCTCAACGCGCAAGAATTCCAAGTCATCAAAGTCACCAAAAGTAGGGTTGTGGTATATCAAAATGTAGCTGAGATCATTTCGAACGACATAAGTTGGTCCAAAAATTCCAAAAAAGCGACGGTTTTCCCAATATTTGATGAAATCGCTTAATCAAGGGGCATAACTCTTACCCACTAAAATTTTCAAAGTTGCAAAAATAGGGTTGTGACCCATCTAATTGCTCCTGGGACCATCACGAAGAACTTTTATCCATTTCCGAAGACCAAAAAAGTGCCGGTTTTCGCTAATTTGGGCGTAATCGCACTTATTCAAGCCCCGTAACCCTCAACGCGCAAGAATTCCAAGTCATCAAAGTCACCAAAAGTAGGGTTGTGGTATATCAAAATGTAGCTGAGATCATTTCGAACGACATAAGTTGGTCCAAAAATTCCAAAAAAGCGACGGTTTTCCCAATATTTGATGAAATCGCTTAATCAAGGAGCATAACTCTTACCCACTAAAATTTTCAAAGTTGCAAAAATAGGGTTGTGACCCATCTAATTGCTCCTGGGACCATCACGAAGAACTTTTATCCATTTCCGAAGACCAAAAAAGTGCCGGTTTTCGCTAATTTGGGCGTAATCGCACTTATTCAAGCCCCGTAACACTCAACGCGCAAGAATTCCAAGTCATCAAGGTCACCAAAAGTAGGGTTGTGGTATATCAAAATGTAGCTGAGATCATTTCGAACGACATAAGTTGGTCCAAAAATTCCAAAAAAGCGACGGATTTCCCAATATTTGATGAAATCGCTTAATCGAGGGGCATAACTCTTACCCACTAAAATTTTCAAAGTTGCAAAAATAGGGTTGTGACCCATCTAATTGCTCCTGGGACCATCACGAAGAACTTTTATCCATTTCCGAAGACCAAAAAAGTGCCGGTTTTCGCTAATTTGGGCGTAATCGCACTTATTCAAGCCCCGTAACCCTCAACGCGCAAGAATTCCAAGTCATCAAAGTCACCAAAAGTAGGGTTGTGGTATATCAAAATGTAGCTGAGATCATTTCGAACGACATAAGTTGGTCCAAAAATTCCAAAAAAGCGACGGTTTTCCCAATATTTGATGAAATCGCTTAATCAAGGGGCATAACTCTTACCCACTAAAATTTTCAAAGTTGCAAAAATAGGGTTGTGACCCATCTAATTGCTCCTGGGACCATCACGAAGAACTTTTATCCATTTCCGAAGACCAAAAAAGTGCCGGTTTTCGCTAATTTGGGTGTAATCGCACTTATTCAAGCCCCGTAACCCTCAACGCGCAAGAATTCCAAGTCATCAAAGTCACCAAAAGTAGGGTTGTGGTATATCAAAATGTAGCTGAGATCATTTCGAACGACATAAGTTGGTCCAAAAATTCCAAAAAAGCGACGGTTTTCCCAATATTTGATGAAATCGCTTAATCAAGGGGCATAACTCTTACCCACTAAAATTTTCAAAGTTGCAAAAATAGGGTTGTGACCCATCTAATTGCTCCTGGGAACATCACGAAGAACTTTTATCCATTTCCGAAGACCAAAAAAGTGCCGGTTTTCGCTAATTTGGGCGTAATCGCACTTATTCAAGCCCCGTAACCCTCAACGCGCAAGAATTCCAAGTCATCAAAGTCACCAAAAGTAGGGTTGTGGTATATCAAAATGTAGCTGAGATCATTTCGAACGACATAAGTTGGTCCAAAAATTCCAAAAAAGCAACGGTTTTCCCAATATTTGATGAAATCGCTTAATCAAGGGGCATAACTCTTACCCACTAAAATTTTCAAAGTTGCAAAAATAGGGTTGTGACCCATCTAATTGCTCCTGGGACCATCACGAAGAACTTTTATCCATTTCCGAAGACCAAAAAAGTGCCGGTTTTCGCTAATTTGGGCGTAATCGCACTTATTCAAGCCCCGTAACCCTCAACGCGCAAGAATTCCAAGTCATCAAAGTCACCAAAAGTAGGGTTGTGGTATATCAAAATGTAGCTGAGATCATTTCGAACGACATAAGTTGGTCCAAAAAAGCGACGGTTTTCCCAATATTTGATGAAATCGCTTAATCAAGGGGCATAACTCTTACCCACTAAAATTTTCAAAGTTGCAAAAATAGGGTTGTGACCCATCTAATTGCTCCTGGGACCATCACGAAGAACTTTTATCCATTTCCGAAGACCAAAAAAGTGCCGGTTTTCGCTAATTTGGGCGTAATCGCACTTATTCAAGCCCCGTAACCCTCAACGCGCAAGAATTCCAAGTCATCAAAGTCACCAAAAGTAGGGTTGTGGTATATCAAAATGTAGCTGAGATCATTTCGAACGACATAAGTTGGTCCAAAAATTCCAAAAAAGCGACGGTTTTCCCAATATTTGATGAAATCGCTTAATCAAGGGGCATAACTCTTACCCACTAAAATTTTCAAAGTTGCAAAAATAGGGTTGTGACCCATCTAATTGCTCCTGGGACCATCACGAAGAACTTTTATCCATTTCCGAAGACCAAAAAAGTGCCGGTTTTCGCTAATTTGGGCGTAATCGCACTTATTCAAGCCCCGTAACACTCAACGCGCAAGAATTCCAAGTCATCAAAGTCACCAAAAGTAGGGTTGTGGTATATCAAAATGTAGCTGAGATCATTTCGAACGACATAAGTTGGTCCAAAAATTCCAAAAAAGCGACGGTTTTCCCAATATTTGATGAAATCGCTTAATCGAGGGGCATAACTCTTACCCATTAAAATTTTCAAAGTTGCAAAAATAGGGTTGTGACCCATCTAATTGCTCCTGGGACCATCACGAAGAACTTTTATCCATTTCCGAAGACCAAAAAAGTGCCGGTTTTCGCTAATTTGGGCGTAATCGCACTTATTCAAGCCCCGTAACCCTCAACGCGCAAGAATTCCAAGTCATCAAAGTCACCAAAAGTAGGGTTGTGGTATATCAAAATGTAGCTGAGATCATTTCGAACGACATAAGTTGGTCCAAAAATTCCAAAAAAGCGACAGTTTTCCCAATATTTGATGAAATCGCTTAATCAAGGGGCATAACTCTTACCCACTAAAATGTTCAAAGTTGCAAAAATAGGGTTGTGACCCATCTTATTGCTCCTGGGACCATCACGAAGAACTTTTATCCATTTCCGAAGACCAAAAAAGTGCCGGTTTTCGCTAATTTGGGCGTAATCGCACTTATTCAAGCCCCGTAACCCTCAACGCGCAAGAATTCCAAGTCATCAAAGTCACCAAAAGTAGGGTTGTGGTATATCAAAATGTAGCTGAGATCATTTCGAACGACATAAGTTGGTCCAAAAATTCCAAAAAAGCGACGGTTTTCCCAATATTTGATGAAATCGCTTAATCAAGGGGCATAACTCTTACCCACTAAAATTTTCAAAGTTGCAAACATAGGGTTGTGACCCATCTAATTGCTCCTGGGACCATCACAAAGAACTTTTATCCATTTCCGAAGACCAAAAAAGTGCCGGTTTTCGCTAATTTGGGCGTAATCGCACTTATTCAAGCCCCGTTACCCTCAACGCGCAAGAATTCCAAGTCATCAAAGTCACCAAAAGTAGGGTTGTGGTATATCAAAATGTAGCTGAGATCATTTCGAACGACATAAGTTGGTCCAAAAATTCCAAAAAAGCGACGGTTTTCCCAATATTTGATGAAATCGCTTAATCAAGGGGCATAACTCTTACCCACTAAAATTTTCAAAGTTGCAAAAATAGGGTTGTGACCCATCTAATTGCTCCTGGGACCATCACGAAGAACTTTTATCCATTTCCGAAGACCAAAAAAGTGCCGGTTTTCGCTAATTTGGGCGTAATCGCACTTATTCAAGCCCCGTAACCCTCAACGCGCAAGAATTCCAAGTCATCAAAGTCACCAAAAGTAGGGTTGTGGTATATCAAAATGTAGCTGAGATCATTTCGAACGACATAAGTTGGTCCAAAAATTCCAAAAAAGCGACGGTTTTCCCAATATTTGATGAAATCGCTTAATCAAGGGGCATAACTCTTACCCACTAAAATTTTCAAAGTTGCAAAAATAGGGTTGTGACCCATCTAATTGCTCCTGGGACCATCACGAAGAACTTTTATCCATTTCCGAAGACCAAAAAAGTGCCGGTTTTCGCTAATTTGGGCGTAATCGCACTTATTCAAGCCCCGTAACCCTCAACGCGCAAGAATTCCAAGTCATCAAAGTCACCAAAAGTAGGGTTGTGGTATATCAAAATGTAGCTGAGATCATTTCGAACGACATAAGTTGGTCCAAAAATTCCAAAAAAGCGACGGTTTTCCCAATATTTTATGAAATCGCTTAATCAAGGGGCATAACTCTTACCCACTAAAATTTTCAAAGTTGCAAAAATAGGGTTGTGACCCATCTAATTGCTCCTGGGACCATCACGAAGAACTTTTATCCATTTCCGAAGACCAAAAAAGTGCCGGTTTTCGCTAATTTGGGCGTAATCGCACTTATTCAAGCCCCGTAACCCTCAACGCGCAAGAATTCCAAGTCATCAAAGTCACCAAAAGTAGGGTTGTGGTATATCAAAATGTAGCTGAGATCATTTCGAACGACATAAGTTGGTCCAAAAATTCCAAAAAAGCGACGGTTTTCCCAATATTTGATGAAATCGCTTAATCAAGGGGCATAACTCTTACCCACTAAAATTTTCAAAGTTGCAAAAATAGGGTTGTGACCCATCTAATTGCTCCTGGGACCATCACGAAGAACTTTTATCCATTTCCGAAGACCAAAAAAGTGCCGGTATTCGCTAATTTGGGCGTAATCGCACTTATTCAAGCCCCGTAACCCTCAACGCGCAAGAATTCCAAGTCATCAAAGTCACCAAAAGTAGGGTTGTGGTATATCAAAATGTAGCTGAGATCATTTCGAACGACATAAGTTGGTCCAAAAATTCCAAAAAAGCGACGGTTTTCCCAATATTTGATGAAATCGCTTAATCAAGGGGCATAACTCTTACCCACTAAAATTTTCAAAGTTGCAAAAATAGGGTTGTGACCCATCTAATTGCTCCTGGGACCATCACGAAGAACTTTTATCCATTTCCGAAGACCAAAAAAGTGCCGGTTTTCGCTAATTTGGGCGTAATCGCACTTATTCAAGCCCCGTAACCCTCAACGCGCAAGAATTCCAAGTCATCAAAGTCACCAAAAGTAGGGTTGTGGTATATCAAAATGTAGCTGAGATCATTTCGAACGACATAAGTTGGTCCAAAAATTCCAAAAAAGCGACGGTTTTCCCAATATTTTATGAAATCGCTTAATCAAGGGGCATAACTCTTACCCACTAAAATTTTCAAAGTTGCAAAAATAGGGTTGTGACCCATCTAATTGCTCCTGGGACCATCACGAAGAACTTTTATCCATTTCCGAAGACCAAAAAAGTGCCGGTTTTCGCTAATTTGGGCGTAATCGCACTTATTCAAGCCCCGTAACCCTCAACGCGCAAGAATTCCAAGTCATCAAAGTCACCAAAAGTAGGGTTGTGGTATATCAAAATGTAGCTGAGATCATTTCGAACGACATAAGTTGGTCCAAAAATTCCAAAAAAGCGACGGTTTTCCCAATATTTGATGAAATCGCTTAATCAAGGGGCATAACTCTTACCCACTAAAATTTTCAAAGTTGCAAAAATAGGGTTGTGACCCATCTAATTGCTCCTGGGACCATCACGAAGAACTTTTATCCATTTCCGAAGACCAAAAAAGTGCCGGTATTCGCTAATTTGGGCGTAATCGCACTTATTCAAGCCCCGTAACCCTCAACGCGCAAGAATTCCAAGTCATCAAAGTCACCAAAAGTAGGGTTGTGGTATATCAAAATGTAGCTGAGATCATTTCGAACGACATAAGTTGGTCCAAAAATTCCAAAAAAGCGACGGTTTTCCCAATATTTGATGAAATCGCTTAATCAAGGGGCATAACTCTTACCCACTAAAATTTTCAAAGTTGCAAAAATAGGGTTGTGACCCATCTAATTGCTCCTGGGACCATCACGAAGAACTTTTATCCATTTCCGAAGACCAAAAAAGTGCCGGTTTTCGCTAATTTGGGCGTAATCGCACTTATTCAAGCCCCGTAACCCTCAACGCGCAAGAATTCCAAGTCATCAAAGTCACCAAAAGTAGGGTTTTGGTATATCAAAATGTAGCTGAGATCATTTCGAACGACATAAGTTGGTCCAAAAATTCCAAAAAAGCGACGGTTTTCCCAATATTTGATGAAATCGCTTAATCAAGGGGCATAACTCTTACCCACTAAAATTTTCAAAGTTGCAAAAATAGGGTTGTGACCCATCTTATTGCTCCTGGGACCATCACGAAGAACTTTTATCCATTTCCGAAGACCAAAAAAGTGCCGGTTTTCGCTAATTTGGGCGTAATCGCACTTATTCAAGCCCCGTAACCCTCAACGCGCAAGAATTCCAAGTCATCAAAGTCACCAAAAGTAGGGTTGTGGTATATCAAAATGTAGCTGAGATCATTTCGAACGACATAAGTTGGTCCAAAAATTCCAAAAAAGCGACGGTTTTCCCAATATTTGATGAAATCGCTTAATCAAGGGGCATAACTCTTACCCACTAAAATTTTCAAAGTTGCAAAAATAGGGTTGTGACCCATCTAATTGCTCCTGGGACCATCACGAAGAACTTTTATCCATTTCCGAAGACCAAAAAAGTGCCGGTTTTCGCTAATTTGGGCGTAATCACACTTATTCAAGCCCCGTAACCCTCAACGCGCAAGAATTCCAAGTCATCAAAGTCACCAAAAGTAGGGTTGTGGTATATCAAAATGTAGCTGAGATCATTTCGAACGACATAAGTTGGTCCAAAAATTCCAAAAAAGCGACGGTTTTCCCAATATTTTATGAAATCGCTTAATCAAGGGGCATAACTCTTACCCACTAAAAATTTTCAAAGTTGCAAAAATAGGGTTGTGACCCATCTAATTGCTCCTGGGACCATCACGAAGAACTTTTATCCATTTCCGAAGACCAAAAAAGTGCCGGTTTTCGCTAATTTGGGCGTAATCGCACTTATTCAAGCCCCGTAACCCTCAACGCGCAAGAATTCCAAGTCATCAAAGTCACCAAAAGTAGGGTTGTGGTATATCAAAATGTAGCTGAGATCATTTCGAACGACATAAGTTGGTCCAAAAATTCCAAAAAAGCGACGGTTTTCCCAATATTTTATGAAATCGCTTAATCAAGGGGCATAACTCTTACCCACTAAAATTTTCAAAGTTGCAAAAATAGGGTTGTGACCCATCTAATTGCTCCTGGGACCATCACGAAGAACTTTTATCCATTTCCGAAGACCAAAAAAGTGCCGGTTTTCGCTAATTTGGGCGTAATCGCACTTATTCAAGCCCCGTAACCCTCAACGCGCAAGAATTCCCAGTCATCAAAGTCACCAAAAGTAGGGTTGTGGTATATCAAAATGTAGCTGAGATCATTTCGAACGACATAAGTTGGTCCAAAAATTCCAAAAAGCGACGGTTTTCCCAATATTTGATGAAATCGCTTAATCAAGGGGCATAACTCTTACCCACTAAAATTTTCAAAGTTGCAAAAATAGGGTTGTGACCCATCTAATTGCTCCTGGGACCATCACGAAGAACTTTTATCCATTTCCGAAGACCAAAAAAGTGCCGGTTTTCGCTAATTTGGGCGTAATCGCACTTATTCAAGCCCCGTAACCCTCAACGCGCAAGAATTCCAAGTCATCAAAGTCACCAAAAGTAGGGTTTTGGTATATCAAAATGTAGCTGAGATCATTTCGAACGACATAAGTTGGTCCAAAAATTCCAAAAAAGCGACGGTTTTCCCAATATTTGATGAAATCGCTTAATCAAGGGGCATAACTCTTACCCACTAAAAATTTCAAAGTTGCAAAAATAGGGTTGTGACCCATCTTATTGCTCCTGGGACCATCACGAAGAACTTTTATCCATTTCCGAAGACCAAAAAAGTGCCGGTTTTCGCTAATTTGGGCGTAATCGCACTTATTCAAGCCCCGTAACCCTCAACGCGCAAGAATTCCAAGTCATCAAAGTCACCAAAAGTAGGGTTGTGGTATATCAAAATGTAGCTGAGATCATTTCGAACGACATAAGTTGGTCCAAAAATTCCAAAAAAGCGACAGTTTTCCCAATATTTGATGAAATCGCTTAATCAAGGGGCATAACTCTTACCCACTAAAATTTTCAAAGTTGCAAAAATAGGGTTGTGACCCATCTAATTGCTCCTGGGACCATCACGAAGAACTTTTATCCATTTCCGAAGACCAAAAAAGTGCCGGTTTTCGCTAATTTGGGCGTAATCGCACTTATTCAAGCCCCGTAACCCTCAACGCGCAAGAATTCCAAGTCATCAAAGTCACCAAAAGTAGGGTTGTGGTATATCAAAATGTAGCTGAGATCATTTCGAACGACATAAGTTGGTCCAAAAATTCCAAAAAAGCGACGGTTTTCCCATTATTTGATGAAATCGCTTAATCAAGGGGCATAACTCTTACCCAGTAAAATTTTCAAAGTTGCAAAAATAGGGTTGTGACCCATCTAATTGCTCCTGGGACCATCACGAAGAACTTTTATCCATTTCCGAAGACCAAAAAGTGCCGGTTTTCGCTAATTTGGGCGTAATCGCACTTATTCAAGCCCCGTAACCCTCAACGCGCAAGAATTCCAAGTCATCAAAGTCACCAAAAGTAGGGTTGTGGTATATCAAAATGTAGCTGAGATCATTTCGAACGACATAAGTTGGTCCAAAAATTCCAAAAAAGCGACGGTTTTCCCAATATTTGATGAAATCGCTTAATCAAGGGGCATAACTCTTACCCACTAAAATTTTCAAAGTTGCAAAAATAGGGTTGTGACCCATCTAATTGCTCCTGGGACCATCACGAAGAACTTTTATCCATTTCCGAAGACCAAAAAAGTGCCGGTTTTCGCTAATTTGGGCGTAATCGCACTTATTCAAGCCCCGTAACCCTCAACGCGCAAGAATTCCAAGTCATCAAAGTCACCAAAAGTAGGGTTGTGGTATATCAAAATGTAGCTGAGATCATTTCGAACGACATAAGTTGGTCCAAAAATTCCAAAAAAGCGACGGTTTTCCCAATATTTGATGAAATCGCTTAATCAAGGAGCATAACTCTTACCCACTAAAATTTTCAAAGTTGCAAAAATAGGGTTGTGACCCATCTAATTGCTCCTGGGACCATCACGAAGAACTTTTATCCATTTCCGAAGACCAAAAAAGTGCCGGTTTTCGCTAATTTGGGCGTAATCGCACTTATTCAAGCCCCGTAACCCTCAACGCGCAAGAATTCCAAGTCATCAAAGTCACCAAAAGTAGGGTTGTGGTATATCAAAATGTAGCTGAGATCATTTCGAACGACATAAGTTGGTCCAAAAATTCCAAAAAAGCGACGGTTTTCCCATTATTTGATGAAATCGCTTAATCAAGGGGCATAACTCTTACCCAGTAAAATTTTCAAAGTTGCAAAAATAGGGTTGTGACCCATCTAATTGCTCCTGGGACCATCACGAAGAACTTTTATCCATTTCCGAAGACCAAAAAAGTGCCGGTTTTCGCTAATTTGGGCGTAATCGCACTTATTCAAGCCCCGTAACCCTCAACGCGCAAGAATTCCAAGTCATCAAAGTCACCAAAAGTAGGGTTGTGGTATATCAAAATGTAGCTGAGATCATTTCGAACGACATAAGTTGGTCCAAAAATTCCAAAAAAGCGACGGTTTTCCCAATATTTGATGAAATCGCTTAATCAAGGGGCATAACTCTTACCCAGTAAAATTTTCAAAGTTGCAAAAATAGGGTTGTGACCCATCTAATTGCTCCTGGGACCATCACGAAGAACTTTTATCCATTTCCGAAGACCAAAAAAGTGCCGGTTTTCGCTAATTTGGGCGTAATCGCACTTATTCAAGCCCCGTAACCCTCAACGCGCAAGAATTCCAAGTCATCAAAGTCACCAAAAGTAGGGTTTTGGTATATCAAAATGTAGCTGAGATCATTTCGAACGACATAAGTTGGTCCAAAAATTCCAAAAAAGCGACGGTTTTCCCAATATTTGATGAAATCGCTTAATCAAGGGGCATAACTCTTACCCACTAAAATTTTCAAAGTTGCAAAAATAGGGTTGTGACCCATCTAATTGCTCCTGGGACCATCACGAAGAACTTTTATCCATTTCCGAAGACCAAAAAAGTGCCGGTTTTCGCTAATTTTGGCGTAATCGCACTTATTCAAGCCCCGTAACCCTCAACGCGCAAGAATTCCAAGTCATCAAAGTCACCAAAAGTAGGGTTGTGGTATATCAAAATGTAGCTGAGATCATTTCGAACGACATAAGTTGGTCCAAAAATTCCAAAAAAGCGACGGTTTTCCCAATATTTGATGAAATCGCTTAATCAAGGGGCATAACTCTTACCCACTAAAATTTTCAAAGTTGCAAAAATAGGGTTGTGACCCATCTAATTGCTCCTGGGACCATCACGAAGAACTTTTATCCATTTCCGAAGACCAAAAAAGTGCCGGTTTTCGCTAATTTGGGCGTAATCGCACTTATTCAAGCCCCGTAACCCTCAACGCGCAAGAATTCCAAGTCATCAAAGTCACCAAAAGTAGGGTTGTGGTATATCAAAATGTAGCTGAGATCATTTCGAACGACATAAGTTGGTCCAAAAATTCCAAAAAAGCGACGGTTTTCCCAATATTTGATGAAATCGCTTAATCAAGGGGCATAACTCTTACCCACTAAAATTTTCAAAGTTGCAAAAATAGGGTTGTGACCCATCTAATTGCTCCTGGGACCATCACGAAGAACTTTTATCCATTTCCGAAGACCAAAAAAGTGCCGGTTTTCGCTAATTTGGGCGTAATCGCACTTATTCAAGCCCCGTAACCCTCAACGCGCAAGAATTCCAAGTCATCAAAGTCACCAAAAGTAGGGTTGTGGCATATCAAAATGTAGCTGAGATCATTTCGAACGACATAAGTTGGTCCAAAAATTCCAAAAAAGCGACGGTTTTCCCATTATTTGATGAAATCGCTTAATCAAGGGGCATAACTCTTACCCAGTAAAATTTTCAAAGTTGCAAAAATAGGGTTGTGACCCATCTAATTGCTCCTGGGACCATCACGAAGAACTTTTATCCATTTCCGAAGACCAAAAAAGTGCCGGTTTTCGCTAATTTGGGCGTAATCGCACTTATTCAAGCCCCGTAACCCTCAACGCGCAAGAATTCCAAGTCATCAAAGTCACCAAAAGTAGGGTTGTGGTATATCAAAATGTAGCTGAGATCATTTCGAACGACATAAGTTGGTCCAAAAATTCCAAAAAAGCGACGGTTTTCCCAATATTTGATGAAATCGCTTAATCAAGGGGCATAACTCTTACCCACTAAAATTTTCAAAGTTGCAAAATAGGGTTGTGACCCATCTAATTGCTCCTGGGACCATCACGAAGAACTTTTATCCATTTCCGAAGACCAAAAAAGTGCCGGTTTTCGCTAATTTGGGCGTAATCGCACTTATTCAAGCCCCGTAACCCTCAACGCGCAAGAATTTCCAAGTCATCAAAGTCACCAAAAGTAGGGTTGTGGTATATCAAAATGTAGCTGAGATCATTTCGAACGACATAAGTTGGTCCAAAAATTCCAAAAAAGCGACGGTTTTCCCAATATTTGATGAAATCGCTTAATCAAGGAGCATAACTCTTACCCACTAAAATTTTCAAAGTTGCAAAAATAGGGTTGTGACCCATCTAATTGCTCCTGGGACCATCACGAAGAACTTTTATCCATTTCCGAAGACCAAAAAAGTGCCGGTTTTCGCTAATTTGGGCGTAATCGCACTTATTCAAGCCCCGTAACCCTCAACGCGCAAGAATTCCAAGTCATCTAAGTCACCAAAAGTAGGGTTGTGGTATATCAAAATGTAGCTGAGATCATTTCGAACGACATAAGTTGGTCCAAAAATTCCAAAAAAGCGACGGTTTTCCCATTATTTGATGAAATCGCTTAATCAAGGGGCATAACTCTTACCCAGTAAAATTTTCAAAGTTGCAAAAATAGGGTTGTGACCCATCTAATTGCTCCTGGGACCATCACGAAGAACTTTTATCCATTTCCGAAGACCAAAAAAGTGCCGGTTTTCGCTAATTTGGGCGTAATCGCACTTATTCAAGCCCCGTAACCCTCAACGCGCAAGAATTCCAAGTCATCAAAGTCACCAAAAGTAGGGTTGTGGTATATCAAAATGTAGCTGAGATCATTTCGAACGACATAAGTTGGTCCAAAAATTCCAAAAAAGCGACGGTTTTCCCAATATTTGATGAAATCGCTTAATCAAGGGGCATAACTCTTACCCAGTAAAATTTTCAAAGTTGCAAAAATAGGGTTGTGACCCATCTAATTGCTCCTGGGACCATCACGAAGAACTTTTATCCATTTCCGAAGACCAAAAAAGTGCCGGTTTTCGCTAATTTGGGCGTAATCGCACTTATTCAAGCCCCGTAACCCTC